>JABFEB020000039.1:405237-417429 GCA_019775895.2 Stomatorhinus ivindoensis | reverse complement strand
CGGGCTGTGATTGTCACATGGGGGGGAGACGACAAATCACAGCTTTCCCCTTTCTAATTGGGCCTGTGATTGGTGCTCCCGCGATAAGTGAGGGATTACTGTATATGAAACTAAAAAAGTTTGCTGCATTCTGTTTGGTTATTGTGCGGTATTATTTTTAAATGTTCTCATTCTGAATAGAAGCTTTAGAGACTTCAGTTAACACTTTCTTACAGATTTATTAGTCATTCAAAATACTGTACTTTGACTTGCTAATTGTTTTTCTTCTGTTATTTGAAGGGACATGAAGTGAGTATCACTTTCAGGCTCACAATTGAAAGTGAGTGAGGTGTACTACTTACCAAAAAGAGGCAGAATAACGACTTAAGGCTTGTATGAGCTTTCGTGGAAATGAGCTGCATCAAAAAAACTACACTATGCTGTAAAAGTAAAATCTGATTTTAGCATTACTGCTGTAATGATGTGAATGGAATTTTTTGTCTTTATGTTTAAAACATTGGAATTCCACAGTTTGAGTATCACATTTACTGGGAATGTCACTGATATCAGCTTTTTGGATTATAGTCAGTGTTACTGTGTTAATATAGTCAACTGAAATATTGATTTATAGCAGATTACTTGAGAATGAAGACCTGTATAGCAGAACTGTGTTTAATGTAAAATAAACCTTATTTTTTAAGAGTTCGGCTTTAGGTTACTTTATTTGTACTCATAGGTAGAAATGAAGCTAATTATAATCTTGACTGCTTTTGTACATCATTTACGATGATCAGTGTTTGTTTTTTGTAACATCCGTGCATTCAAAGACTGTTAAATTAAATGTGGATTCTCTGAGATTTATTAAAATGGAATGTTTATTTATGTATTTGATTCTCATTTTATTTTTGCTGGCTATTTGTTTAATTGAAAACTGTTACTCTGCATGATTTCATTTTTTAAATATAAAACCTTACCATAATGGTGGCCATTTCTGTCTAGTTTAAGAACGTGATTGAGTGGTAAGGGATGTCTGTTTTTACTATGAAATGACAATATTGTCATTTTCTGTGTGCACATAGCTACATTCCTGGAAAATCAGGAAGGGCATTTATCTTATCCAACACAATTCAACAGCATTATATTGATTAAATACTGATACATAAACTGGAACTATTTGCAACAGATTTGGTTCCCAACACTGGATTTCATATTTAATCCTCATATATTAACTGTTTCATTATATTAAGTCAAAAATCCACTTAAATGTAATCTGAAACTGATGTTTTTGAAAATTATTAAAATATTACTTCAGAGAAATTCTACATCATAATAATACCTGATCAGGATACATCTTTGGAAGATGGATGGATAAATAATACTATGGGGAAAATGAAATTCTTTGGCACTTAAGCGTTTACAAGACAATTGCAGGTCAAGTTTAAATCATAAAAGCATTTTTAAACCTGGGAAAGTTTAAGACGAGGCTGGCTTGCTGGCCGAAAACACCCCTGCATGCTGTGTATGTGCAGTTTGC
This sequence comes from Stomatorhinus ivindoensis, assembly GCA_019775895.2. Taxonomy (NCBI): domain Eukaryota; kingdom Metazoa; phylum Chordata; class Actinopteri; order Osteoglossiformes; family Mormyridae; genus Stomatorhinus; species Stomatorhinus ivindoensis. Next base: position 415,916 of record JABFEB020000039.1, on the reverse strand, counting down.
GTGTCTCCTGTGATGAATCCCAGCCCAGGACGAGGTTCCCTGTGCTAACTTTTGTTAAGCAATAAATTTTCTCCATGAGCCATTCAGGCTGCGAAGCCTCTGAGGGAAGATAAGGGTCATTTTTCAGAGGAAACTGAGAGCAAGTGATGCATAACCTGTGATTTAGTGACCCATATCCTGCTTACAGAGGAATCCAGGTAATACATCCAAATCTGTTCCTCTGAGAGTCGCAGTCAGGGCATGTGATAGAACAGTCCTTACAGATGACAGTCAGCTATATCTCTCAATTAAACATAATGAATTCAGTAGATTAGATAATCCAACTGAGTGTATTGGAGTGTTTAAATACTGGGTGTCTAATAAGAATAAGATAAACTCAAGCTATTGATCACTGGGCCAGCACGGAGTGCTCGGTCCCATTGGATCCAAGGTGAATTTGTGTGTTAAGAACTTGGAAATTATCTTCGATTCTTGGTGAAATTTTTCTCTACATGTAAAGAAATTAGCGTAATCTTGTTTCTTCTAATTAAGAAACATTGCAAAAAAAATCACACATGCCCTATCTTTCCAGGACACAGAAATAATTATTCATGCATCTGTGTCATCTCACCTGGACTACTGCAATTCCTTATTTATGTGACTTCGTCAGGAAACTCTGCTGTGGCTTTAATAGGTTCAAAATGCGGTGCCTCGGCTTCTTACAAAGTCTAGACGCTTTGATCATATTAGTCCAGGGCTGCCCACCCTCCACTGGCTCCCAGTGATGTTCAGAATAGAGTTCAAACTACTGTTGCTAACCTATCAAGCCGTACATGGCGAGTCTCCTGAATAACTTTGTGAATTTTTGACTGTTTATTAGAGTTCTGGGTCCCTAAAGTCCTCTAGCCAAGGTTTGTTAGTGCTTCTTAGAACCAATATAAAGTGGAAAGGGGACTGCGCTTTTGCCGCTTGTGCCCTGAGATTATGGAATAATCTCCCCCTGCATATTAGGCAGTCTGACTCTTTTGCCACTTTTAAAAGGCGACTACAGACACATTTTCACTCCTTAGCTTTTACTTGTAGTGAGTCAGTGTGACTTTTTATCCCCAACCTGACCTGAACAGAGCAGCCCACAGGGAAAATGCAATGTGGCCAATCCAGCACAGCTCCTACCGGCCACCTTCCGTGCAGGGTTTGTCTTGTGATGGCCTACCTTTGTCTCCCAGGGTGAATCCCAGCCTTGTGCCCTGTACTGCCCAAAAGCTGCTTATTCTGTTCAGGGTCAGGGTTGTACTGGAGTCTTTCCCAGGCAGTATGGACCGCATAATTGGGCTTCACCCTTAACTGTGTGCCAGTCCATCTCAATGAACATATGGATTTCAGCGTCAACATCATAAAGTCATATCTGCAGCCTTACTGAAATGTAAAAGTATATGTAACCTGTGTAACAACCACGTCTAAAGCTAGTTTTATAGGCAATGACCGATGTTAATGTTTAACATGCATGAGGTGGACATTGATTTAAGTTGGTTTTATCAGTGCACGTTGGATGCACGTTTCATTAGATACATTTTAGTCTTATTTCAAACTTCTCGGATCCCGTATTTTGAGGGATGGGTGGCAACCCTAAACTTAGGTGGCATACCAATCTCTTGGTGATAACCTACAGAACATTTCGAGCCACAAACAGCAGAAACCGCGTAATCATAACTTGTGCTTAAGTCCAAACTCCACGAGCATTGCGCGAAAACTCACCCAACACGGACTGCGTCTTTGGCAATCACGTGACCTTTGGCTAACTGCCTTCCTTAGTAAGAATGTGAAGCAGGTGTCAGCTTATGCATTACACCTTCGTGAGCACTCTGGAATATAACAAGACTGATGCTTTCCACACTTATTTTATCGGTCACACTAAAAAGACAGAAAAATATAAGAAATAGTTTAGTGCAATACACAACTGTAAAAAAAATGTTACAGGAGAGAACCAATACACACAGTAAGATAATACTACTTCCGATTTTTAAAGTAGATAAAATCTCGCGATACATAGGGCAGAAACTTCGTCACGAATCGACGTCATGCAAAAGGTTCGGCAATCATCGGCATTTTCAGACTATTCCAATAGAAAACCGATAGCGCAAATGGAATACCCTCAAAAAAGTATTCCAATATTAGATACGTAGCCAGTGTAGTCATTTCTAATTAATACTGGTGCGTGTTGGCGCATGATGTTATATTGGAAACAAACTTTGAACAAAAACCCGCTATTTAATCGCGAAATAGTTTCTGCAATTGATTTGTTTGCCTGTTCCCTACTTTCTCCTCGCTATGGCGCCGTGTCCCTGCTCTCTCAGTTACTGAAAGTGGCCGCCTCTCAGCTGCTGCCGGCTCAGCGCTCACAGACTCGTTCGTTGCCCAGAACCGCCATCTTGGAGACAGAGAGCAGAGAGCTGGCAGCAGCTGAGAGACCGAGAGAAAAGGGGACAAGGGGGCCGAGGTGAGCTAGTGCTTTTCAATAACATGGTAGAGGAGCCATGGGGAAGATGGCCGGGAGGGAGAGAAAGTATTAGAATGCGGGGATCGGGTGGTAGAGGCCGCTTTCTCTCTCCGCCTGCTAACGGGGAAAGGAGGAGAAATTTTGGACTGGATTGTGGGCCTCGCCGAAAAGCAAAAGCACACCAGGTTCAAAGTCTTAGTATGGATAGTGAACTAATACTTTCATTTACCATGAGTGGTGGTGGCCTTAAAGTGACAGAACCTATTTGAATAATCAAATGCTGAAGAAGTCAAAGTTTTAAAATACTGTGGTGTCCGACCTACTCAAAACAAAGGGCCCCAACTCGCTCCAAAGCCCCGTATCCAAATAAACGAGACAGTAGACGGCCAAGTGCGGCGTTAAATTCGCCGGATTTTATTTCAGTACCAAGTTCTTTGATCGTGGGAATTTGTAATGGCAAACAATCCAAATTTGTATCTGACAAAAGTACCATTATTGGAAAGTTAGCCATTCTGTGATGCGATCTTATCTCATGCCGGTAACACATGAACTCGTACACAAAATACTAATTTTCTATACGCGTTAATGATCCGTCTGCTTGTGCTTCATGTAGGTAACCCGCTAGGTTATCGATACGGCGTAGGTAGCGCTTATCCTGCACAAGTGTGTGCGCCGCCACGGGCGAATCACACACGTGTGAAACGGCAAAACCCAACCACAGCTCATCGATCCCCTTTATTATTTAACCCCCGTTTTTACTGCACACGTCTTAATATTGTCACTCATAAGACATTTAAGATTCACGTTACCACCAACAGTCAGAATTGAGTAAATAAGACTGCAATGCACTGACTTGAGGCTAGTTAGCATTGAAGCTAAACCTTTAGCGCATATACGGAGCTGGGATTCAGAGCTGGGTCACGATTGGACGCCCCGCGTTACGTATGAAAAGTTACAGTCCAGCGAAAATATCCCACCAGTTTAAAAGCATATAATAACGCAATTTATATACTGCCTGTTAAGTTTAGTCTTTTCCGTTTGATCACATTAAACTAATGGCAGAGTGTTGGTATGTGTAATACGGAATGCAAGCACAGAAAGTGTGTAACTATGATACATGTCATTTGCTTGCGTTTTAAAAACACTTGAGAAAAAAGTTTGTCAGCATTGTGTGTGTTTAAATTAAACACAGGGTCCGAAAAACAGATATGCATTATATAATCAGAACAATTTATTTAAATGTTTAGATTAATAAGTTACGAATTATAAAGTCATTAAGTTTGTCATTTTAAAAAGACTGGCGTTGTACCTGACTGTGTGCTAACTTGGTGACCTTGAAAAGGGACAGTCTTTTTCGATCAACAGGCAGTTTTAGGAAAAGTTGGTGCCACAGCTAGACAGACAGATTCCGATGGACAGAGAGGCCCATAATGCATGTTCAGCTCACAGGACTAGGTGCCTTCTGTCGCACAATAACCGCACTGTATTAGAAATGTTTTGTTTTTACAACCAGGATTTGCATAGGGCATCCGGTGTGTATGTATATTTGTTAATTCACAAGATGAAAGCATAAAATAGATTTCAAAATATGGCTTAATTGTACTGTTTAAATTACTGTGTAAGAAATCCATGAATTGTTCGTTTGAGCATTTATATTGAGAAGTTCGTTGACATATTCTACATGTAGTCAAGGCTTTGTCTCATTTTAATGGCCTGTTATGAATATAATTTATTATATGTACAATAATTTCCTTACAGCTGTCTAATAAATTCTAATACATGAATCGTTTGTCACCTATATTTCTGCCTGTCTACCGTTTCTCCGTATGTCGTTGTCACTTGGTCAGCGTGTGGTGTAATGCATAAGGAACATAAAATGTCCTTTGTTCGTAATATTGGAATCTGTGCACAGGTGCTTTTCAGATTGGTAATAAATAGCTTTTAAATATGTAAGTTCCTCCTGCTAAGAACATTTGGCTGCTGCACATTTTATTTAGTAACAACATAAGAACAAATTGTTTTGATATAGATAAAAGCAAGAGCTCACAAAAATGCCAGTGTCAGTATGATTCTTTCCTTGAGATAGTTACTGGTGCTGTCTAGTAACTGGATTATGCTATTTTCATTTATTTCCATACCCTGTGATGTAACTGTACTTATGCTGCAATGCATTAGGTGTAGATCATTTGTGGATCCTTGCTTTCGTGTGATTTCAGTTTTAATCTGGAAGGATAGATAAATTAATACCATTTATCTTTGTTTCTCATAGGAAAAAAATTATATATATATGTACTTCATTTGAATCATATTGACAGGTATACAGGTATGTGAAATTATTATTATTATTATTATTACTATTCTGCTCCCACAGGTTCTATGTTAAATGGAATTAAACTCTCGTCCCATGTATCTTTTCCTGTCTTCTTATAAATGATAGTAGTGCTTTTGCCTTAATGCCGTGTGTTGGTGCGTATATCCTGAGTCTGTCCATGCAGCTGTCATTTAATGAGGTAAAATTGAAGGAAAATAAATGTTGAATTTTTGTTTTTCTTTAGGCTACAGCTATTTCTCAGGATTTCACTTCTGAAATGAAGACCATATTGTGATATTTTAAAAGGTTGTTACCTTTGAATTGTGATGTTTACATTTATCATGTTTAAAATGATGTTTTGTTAAAATGTACATCTTTTCATTAAAATGTATATTAGCAGAGCACAGTTAAAGCAGAGAAAACCTGTCCCCATGTTAAAATGTAGCAGTTTAAGATTATTCATGTTACAGATCAACTAAAATGCAGGTGTTATGCAGGCATGTAGGTGACTAGTGATCCTGTGCATTCTGCCGCATGTCCTTGGCATGGCGCTGTGTTGGGGTCCTGTAGCTGTAGCTGTAGCTGTGCTTCTCCCAGATGGCCCTGGAGCAGGATGAAGGCGAGGAGTCTGTATGCTCCGGTCTGGCCCGACCCGTCCATCTGCAGTACCTGGAGAGGTCCTTGAAGCTGGATGCCTTCCTTCGGCAAACAGCCACCATCTTTAACAGAGATGTGTCCAGGTAAGGGAGAGCCGCACTGGCAGGGATGTGCAGCAGCGAGAGGCTCTCTGGGAAGTTGCACGGAGTCCGACGCCCGTGTCTCTGCTCTCTCACTCAGTGACGACAGTGACGAGGGGACGGAGGATGCTCTTTCAAGTCCCCAGACACCCCTGCAGACGCTGCGGGGGGCAGATGCAGGGGATACTGCTTCGGGCAGACTGGTGGAGAATAGCGCCCTCAACGGGGCACTCATGCAAGGTGCGTAACACGCCTCTGAAGCCAGATGTTCACATTCAACACTGAAAGAAAATGACAGAAGCTGAGCTGAAGCCCCTGATGCCCCTGCAGAAAGCAGAGCTGACAAGGCGAGTCTCTACAATTTCTCCAAACTGAAGAAAAGTAGAAAATGGCTGAAGGTATGTACAGATCCAAACAGGATTTGAAAGCTCGGTTTACTGTTTGTTTAGTTTTGGGTGCTTAGCTGGAGGACAAGGCTGCTTTTGATGGGTGACTGCCGTCTCCAGGGGATCCTTCTGAGTGACGATACCACGGACTCCGATTCGGACTCGGACGACTCAGACTTCTCCATGTCCCGGGAGGAACTGCAGGACATGTTGCGGCTGCACAAGTACACAAGGGAGCAGCAGTGCCGCATGCACACGGACCGCGAGGTGCGCGCCCTATCCGGCCCACGCGCCCTGCAGGTCAGAGATCAACAGATAATAATAATCATTTTAGGGAGATACTGTCATGGCAGCATTTTGGAGAAAATATGCATCATACAAAGAAACCAGCAAACTTTTAAAATCATTAGTCTGCGGTTTGCCTCAGAAGCTGCAGCTTTTCCATTTAGCACGGTAAAAATTGTGGGTTTCCTGACAGAAACGCAGAGACCTGCTCTGCAGCTCAGCCAGTGACCCCAAAATCGCCTTGGCGTATTAGCTGTGGTTTCCATGTTGTGAGTTAAACAGCGACTTTAATCAGCTGTGAACTGAAAAAAGGGACTGTTTGTTTGATTCCAGTTGCAACAGTACCAATACTACAGCGCCGGGCTCCTGGCTACCCATGATCCTTACTATGAACAGCAGCGCCATCTACTGGGTCAAAAGAAAAAGAAAATCAAAGAAGATAAGAAGCTGAAGGGTGTGTACTCTGACGGTCTGCCAGTGGGCCAGCGGCTGAGCCAGCAGAATTAGCGTCAGCGATTAATCCCCACTCCTTGTTTCCACCTGCAGCCAAATTAAAGAAGGTGAAGAAGAGGAAGAAGAGAGGCGAAGACTTCTCTAATGCGGGCCGGCCTTATATCACCAAAATATTTGCCAAGTTTTCCCATGATGCTCCTCTTCCAGTGTCAAAGAAGAAACACCTCACGGTGGAGCAGCTGAATGCTCGTCGGCGCAAAGTGTGGCTGACCATCGCCAAAAAGGAGAACCCAAAGGCGAGCCGGACTGACCAGAGACACTGCAGCCGCCTCTGTTGTTCTGGAACTCACTACTGGTGCTGATTCATCTAACATTGTTCTTTCTCATTGCAGGCATTTAAGCAAAAAGCTTCATCTCGGAATTTTGTCTTAACCAATGCTAAAAAGGTAATATTATTGATTTATAACTACTATAGTATACTATAGTATACTACTAAGTAGTTGTGGGAGAGAATGTGCTAGAATCCAGCATTTTTACGCTGTAACACAGTGTGTGTGTGCTCGCCCGCTTCAGCTGGCCCAGCAGTGCATGCGGGAGGTCCGCCGGGCTGCCATCCAGGCCCAGAAGAACTGCAAGGAGACGCTGCCCCGAGCACGGCGCCTCACCAAGGAGATGCTGCTCTACTGGAAGAAGTATGACAAAGTGGAGAAGGAGCACCGCAAGCGGGCGGAGAAGGAGGCGCTGGAGCAGCGTCGGCTGGACGAGGAGATGCGAGAGGTGGGCCGTAGCTCCCTTCTTCACCGGCATGGCACCCCTTACGGGTCTTGGATTAGATGTCAGGCTTCTTTTGAGCTGCCGGTGGAAGACGGGGGTTGGAGATGTTTTACAGACTGGAGTATCGGAGCTTGCGGTTCCCCCTGCTGGCGGGAGGCCTGACATGCTATGGTCGTCTTTGCCGCTTCAGGCCAAGAGACAGCAGAGGAAGCTGAACTTCCTCATCACCCAGACAGAGCTGTACGCTCACTTCATGGGCGGCAAGCACAGGGCTGGGGCAGATGCAGCCACGGAGGAGATCCTGAAGAAGCTGGAGGAGAACTCCGCGCACCGGCAGATTGACATTGGCGGAGGGGTGATAGTCAACGTCAGCCAGGAGGAGTACGGTGAGTTCAGGCCTCTTCGTTCTGGTCGCGGCAGAGCTGTGAAGGTGTGGTCACTGTGGCACGAAAAATCATCCTCTTCACAGCGCCGAGCAAAAGTGCCCGTGGAACAGGATGCCGCACTTGTTTCCAGACTGTGTTAGTGCAGTGAAGTCAGTAGGAAATAACTTTAATAAGGAACGAGTCAAACGTACATAAAATGTTTGAAAACGACTTATTAATTCTTTTTCTTGTACCTCGACAGTTAGTGTTGGTGAAATGAATAGCACACAGTGGAATAAATGCATATCACAATGTTAGCCTTCTAGCCTGATAAGCTAGGTATGACGCATGCTAGATAGAGATGTAATAAAATGCGCCGTAATATGCTTTTTACCTTTGAGACCTGACTGAATGCTCTGTGCCATCATATAGCTTTTGTCCTGTTTACGAATTTACATTCCGGCAATTGACAGTAAAAAAGAATTGATAGCTCCACGGCCGGAGAAGGTGAAATGTCAACCCCACCCATTCTGCACCTGATTGGTTGAGTTAGGCGAATTTGCAGGTAAAAATTCAATTTAGATGAACTTGCTGTGAAATCGCTCTGCTACCTGAAGTAAGGAATCAGATTTTTGTGTCATGCACCTATAGGGGAAATGAATGAGATGCAGATATTTTCTTTGTACTAGTGTGACCGCTGCTTAAGAATGTTAGTGTCAGAGTACGTCCTTTATTTCTTGTTGTATAAATAGCTGAATGTTCTTTTTTTTCCACAGACAGCAACTACTACAAGTCTCAGGCCCTGAGGAATGCAGAGGAGGCTTACCAGATACACCAGGCTAGGGTATGTCCATTAGCACGTACCCTCACTCAGCCCTTGAGTAAGCAGGCCCCTTGTATCTGTTTGGACCGATCCTTTGAATTTGCGTTCTCCATAGATCCATATCTCGTTCCCTGCATGGGTGGTGCGCAGCAGTGACTGTGTTTTTGTGGTATAGAGTGCGGCTGTGCGGTTGCTCTGACATCCCTAAACAGCCCGACGTGCTCGCGCCTCCCCTAGACGCGGCTGTTCGACGAGGAGGCCAAGGTGAGCCGCTTCGCCTCCCTGCGCGTGGGCCCCGCCTCAGACTCCGGCTTCGGGGAGAGCTACAGCCTCTCCAACCCGTCAATCCGAGCCGGCGAGGACATCCCACAGCCCTCCATCTTTAACGGGAAGCTGAAGGGCTACCAGCTGAAAGGCATGAACTGGCTGGCCAACCTCTACGAGCAGGTGAGCCTTGCACTCGCGTGCAGCTGGAGACGGCTGTAAATGTGGCACCGTGAGGAGATGCGAGGGGCAGCTGTGACTGTGGGGTCTGAAAGTGACGGGAAGCCTTTGAAGGGCTTGGGATGGCTGATCTATGAGTCTGAAAGTATGAGACAGGTGGGTGATCGGCTGCTGTCACCGTGCACATCAACGCTTTGCCCTCTGGCCTCTGTTAGGGTATCAATGGCATCCTGGCAGACGAGATGGGTCTGGGAAAGACAGTGCAGAGCATCGCCCTGCTAGCTCACCTGGCGGAGGTATGTGCTGTCGCTGTCGCCGCGCCAACCTGCTCGCAGCTCGGGGTGATGTGCCCACGTCAGCTCACACGCAAGGGGTTTTAGCTCAGGGTTTCTTGTGTGTTTGTTCCGGGATTATTTAGGGTTTGTTCTGCTTCTCACAGAGAGACAGCATCTGGGGTCCCTTCCTGATCATATCACCGGCCTCCACGCTCAACAACTGGCACCAGGAATTCACCAGATTTGTTCCCAAATTCAAGGTAGCCGTGTCAGTGCGAGTGTCCCAGCATCAATGGGGGAATGAATAGATTTGGTTTTCTCAACCATTTCTCCTGATTCTCCATGTATGTGGAGTTTGCATGTTCTTAGCTGTGTTGTTGTGGAGTTTCCTCTGGGGACTCTGGTTTCCTCCACAGTTGAAATATGTGCTGAGGGTGATTGGAGTTTTCAAATAGCCTTTGACTCTGTGTGGGTGAGTGAGAGAATGGTGAGTGAATATTGGTGAGTGAGAGAATGGTAAGTGAATATTGGTGAGTGAACACTGGTGAGTGAGTGATGGTAAGTAAACGTTATTCAGTGAGTGTTAGTGAGTGAATGAATGTTGGTATTTGAGTGTTAGTATGTGAGTGTTGGTGAGTGACTGTAAGTGAGTGAGTGAATGGTGAGTGAGTGTGCCTTGTGGTGAGTGGGATTGCACTTTCAGGATTTTTACTGATCTATCATTTCTTTAGAGATTACAATACATGCGCGGAGATTTGTTTCTTATTTAAACTGCTGATTTACTTGTTGCTCATATTAATGTTTCAAATGATACCAAGAGCTTATTTACCAAGAGCACGGCATTGTTTGCTTTGGGATGGGTATGTGCATGTTGCTGTGTGCACGCTTACATCGCAGATGTTACAGCTGAGAGGATAATTCACTTCACCATACACTTGCAGACAGGATTCTAGTAACATTTTACTCTTAATTTCTTTATATAAAAACCTGCATGGAGAGGAAGTTATCCAGTATTACAAATGAGACCAGATTAATAGATAGTTAGATAGAGATACTTTTTTATCCAGAAGGAAATTTAGGAGATAATACCAGTGACACAGAAGTCATATGCAGATTAGGTGTTACGATTTTCCATAAAGACCCTTTATTTCTTTTGAGAAAAATATTCAGAAGGAAGTTTACCCTTGTTAGAAAATGACCAAGAAAAGCTTGCTGATGTAATTGTGGTAAAATGGAATATATGTAAAAAGTGACACATAATACGAGGGCTGCCGTGTGAATCCCTTTAAAATGGAATATATGTAAAAAGTGACACATAATACGAGGGCTGCTGTGTGAATCCCTTTAAAA
>JABFEB020000039.1:232988-245655 GCA_019775895.2 Stomatorhinus ivindoensis | reverse complement strand
GGTTTTTATGTTGAACGTCGGGCTCAGGTGCAGTTCAGGGTCGGGTTTTTATGTTGAACGTCGGGTTCAGGTGGGGTTCGGGGTTTTTTGTGTGATTTTTCTTTTATGTGCAAATTGCTTTCTGCATTTACTGGGTTCTCTGTTTGCACTTTCCACACCAACCCTTCATTTTCTTTCTCCTCTACCTGCTACATAGCCAATAGTTCATTAGCAAGAAATACCACAATAGCATGCAAAAGTCTCCATACATGTGTATGAGTTTTGGTTTCGAGTCAGGTTTGGGTTTGACATGTTCTAGTACAATTCTGCCTGGCTTGGATTTGGTCTCATGGTTTCTGGCATGAGCCAAACTCGGGCTTTAATTTCAGCCCCGTACAGAACGCTGACGGGAACACCCTGCACCTTTACTCCGGCATCTGGGGCCTGCAGGAGCCCTGTATTTGGTATTTTGCAGCCCGCTGCTGCGGAGGCCTTCTGCCCCTGGTGGCGTCACCGGGGCCCCGCTGGTGCAGAGGGAGGTGCAGCTCTTCAGGCTCCACAATGGCGCTCAGCTTATTCTCCCCTCAGCTGTCCCGCCCCCCCTCCTTGGCAAGTGCAGTAAAGTAACATTTCATGGCAGGTCTGCTAAGCTGCATGACCCCAGCAACACTAAGCTTACCGACGGTGTTACAATCAACACACTCAACAGACATGGAGAAACATCACCAGGTCAGAGATGCTCTTTGGTTTTCAGTACCTGTATATAGCTGGAAAATGTATCATCAGTTCAGAGTATAGCATGTTATACTCTGGAAATGAAAACTACTTTAAACAAGATAGATATGCTTATGTTTGTATGCTTATATATTTAATGTAAAATTGTCTTCAGAAAGCCTTCTGATGATACTCGAACTACAAGGACCCATTTTTCTTCTTTGTACCCATAATATCCTGTTTATTCCATGTTATGCTGTTTATTTTTGGATACATATCAAGTTATACAATTTGGTTCAATTCAACTTCTTATAGTATAGCACCTTTCACAGCATGGATGTGCTGTGATGCATTAAACATCATTAGAGAGAGTAATACAGAATGGGAATAAGGAAGGAAAGATTTGAAATAAAGAAAACCAGATGACAAGAGAGGAAGAGAGGAAAACCTCCGGGGGTCCAAGGTCAATTGACTGCCCACCCCCTGGGCCATACTATCATTATTGTTACACCGAGTCCCTGTCCTAAATATGAGGACTTGGAGCACCGAACTGGAACTAGGCTTATAGACATTTAAAATTCAATGAAATTGGCTTCAGTGAGCTTGCGGTCAAGGTTTGCCTTCTTGCCAGTGGGCCGTTACAGCCGGCCGATCGGCACTGCTAAGCGAACTGGCGTTGGCACGGAGCCAGGGATAATCCTGTGACCCCCCCCTCCCCATCTCTGTCTGTCCAAGACTTGTAATAATGCTGGGGGGGGGTCGAGGGTGCCATCTTCGCCCCGAATGCTCACTCAAGTGTGCGCAGCTGCTCTGGCCTCCTTCACCACTGCGTTTACTTTGATAATCACGGGGCACAATGGCCCCTAATGCGCGTCTTTGTTTCACTGCCTGCACCAACACAGCGTCGGAACAATGGCGCTGAGAGGAAAAACATAGGGTTCATTATGGGCACAGGAACTCAGCTCAGTCAGATTACCATAAGAATGGAGCAAGCTTCAATGGGCATGAATAGGGTGGACAATGACATGGGGGGGCTCATTTATTTATTTACTTTTATTGCCACTCAAGATTCCATTAGCAGGACGGAGATTATTTTAATGTGTTGTATGTGCAGTGGAAAGGTGCATAGATATCTGTGGGTTTCTTTTTTCCCCCAAAATTGTTTCCTTAATATTTGGCACAAGATGTGAATTTCCCATCAGCCCCAGTAAACGAGGAGGCCTTTATGGCTTTGTATAGAGCCAGATGAAAGCTATGACAATTGTAATGGATAGTTTGCAGAAGATGCCTATTTGTTTTCATTAGACTCTTCAGAGGGGTAATTTACCTAAATTATTCCATCATTGTTTCTGTCTGGCTGGATCAGCGGGCGCTGGTGCTCATGCCTGGATACGCAGGGGTTAAGGGTGTTCCTCCACGTCTTTCTCTCGATAGCTGCTTGTAGGATGCTGTTGGTCTTTCCTATTCTGGCGGGGGGGACACTGCAGATGCCCTTGATTAGAGAGGGCTTGGGCCCCTTGCACTCATCGTAAACATTGCCTGCTGTATAATGGTGAACACAAACACTGCACTTATGGGGGGGGATGTAACTTCAATCGAACTCCAGCAATCATTTAATTTGTAACAATAAAGAGGTCCTCCTCAGTAGGAGCCTATGATTTCAACAGTATAAGAATTATTTAAATGACTAAAATGCATTTGCCTTAATGCAGCACCTAGATGCTGGTAAATCTTAATCATGAAGTTTATGGCTGCATTGGCACAAGTGCATACAATGAACTGATGCTGGAGACCTAAAATTGTTTCACAAATCATACATAATTATTATTTTTGTTTTGTTAGTGTAATACTTAAAATTCAGCCAATTTCCATTTTACCTTTTCAAATAATTTGTCTTTTAAATAATTGTAATACAGTATATTAATATTTAGTTTCACATTACATTTTATCTGCAATTATCAGTTGGAATGAGGCAGTAGTGATAATGAACAAGCTGAAATAAATTTTGTGGTCTTTGAACTTTGATTTTTCACATGACTGTCCAACTGGAAATGAAACGTATCATTGAGCTAAAAGCATTCAGTGCAAACCTGAAAGTGACCATCTGTCACATTAAACATTATGAGTGTGAAACGCATTGAAAATTAAGTGAACCAGAGCATTTATAATTTACCTGTTACAAATTGTAATTCTATCTATCTATCTATCTATCTATCTATCTATCTAATCTATCTAATCTATCTAATCTATCTATCTAATCTATCTATCTAATCTATCATCTAACCTACCTACCTACCTACCTACCTACCTAGCCTGCTTGTCTGTTAGAGAAAGATCTGTATGTTGCCACCTTGCAGGAGAAGAATCCATACAAGTTACCAAATGGATACAAAATCAAAGATATTCATTTGTGTTATATTGTGTAGATATTCATTATGGTTAACACAGTAATGTGATTGGGTGTAAAATGGCCTGCTTCAAAGTTCAAATGCAACCAATAAGATGCTTCTTAGTTGAATAACTGTTACATTTGTACAGAAGAATTTATATTGAAATTTTAAGAAAAAACATCCATGGTTCATATTATACTGTGACACAATTTTTAGGCCTATGTTACAGTGGTTGCAATCTTGTCTCAGTCTTGCCCAACCTTGGTCTTGGTCTTGTGCATATGTATGCATATTTGTGCAATGTAAATAGTAAATATGTTACTCCAAATACATGTGGTTAGTTTGGCACATAAATACAGCACTTGTATGGTGTTTTGTCAGCTTTTTTCTTCATGGAACGCATATTCTCCATGTAGACTGCAAGCATGGTAACCTGTGACATCTTAATTCTGTCAAATAAAGCTCAGTTCTTATCCTAAAACTTTGTTTATAGTTAAAATATTGATATTACCATTTGAAAAATGTCTTCATATCATTGTTGTAATGAATATTCAGCAGCGTATTAGTCATACAAAGCTATTTTACAGTCTGTAAGGATCTCAAAAAAAATATTTCACAGTGCTGCAGGATGACAGTAGTGCTGTGTGATGCTGAGAGACCAAAGACGCCTCCAGCATGTGAGGTAGAAGCCAGAGGTGCCGCCGCTGTTTGTAGATGAAGGAGCGGCACAGACACACCTGCAGGGTCCTGGGAAGCGTCTTTGATGACAAGACTTCAGAACATCAAACGGTCAGCTGTGGCGGCTTTTAATGTGGATGGCAGGGGGCTGCTGTATGTTCCGGAAGAACAGCACACAAAGCTTCCCTTTGTTACATTCAAATCAGGGAGATCCACATTGTCTTTTCTTCCTTTTTTCTAGGAAGGCCATTAATATGAAAATATTTAAATGCTAAATGCTGACGATTGTAGGGCTTCCCTTACCGCTCTTGCTGAGACCCGCTCGCCTCAGTCCTGAAGACAGGCTGCAGCACCAGTTCTTTTCTGTAGCGTGAACCCAGATATCCCTGATATTTTAGCTTCATTGCTTTGCTATGGATTTTGGAAGTAGCAAAGGAGAGGAATATAAATGTGTCTTGTATTAAGAGCAAGGTATGCTTGCAGCTTGCTTATTCTTTGGGAAATTAAAAGGGCGCTCTACCAAAAGTATGGTACCTGGTTTGGTGGAAAAGTTCTTTTGGTTTGGAACTTTCTGTGCTTTTCCTTTTGTATTGAGTACCAGTACCAAAAGTACCAGTACCAAAAGTGCCAGTACCCGAAGTATCAATCCAGCTGGGGTACGTTTTTGGTACTTGGTCCTTAGGGGCCGGACTAGGAAATGCTTTCTTTGTCAATTAGTTATGCAAATAGCCTGTTGCTGAAACACAATACAACCACTATCTTGAAAAAAAGTTACAAACTCAGAAAACAATGATAAACAAAGTAAAAAAGTAATAATAATGAATGTTTGGACAAATGAAATGACAGAAGCTTTAAATGCGATCTGGTCTGAAGAAGCAGAAGGACTGGATTGCATGACAAGACATAAACTACTAATATACTATAATATACTAGGGCTACACAATAACAGAAAATTAAAATATCGTGATGTCATTTTGTTGTAATAAAAATCCATCCATCCACCCACCCATCCATCCATTTTCTATACCCACTTATTACTGGGTTGTGCGGGGGTCTGGAGCCTATCTGGGAAGCAATGGGCAGGGAACCACCCTGGATGGGGGGCCAGCCCATTGCAGGGCACACTCACACACACAGGCAATTTAGTAACCCCAATTAGCCTCAGCATGACTTTGGGGGGAAAACCGGAGTGCCCAGAGGAAACCCCACACACATGTGACCCAGGCAGAGACTCAAACCCAAGTCCCAGAGGTGTGAGGCAACAGTGCTAAGCTCTGCACCACCGTGCCACGGCTTTTTTTGTTTCTTCATCCTTATATATAAACAGCATGATTTTCATTGCTCAGTCACCCCTTGCGGCATGATGGTTTTTCATTGCAATATTGTCTCTTGTTATGCTAAAACATCAGAATCCCTTTCATTCGAGAGAGAGAGAGGAGAGAGAGTACAGTACTATATTGCACCGTACAATAATGTAGGCCTACAATTTACTTTACTATTACTGTATGTAATGTTGGTAATGTCTTACTGCATGTAATTTATCAATTAAGCTTTGCCATATGTATGTACATGAAAATCACCTGCTATTATATGCAGTGTCAGCTATCCATGAGCGCTCTTGCATCACATCACCTGCAGATTTGGGGCGTTACTCTACTTAAGGCTTTTGGGTTCGCTCTCACCTGTGGCCAGTAGATGGAGACAAACTCAATGACTCCATTGATTTGGTCCCGTTACATAAAACTGGTGGTTACTACCATCAGGACTGGCCCTGGCTGTCCTGTCACCCTAGGCAAGGTTCTGCTGATAGGCACAGGATCAGCCCGGGGCAAGGCAGCAGGCCAGCACAAGGTATGGTAAGGCTTGTCCAATAAAAACAGACTAACTGTAATGTTAGGTTTAACCTTTAAAATACTGTTCTTCTTCTGACTTGAACACTTGAATATCATAACATATGGTTATTCTATAAGATGAATTACATACAAAAAGTTGTTTTGTAACACTTGTGTGGTATTAACAGAAAACTAAATCTCACTTGCTTTTGCGTCGTACCGTCTATAGAGACCCTAGAAGGAGTCAGAGAGAATCTCAGTAGGCCATTGATATACAAACCTGGGTCTGTTACATAACTCTTGCATTAGTTTCAATAAATGCCACGCATATCGTAGCTGACCATGATGTCAACTGCTTGCTGATCTAAAAAGCTGCATGATAATAAGAAGGAGTCCAGCAGGTGGCGCTGTGGCCTCACCATTAGCAGATTTTTTACTTTAACCACAGTCCAAGCTGTGACCAGAACAAAGATCCATTCCAGTTTTGTGTGGGATCAGCTGTCAAGATGTTTGCTATTCCATGGCTCTCTGGGTACTGGCATGACTGAAAGGTTCTAGGTAATAAGCAGCAGGTCTGTCTTTCGTTAGTCTTGAGTATTTCAATCCGCAGCAGCGAACAGCATGATGTATTGCTATCACAATGTCACAAGGGGGCTCTGTATCGCATGCATGGTCTGAATTCTGTAAGTAATGGTGATACAGTTAATTAAATGTTCTGCTTCTAGGATTCCTGAAGGATGGTGCTCATTGGCTAGCACTGGCTCCTCCCACTTGCAGCGTTGCAGGTTCGAGTCTTGCCTTCATCTGTGGGTGTAAAGCTTAAATGGCTTTTCTCTTCAGGTTTTTATCTGCAATCCAAAAATATGCAGGGAGCTTCGCTGTCTAGTGTCTCGACATTCTCTGTAGTCAAAAGTCTGGACACAGCTACTGAAAATGACCTAATATGCAGTAAGTATGATCTTATAAACAAAGAATAAGATGGAGCGCTGTGACAGATGACCTGCTTCCCCCACAACCTCCCAACCTAAACACTATAGGCCTGGTTTTGCGATGAGGTAGATTGAAGAGTAAGAGCAACATAACCAACTGGTGCCCAGACCTTGTGGAAGCTCCTTCAGGACTGTTGGAGAAGCGTTTCAGGTGGCTGCATCTGGAAACTAGTTGCAGGAATGCCAAGAGTCTGCAACGCTGTCATCGAAGCAAAAAGTGGGGCTGTTTTGAAGAGCCTGACACATCTTTTGGTTATTGCAATATTTGATTTCAGGTTTTGTCACATATCCAGTCATACAATGTACTTTTGTGTAGTGAAGTGCTACTTCGACGTACTTTCTGGATTTTGCATGAGGAATATGGCTGCTAAACAGACAATAGAGAGCAGTATATCAACATAGCAAAAGGATGTGCAGTTAGGGTACAGAATTATAAAAGTGACCTGTTAGCTCTGCACTGTTCTCGCTCAGGATACCATCGGCCTGAGGGCTGAAGCGCCTGCTCAGTCTCTCCGCTTTGACCTTCAGGCGGTGGATGTGTTTCCCAGAGCACAGCCATAAGAGAGGGGTGTCGTGTATTACTTTCAATGGGAATTTTCTGGCCAGTGGTTGGGTTCATATCCATGCAGCGGCCCATTACAGACCAAGCCGGGTTTGACCTAATGCGGATCCATGGCCCACTAGAGGGTGCTAGAGGCACACCACTAGTCTGCGGATCAGTGGTTAAGAAACACTATGGCAACTGATTATTATTTCAAGGAAACATTCATTCAAACTACAACATGAAGTTCTTTAAAGTCTGTTAATGTTTATGCTCCCATGGTGCAGGATTACTCTGAGCCAATCAGTCTATATCCTGCTGTGTCAGATCCCATAAACATAACGAAGGACAGGGCTTCTAAGGTGCTGTGGCAAGTTCTGCGATGACCCTGTTATGCTCAGTAAATGAGACCTGCAGCGGCATGGAGACCTGGGCAAAATGGGCAATGTGGTGAGATTGCTCTCTCTGTGGATTTTAGTTCATGGAGTGAACCACAAACCAGTCATGCATCAGTCATGCATGTATCTGATGAAAGGTGTGTGTGTGTGTATACATATTAATTTAATTTTAATTTTAAGATATATAATATATATATATATGTGTGTGTGTGTGTCAAGTCGAGGTAAAGAGATGAATGGCAGCTGATATCAGGCCTGGATTCATCAGCAAGTGCTGTGTGGAGCTATATTGAGAATGTCTAATGAACTGAACTTACCTGAATAGTCAAAATTTTAATATACATCACTAAAGTCTGTATTTACAGTATAAAGAAACTTTAGAGTGTAACTTAAATAGAATTTGCAGTGATTTTTTTTAATCATTGGTGATAATTTGATTTCCCTTTTTGATGAAAATAAGTCAAGACAAATATAGATGATTATATCTTTTAATCGTTTTAAATTAAGCTGTCCCCATTATGTCTTTTTCTATTACTGTGCCGGCTAATTCTATTTAATGGTCTATTACAATTATCTAAGTCAATTAAAACCATAAGTATAGGCAGAAGAATTCAATTAAAAGGGATGTAGTTTTAATGAATCAAAGAAAATTGGTCTAACCTATTGGGTTTATATTGCAACAATGCAGAAGCACCACTACTGTGGGTAGCCAAGGGATTAGAGCTTTAATATAACAACATAACATGACACCTCCCTCCACTGCTATCAGCTAAAGTCCCTGCTGGACAAATGCCAGTAGCAACAGTTACGGAACTATACTTACAACAATAAATCTATTTCCAAAACTAGGACGTCGTGTGCAACAACAGGGAAGGTATTTCATGTGAATTGTTTCATGAGAAAATTCTTGCTGTTTGCTAGAAAAGCAGATATCATTATTTTTATGTCAGATTATTGAATCATTGAAAACTACAACTGTCTGCAGGGACAACTGTGTCCTGCACTCATCAGTCACCTTCCTCCGTAGGACAAATGTGTGCTGCGGTTGCTCACCTCTCTTTGATTCTAACATTGCATTTTAAGTGAAATTTAATTGAAGAAATTGTTGTGTAAAAGTCCTCCATCTCAGCACAGGACAGAGCAGTTTGGGCATTTGACAATTTTATATTGTGACTGATCTTGAAGACGTCCATGACCTACTTTGCATGTGAATTGTAGACATCATGATCTTTTTTATCCTCTTAAAATTACTTCCAAACTTCACAGAAATCTTCGATGGTGAGTAACAATGTGTCACTGCCCTATCCTCTCCCGTCACGTCTGCCGTGCCAATAGCTCACATTGAATTGTTTTTCAAATACATCACATGAAGAGCTATATGGTTGCAATGAATGCCACAGCTAAAATAAACAGACTGTGAAATGTCAGTAAACTGCTTGGCACTTTGGCTAGCGCGAGAAAACAAAAATACAAAAGAATCAAACACAGACAGAAATTAAACTCAGAATCAAGATTGAATTATGTAGCTGGTTAAACCATATCAGTGTAGAAAAGAACCACCAGAATTAACCATGTCAAGGAAAAATCACACAGCACATATTTATTTATTTGATTCTGATTCTCCGTCATTATTTCAGTAAATGCAGCCTTCAGCAAAAATGCACAAATACAGTGAAAAAATAAGAGGCAAGAGCCAAACCGGAAATATGTTCTGTGTCAGAAGCGGGAGCAGGATAATCCACTGCTGCATCACTTACTGGTTTTGTACAATAAACTTGAAATAACTCCTTGCAATTGCAGTTTCTGTTGGGCAGTTGGGTTAACGTAGTGATTGTAGTTGTGCGTAGGAAGCACTTGGCATCACGGGCGCAGCTTGAAAGATCCTTATGAAACATGATGATTAGTCTTAACTTTTACCTTAAGACTTCATTATTTGATTTCTCAACATTATGGATAGTAGCAAATAAAGTAACAGTTAGAGCTTGTTTACCTCATTGAGATAGTTATATGTATCATAACAATGTCAACACTTATTCACTCATAGCTTAACAATGCTAACACACGAGAAGATACATGCTGGCAGCTAGATACTGTTCACCGTTTGAATGTCAGAAGCCACACTTGGTCTTCTGTGTCATGAGGAGTTAAATGCACAAACAGGCTACTCACTGCTAGATGTGCTACTGGGGTCCAACTCAATCCTCCAGTGGACAAGACCTTTCAACAAGCAGCAGTCTTTGAACACCATTGTCTACACATGGAATGCCTTCTAGAATACCCCCACTCTCCAATTACTTTTCAGACCTTACAGTGCCTGGTGGATTGGTGAGTATTTTAAATGGAAAGTTTATTCTTTGAGGGGGATTGATCCTTTGGCAACACACAAAATAACAAATACATTCTCTGTCACTCAAACTTTGTCACACACAGATACTGAATCACCATGACCACTGGCCAGGTCTCTCACAGTGTCCGAGGAGGTCTGTGGTTTAAGCTTCAAGACTCAGTTTCTCAGATCTCTTATTGCTGAGATTATAGAGAGGAAACTGGCATATAGTACAATCAGCCTCCTGTTTAGACTTGAACTATTATTCACACAGCTATATGAAGACTTGAAAGAGGTATGTCTTAGGTTTTTGCATCAATGACCATCACAGAATGCGTATTTGTACATAAAATGTGAAAAAAATTTGAAACGGTTGAAAGTGTCTTGATAAGAAATGCATAGTGCCATGCATACAGAGTGAAAATACCCATCATAGGCCACAGGGCTTGGTTTCCTTTGGATATATGCAATGAGGTGAGGCTTATTTTTGCATATTTGCACATTTCATATAGAACAGGGGTGTCAAACTCCAGTCCTGGGGACTGGAGCCCTGTGTAGCATAGCCAGAAATGATTCAGCTCAAGAGATGTGTGGTAAACAAGGAGTTGAATCAGGTGTCTTAAATGAGGGAAACCCAAAAATGTGCAGGGCTCTGGCCCCCCAGGACTGGAGTCTGACAGCCCTGATGTAGAACGACCAAAACTCACTTCCATCTTCAGTATAATGTACATATACAGTATAATGTTTCAATTAATCTCAAGCATTTCCATGATTCTGTTAAGTCAACTTCAGTCTGTCTTTCGCCCTTCATAAAGTACCCATGCGTGTGTCTGTAAAGGGTAAAGGGCAGTTATAATGTCTGTGTCTCCGTGGCTTGTGCCAGGTTCTGCACTAGACCTTTGCTTCCAGCATCTCCAGGAAGAGTTTGTGCATACGCACCCTGCCTTGCACTTTGATGCTGTAGAAATGCTGCACAGCCTTGCCTGCGATCTGCCGGAGGAGGGGCAGTGTCATCAGCAGCTTTCCTGCCCTCCGTGGATCTTCTGGGTGTCTGCTGCCTTCATGGTCCTGCAGGGCTTCATGTAGGGTGTCCTGCAGCTTTTGTACAGCCTCCACGTTTTCTATGTGCATAGAATCTGGGAAAGGAACAAAAAACACAAAACGGAGATTTCAGATTAAAGACCACGGCAATGAAAAGGTACAGATATGTATCACATCACTTTTACACTGATTCATTCACAGGAGGCTGTAATGTTTCTGATTTAGCCACCAGTAACTGACCCTGCCCTGCTATCGCATTTACTAGTGAAAATAGTGGTCTAGTGATCTCTACTGCTAATTTATTGGTTCTGATTATGATGATGTACAAAACAGAAAACATAAACAAATGACCCGCTTTCCTAAGTACATTTTTGATTCAGATTTATGATTTATGGTACGAACAAATTCAAAATCAAAGAGAAAAGGCAAAATATGAAGACTGTGTGCTGAATGAATTGCCTGTTTATGATGGGCTCCTAGAATGTAATCTGACTACAGTTCTCTCCTCAAACCATAGGAAAGGATGCGAGCTGGTCCCACCCCCCGCAGAGCGGCCAATCGATACACAGTAGTATCATCACATGAGCACAAACTGGGCCGACCGCAACGTCAATTTCACATGCATTTATTGACAGCACTGGCACTCCTTGTGAAATGACAGATTTATATGCAGCTGGAGAGAAGGGCATCATGGCCTTGCCGTTCGCACCTATCGGTAAAAGGCCCGTGCTCTGGCCCGCATGGCCCATCACTCTGGATGTGCTCTGACACAGAGAGAAGGACATCATGGCCTTGCCGTTCGCAGCTATCGGTAAAAGGCCCGTGCTCTGGCCTGCATGGCCCATCACTCTGGATGTGCTCTGACACAGAGAGAAGGACATCATGGCCTTGCCGTTCGCAGCTATCGGTAAAAGGCCCGTGCTCTGGCCCGCATGGCCCATCACTCTGGATGTGCTCTGACACAGACAAACAGCCCCATCCTGGCGTATTTCATGTGCTTGTGTCTGTTCTTGCTCCTTTGTTAAATTTCTTTTGGCTGCATCCAGTTTGCAGATACTCTGACCATTCCTTTTATTCTGTGTACCTCATCTTTTTTTCCATTTTTTGTTCCCGTGATAATGGAAACTTGGTCTTCACATTAGGAAAATCCACCCCTGTTATTCATGTATGTGGGTTTTTAAAAATAATAATAATAATAATACATTTTATTTATAAGGCGCCGTATATATTATTTTAATGACCACATGGGTTCTTTGAATAGGAGGCTTAAGAAAGAGCTGTCTATGTCTCAAGGGCCGTATTTAGCCTGGCATGCAGTTCAAAGCTCATCGTTCTGCCCGACTTGTACAAAGGACACCGGAGGTGAGACTGCGTTCACCTGAGTTGGCGAGAGCGATGGCTTTGAGTGTGACAAACTCCTCCTTCTCCAGCCTCAGTTTCTTGTACCTGCGCACCAGCTGCAGGATCGAGCCATACAGGTGCAGCAGGCCGGTGAGGCGGGCGCTGCTTTCGTCCATGACATAGTCCTCTGCATACACTAGCTCGTCATCACAGGGCAGCGAGCGGAACACTATGCTCAAGATCAAGATCTCCATCCAAGCGCTCTGCAGTAGATTCATCTGGTCTGTCAGTGACAGGTTGGAAAAGCCTGTAGGATGAGGACACAGTGAACCCTGATGAGTTATTATAGTGTGCGGTTGTGGTGTTAAGAACATAAGAACATAAGAAATTTACAAACGAGAGGAGGCCATTCGGCCCATCAAGCTCGTTTGGGGAGAA
>JABFEB020000039.1:97735-108688 GCA_019775895.2 Stomatorhinus ivindoensis | reverse complement strand
TTCCGGGTAGGCTCCGGACCCCCCGCGACCCAGTAGGATAAGCGGGTATAGACGATGGATGGATGGATGGATGGATGGATAGTAAGGTCTACATTTCACTGATAAAGCCTCAATCAGCGGGGAACAGTGTCGCGTAGCAACAGCAGCGTTTGCACACCAGTCTCTGTTTACATACATACACAGACCTCCACCGCGAGTCTTACCGGACAAAGAGGCGTCTCTGTCCGCTCGGAAGCTGGTCAGTCCGTCGAGTTGGATAGCCGAGTCGGCGATGTTGTCCTGCAGCCACGTCTCAGTGAAAACAAAGACACAGCAGTCTCTCATTTCCCAACAGTCCGCACGCTGCAGCTTGATGTAGTCCAGCTTGTTGTCCAGCGATCGGACGTTCGCGAGTAGAACGGACGGTATCGCTGGTCTGGTAGGGTTAGCCTTTAGCCTCGTGTTAACTCCGCCACGCTTGCCTCGCTTCTGCTTCCGATCGCGGCGCTTGCGTTTCGGCCAGGTCCGCTTCTCCGATGGCCGAAGTAAACAGAGGCGCCGGAGCGTCTCGGTCAGCGCGCTGGGGAGTTCGGCGCAGTTTTTTCGGAAACCGAGTATGGTTTGACGGTTGTAAATACACGTTTGTGTACTACTGTCACTCATTAACTTCACTATACTTGACAAAGACAACAAAAAGTTAACATTTAGAACATTTAGAACCGCGGTCTCAGGAGCTCTATAAGCCTCAGCCTGCATGGGTGCCGCCATTTGGTCTTTCCTTGCAGAGGAAAGAATTGCAGAGGCCTTGAAAAAGAAGGACCAGCACTGCAAATATTATCCCTTTGCATAAACTTAATGTAATTGTCAATAAAAGCCTTTGACACTTGTGAAATGCTTGTAATTTTACTTCAAACTTTGTGAAATCCAATACTTCTTTCATTCTCAAAACCTTTGGCCCTGACTCTACATCTGCTAATTCTGTAAACATTTCTGAACTACTGAAGGAACTGATGAAGTCATGAATAACAAAGTGAAATACTGATTTCATGTCCTTTATTAATGAATCATGTAACTACTATATTTTTCATGATTTGTACTTCATGTACTAATTGAGTTACTACTATCTGTGCCCCATCAAGTGAAGTGTTACCAAATAAAGTAACCGGTAAATTCATTGCAGACAGGCTTCTAATTTTTAACCTTGGAGCACTTTACCTTTTCAAATGATTTCATACAGTTATGATATCATACAGATTTGCCAAAAAGCAAAAACATTTAACAAATATGTAGCAACATGAAAACAGACATAAATAGCAATAAATGTTAAACAATGATAAGTGTCTGAATGTGAAGAGAGAAGTAGTTAAGGAAAACAAAAGCTCCAGAAGTACTTTCAGTAGAAAAGCAAATATCTGTCAGTACAAATGTTGTGGAGTGCATTTAGACTCAGATTGTAGATCCTCAGATTCTGCTCTTCTCGCTCACTGTGCTGCCCTAGAACAGTGGTATCCAGGCTTGGGGAAATGGAACAACATATTTAAAGGGTTAGTACTGACAATGAGCTATGACAGATATTCATGCCGGAACATACACCAGCAGCTATATTTAATGTGTTTAAGTTTAGACCACAACACTGAGACCAAGAGGTCAACACAAAAAATAGCTCACTGAGATCTTCAAATGCCAGGGGCCCTGAATCCCATGGCTTTACCACAAACAGCTTTTTATACAAATTGTTTTAAGAATCGTGCAATCTTAGAGCATGTTTAAGATTGCACACATTCATCAGTTTGCTTATAAAAACACGGGCTAAGCTTCTCTATGCCTTATAAGTAATAAAGTAACAAGGTCTGCTCTGAGCCTTACAGGAAGCCTGCAGAGAGATGAGAGTGGTTGTAATATGGCCATATTTTGCAATTTACTGTAGAGCAGGGGTGTGAGCGGACCTCCCGTGCATGGGCCAAACGTGAGAACTGAAGCAATTATATTGCATTCGTGCTGATTTAGCCAAACAAAAGTCTACATCTAAGTTAAAAACTGAACTAAAATAGTTTCTTATCCAAGTTAAACCGTCTGAGCAGCATAACTTTAGGGTTGGCAACTCTGGTCAGCTGGCTGGAGTGAGATTTTTAATTTTGAGAGAAATCTGCACTGCACACACAATTACATGTAGGTAACAGCTTTATTACTCTGCAAGTAGTCTGTAGGTTTTGCAAACTACCCCAATGCTTTTTAATATAGATTATATTAGGTTTATAATGAAATAATATAGATTCGCTGTAAGATTTTTTTGCATGAGTGTCACGTCTAATGCCTGATATTTGGCAACTCTGAAACTTTAATTTTTTTATCTTCATGCTGGTTCAATAGAACCCAGCTAAGAATACTATCGCTCAAAAAAAAAAAACTCTTTTTTTTTTTTTTGGCAAATACAATTTTTATTAATAATCGAAGTATAATACTAGGAGTGCTAATCCAAGTACTTCCAAAAGAGGCAGGTATTCAGTCGTCATTTGAAGGCACTCAGTGACTCAGCTGTTCGGACATCTAGGGGAAGTTCATTCCACCACATAGGTGCCAAAACAGAAGGGTCTAGATGCATGTCTTCTTTGTGCCTTGAGAGATGGTGGAATTAGTGGAGCGGGGCTGGAGGATCGGAGAGAGCATCGTGTACCGGGGGCTGAGAAGTTATTTTAAGTGGGAGGATGCTAATCGGTTTTTGGCTTAGTAGGCAAGCATCAGTGTTTTGAATCTAATGCAGGCAGCTACAGGGTGTAATTAAAAGATGCAGCACTTATTGACGATTTAGCGGGAGAGCAGTCAACACAACACAAATACACACACAAAAGGCCTTTTCAGCAGTTGTGAAAACAAATAATACAGAAACCTGCAAGGAGTTCATGAAAATCGCAGAATCTGTTTCTTTAGACTTCTCTCCCGTGTTGTATTCCTTATATATATGCGCGTGCACACACACACACACACACACACACACATCTTGCTTCTGGGATAGGCTCCCCACCCCCCGCAACCCAGAATAAGCGGGTATAGAAAATGGATGGATGGATGGATATATATATATATATATTAGTGTTTCTTCTGTAATATTGTAATATTATTTGCACTGGGCTACAAACATTTTTGGTATGTTTATAAATACTGGCAATAAAGTGAGTTCTGATTCTGAAAACCACTCAGGGAAGATCCAGACAGACCAGAGTAGGACTCAAGTCTGACAGCAATGATCGATGGACATTTTGTACATTGAACCAGCCAGCGCTTACTGGCTGATGTGCTAAGGATAGTCGAGCATGAGACTGCAAAGCCCACTACCTCTCCGCAGGCCAGCAGAGTTTCACAAAAAATACCTACGATCTTCCTCTGCTGGAATAAAGATTTTCTCAATTCTCCAGAAAAACCCCTTGAATTATGCCTGCCTCCAGGCCACGTCCCCCTAATAAATAATGATAATGACAAATCATATGATTAATGATATATTAATCCCATCATCAGGCTCAATGCAACTATGCTCAACTCCAGGAAAACAATGTATTGCTGGTCAGATTAACATATTATACACATTATCAAACAAAAAAGGTAGCAGCTTGCTAGTGGTAAAATAGTTGTCCGAGTGCAACATCACAAAAGACAATAAAAGGATTTTCCCTGGCAGACAATCAGCAGGTTTGACTTTGTATATGCCTCAAATAAATAAATGGCAACAACATAAAATTACTATAAGTAAGCAAGCAACTATAACTATCGGTTTAGGAGAAAGAAATGGGCTGAGCAAATTGCAGAAAATAGCAACAAAAAATGCCATGCAGAAGATACATGAGAAGCATGATAACTAGTGATGTGTTATGAAGCGGGCTTGATATAACTGGTACGTAAGTATGTGAAGGCGCTATAATGCGTTAAATGTGATGGTCATTTTTCTCATAACAGCACAAATGCATTCTTTTCCCACAGTGGGTCTGATCCCACAGCTTATCTACTGTAGCACAAATAGCTGAAAAAGTTAATACTACCTATGATAGAAAGGTGTCAGCAGAAACAGTGCATGGCGGCTTGCTGCGTGTGGGGCTGCACAGCCACAGACCAGTCTGAGCACCCATGCTAACCCCTGTCCACTGCCGATGTGGGATGAAGGCAAGCCAGCAGTGGCAGTGTGATGCTCTGGGGGATGTTCGGT
This sequence comes from Stomatorhinus ivindoensis, assembly GCA_019775895.2. NCBI lineage: Eukaryota > Metazoa > Chordata > Actinopteri > Osteoglossiformes > Mormyridae > Stomatorhinus > Stomatorhinus ivindoensis. The sequence continues at coordinate 104,514 of JABFEB020000039.1, read as the reverse complement.
TGGGAAACCTTGGGTCATGGCATTCATGTGGGTGTTATTTTGACATGAATCACCTACCTGAACATTGTTGCAGACCAAGTACACCCTGTCATGTCAATGGTATTCCTCGATGGCAGTGGTCACTTTCAGCAGGATAATGCACCCTGCCGCACTGCAGAAATTGTTCAGGAATGGTTTGAGGCACAAAAAAAAGGTCAAGGTGTTGACTTGGCCTCCAAATTTTCCACATCAACAATCCAATCGAGCATCTGTGTGATGTCCTGAATAAACAATTCCAATCCACGAGGCCCCACCTCACACCTTACAGGACTTAAGGATCTGCTGCTAACATCTTGGTGCCAGATACCACAGGACACATTTAGAGGTTTTCTGGAGTCCCTGCTCAATGGATCAGAGCTGTTATTGGGGAACCTACACAATATTAAACAGATGCTTTTAATTATGCTTTTTAATTAGTTATGGCTGGTCGATGTATACATAAATGCCCACTTTTTTAATATGATAGACATTTTTTTTTACGTCAATGAAATCCTTTCATTAATTTAATAATGCATCATCATCTGAAAGACTGAGTTGCTACACTTAATAAAAACAAAGCCAAACATATAGTACATGTATGAAAACATGTTCTAATGCATGTGCTAAAAATATGAGATACTGGAACTGGCCAGTAATGTTTCAGGAGAATGATGAAAAAAAATCTTTTTCTTCATTAAATGGAAGTCAAACAGAAAACTATATGATACTCCATATCATACTCCATCTGTATAACCAAGTGACAGATAAACCTTCATTCTAAGATTGAAGTGTATTTACTGTAAGTTCTACAAAAAAAATCCCAGTTGGGGGCTTTAAGCTTGTAAAGGGTTGACACTGTGAAATTAATTCAATTAGACTTTTATTTGACATGCTGCAGTTTTGCTTCACATGTTAAGTCTTAGCAAAGCCCCCAAACAGAACTGGCATAAACAGCCATAATGAACAAATCACTTGTCTGTTCATTCACCCATATTCCACTTACACACTTGAGGCTCAACATATAAAGAAGTGAGCTTCTTTCTTTGCACAAAGCAGTTTTCAATAAAAATCCCAAACAGGGCCTCACTGCCTTTTATATTCCTGAGGAAATAATGTTGACCAGTTTAAGACTGACAGCATAGGTTGTCAAAATTAATTAATTGGAACATCTTGGCACTCATGTGTGCATTATTGTCAGTGGCCTGGGGTAAAGATTATCTCCCAGTTCTGTTTCTACATCCAAATTCTATAAACAAGTAATACTACAAGGGAGAGACAGGAATCCAGGTGCCTGTGATACAGTGCTTCTCTCAAGTCCTCTGACCATGTATCATTGGGCTATTCTGAAACCGTGACAAGTGGCATGTTTTCCCGGTGAGTCAGATTATGGGTTGCTAATAGCATGTTAATGAGCAACTAATAGTGCTGTAATCCCCTAGCACAACCATGGAATGGTGATTATTGACTTTTTATTACTAAATGGTAGATAGCTTCCATTTTTTAACACATTAAAATGCAGTATATTACTGCCAGTGAAGGGCAAATGAGCAGGGTTTCAACAGTTAGTACAGGTTGCAAGCAAGGAAATAATGCCATAAACATTCCAGTCACTGAACTCCACGTTACAGCTGCTCATCAACACAAGAGCATCATATATCTGTAGGAATTACGTTTTCTAAAAGGCAAAGCAGGCAACAAAGTTCTGCTCTTCTGCCAAGTTAGAAACCATACTGGAAGATCTTCATGTCAAAATGCATGGACTACATCACAACTCATCTCGATGCTGCTACTGCCCTCTGTTTTGTATTAGGTGAGTTAAATTTAATCTTGGTCGCAAGCTCATTGGTTTTGATAACCCAGCATGACTGGTTCCAAGCAAAAAAAAACAGATTTGTTCTTCCATCAGTCAAAAATGTATAGTATGTATATACAGTTGCAATCAGAAATATTGAACCCCTTCACCTCGAAAGACATGACAGTAATGTAGATGAAAGATAATGACAATGACAAAACAAACTCATTAAAACAAAAGCATTTATTGATACATATCAGAGGTAATTTGACAACAGAAGTTTACTTAACTTTGGAGATCAAATGAAAAACGTAATACTTTTAACATATGTGCATGTGCAGTATCATTCAAGCCTCAGCTTCAGGACATTGTGGAGCATCATTTAACTTTTATAACTTCCATCAAATGTTTTCCGTAAGTGCTGACAAGCTTCTTACACCTCTCGATCGGAATCTTTGCCTATTCTTCATATGCAAAAGTCTCTAGCTCAGTGATGTTTGATGGTCTCCATGCTGCAACTGCCTTCTTTAAATCCAACCAAAGATTTTCAATTGGATTTAAGTCACGTGACTGAGAAAGCCACTCCAGGATGTTCCTGGATCTTTTTTCACTACCAAGCTTTTGTTGATTTGGAGGTGTGCTTGGGATCATTGTCTTGCTGAAAAGTCCAATGATCACTAAGGTGCAATTTCTCAACAGAAGGCATCATATTTTCTCTTCAAAATGGCCTGGTATTTTTGCTGTTCCACGAGTTTTAAACCTCCTTATGATGCTCCCAGTGGTGACTCTTGGAATGTTAAATGTTTTGGAAATCATCTTGTACCCAAAGCCCTTCAGGTGTGATGAAATACTCTCCTCTCTCAGCTTTTGTGGAAGCTCCATCCTTCATCCTTTTTCCCATGATTGCACCTCACCTTGAACACCTTCATGAGTGAAGTTTTAAATATGCATCACAGCTGAAGCAGATGAAGGATCATTATAGAGTTCTCAGAGGCTTAATTATGTTTCAACTCCACTTTGAGCAATAAAATTTTTCAGAAAGCTTTATAAAACAACCGTATTGTATGGGGTTGAATAATTGTGACATGGCTAATTTAACAAAACACATTTACACACAAATACTTTTTTATTTTATGTGTTGATTTTATGTTTCACTCAACTGTCATCAAGTGGGCTGGCTGGGCCATAAGCAGGGCCTTTTACATGGACTGTCATGGAAGGCATCCAATGCTGACCCTGGTTGGACAGGGTCTTGTGTCCAATATCCTTATTCAACTGGGTGTCCTCCCAGACACTGAGCTAGCCCGTCCAGGAAGGTAAGCAACAGGGTCCAGCTTGTATATATCACTGGTGTGTGCATGCTGATGAAGGGGAAGAGGCAGCTCAGCATCATGGTGGACCACAGAACAGGAGGTGGGTCTTGCAGATATGCATGACCCCTGTATCATAGGACTGGACCTGCTATGCCATCTGGGGGCAGACATCAGCATGCCCATATCTATATTCTATGTCAGTGTCAATGCAGTGACCCTCCAGCATGATTGCAGCAGGACATGAAACTAGCAAACATAGCAGCAGACTATTGTTAAAGAGATCACCAGGCTGCAAGCTGTTCTGGCAAGCCCTGATATGCAGCCAACACCCCTGATGCAGCATACGAATGACAGCATGATGGTGGAGCCCTCCCAAGAGATGGTTCAGGCAGCCCACGAACCATGACAGCAGAGCAGCATGAGCCTGATGATGGGACAACAGTACTGGTTGAGGACACTATGAGATGGACACCATGACATCTTCATAGCCAAGGATGACGTGTATAAGCTAATCAGATTTACCCAACACCATACTGACACTGAAGCTATTCTGCCCATCTGCCTGCAACTGCACAGGCTGGTTCTCCCCAAGTATAGGCAGGTTCTGTGTGGATTACTGAAGCCTGAACTCGTATGGACTGCTCTGGATTGACTTTGCACTGGACCATATCACCAGCTAAACATGGTTTAGTTCAGTGAACCTCTTTAATGGCTCCAGGTTGAACTAGCAGCTGATGCTCCACCCAACATCATGTTCACCATCAGTGAAGGGCTGTTGCATTTTTGGCTAATGCCATTTGGCCTGTGAAATTCACACTTCCCCGTCAAAGAAATCAGGAAGCAGAATCTAAAAACGGGGAAAATAATGAAAGCAGGTAAAACAGAGTGCGTTGGCCCATGGGCAGAGCAAGTATAGCAAGCTGCGACAGGACACCTGACGCTGGGAATAATACAGCTGGGTTTTCTCCCAAGGTGTGAGTGGAACATCTTGCCTAGTTCGAATGTGGATATATAGCATTGTATTATAATTAATCATCCCTTACCTTAATGCTCTATTACCATAGGATCCAGTGTGGTGTGGTGGTGGTCGCTGCTTCATCTACTTGGAACAACTGTTGCTCTGCCTATGGCAGCTCTGCTCTGCCTATTGCTGCTGTTTAGTGTTGCTTGCACTGTTTGGCACTTTGATAGCTCCTTCTTGGTTTTGCTGTACTCCGTCCAGCCTGTTGCTGATCTGGTAGCCGGCTGATTTCATCGGCTGGTTCTTAGCCAGGGTACTGTTTAGCTGGGGAGTGTGCGTCAGCGTGTGTGTGCGTATGCCCATGTGTTAGAGGGGTTGATTGCTCCCCCATTTTTCAAAGGCTTGTGTGTATTACATTTATTTATTTGGTATATTTTGTTTCATGTTTTGAATGGGCAAAATGCATTTTTCTGTGTCAATTAACGTGAATTTACTTTTGTGGGTCATATTTCCATGTATCTTTTTTATTTATTCTTTATTGGTTAATTTTGTTTGCTTAGTAGGCAGTTTTTCTTTTTGGGTTTTGTGGGCCGAGTACCTTTTGGTTTGTTATTTTTCACCAGTGTGATTGAATGAATCCTTTGGGTTCTTCTATACTGTCTTAGGCTCCATTGCCAAATCTTAGATGGGCAAGAAATGGCTGCTGGTATCTGGGCTGTACTATAGGCCTACGGTGTTCTGTTTGACTGATCTGTTTTTTATGGTTTGAGATTTAATAAAATCTGTGTTTGGAACTACGTCAATCCACTCTAGTAGTCAATGGACCCGTGTGCCTTGGTTCGGTGGTAAGATGACCAAATTTTCTCTGGATGTAATTCCTTGGGTGGCGTAGTCGAGCTTGAATTATGGCTTTTAGTAACATTGTTTTTGGTATTATTTAGTAGCATCCCATTCCCCTCACCACAAGAGTATAAGTCACACAACTAGAAAACTGAAACAAATGAAACCCTAGGGAACAAAATCTACAGAAATACAAAAAACACAGGAGGCAGAGTATGAACATGCGATGAGGGGATTGAGCTGTGCGGCTGTCTGGGGAGCAGAGGAAACACTGAAAACTGACAATGGGGAGTACAGGATGGCCAGCGACACCTGCTGGCCAAACGGGGAGAAGACACAAAAGACAGGGTGCTGACCCTGACATTCCCAAGGAAGCAGTCTACCTTCTACCTGAATGACCTACTCGCATTTACTGCTGACTCTCAGAAAGCCCTAAAAATAAACCTGCTCCCCATGTTCACTGCCATGTCACTGAGCTCTGCACCTTCCTGGGTCTAGCCTCATATTACTGGGGTTTTATGAAGGCCTTAATTAAACTGCCAGCACCACCAAGCCACTCCACTAGCTCAGTGAAAAGGGACAGGCCTTCGGATAGTTGGAGGATTGTGCCACTGACGTTGCCTACTGTACCTCTGCACTGTGCTGATCAAGGCCCCAACGCTGGCATACCCTGACTCAGCACTCCCATTCATCATGAAGACAGACACTAGCAATGTGGGACTCAGCACTGTGTTGTTGTGGGTGGAGCCTCAGAGCAAGAGGGTGGTGGTCTACTTCAACCGGACTTTGAACCACTCTGTCAGGCCTGCCGCCATTTCCATCCTCATTTCTGGTGATGGTGCTTCTAGCTGCGTGCAGATCACATGTCCTTTGCATGGTTGTTGAGTTTCCAAAAACCCCAAGCCACCAGTCCCAAAAGGCAATGCCACAGAATCACATGGGGGTATCTTTAGAGAGGGTTGGGGTGGATGTTCTGTGGTCCTTTCCCTTTACACACAGTACTTTAGCCATGGCTTATTAAGTGACCCAAGGTGTACACAGTTCTGCTGGTGCAAATCTCGTAAATAGATGCGTGAGTTTATGTTCATGTGTTGTGAATAGTTGGTGCCTAACCCTAAGTGTATCACATAAATTGCTGACTGCTCTGCAACTGCTAGTTCACATTAGCAGAAAACTGTCAATCAAGGAATACATTCTGTCATGAACAAGCCGTTTTATCATTTATTAATTAATAATGACCTGACTGTTCACCACATATGAATCATGTCTAGAAAGATGTACAGCATTCAGTATAGTTTTTTCAATTAAATAATAATGTTGAATAAAGAACAGAAAAAGCATTCCAGTTATTTTCAGAGAAAGTTACTGCACATTAATTTTGTCAACTAGCAGAGCCAGCGGTGAATATGTATAGTAAAATGGCCTTGCTGCCATTGAGCTATATTTAGAACATTTTAGAGAGGTTTTCATGTGAATGGAAGTTGGCACCACTGCTTACTTTTCTCCAAATCTGACTTGGTAGGAGACTGAGCAATAAGCCCTTTTCATTAGACTACCTGCAGGCGAAAGGTTAGGAGCACAGCAGCTCCCCATATGTCCTATTAAAAAGGATGCTTGTCATTGGCCCATAGAGAGGACACCTGCCATTGGGGGGTTACCATATCCCCGTAGAGAGGACGCCTGCCATCGGGGGGGTTACCATATCACCGTAGAGAGGACGCCTGCCATCGGGGGGGTTACCATATCACCGCAGAGAGGACGCCTGCCATCGGGGGGGTTACCATATCCCCGTAGAGAGGACGCCTGCCATCGGGGGGGTTCCCATATCCCCGTAGAGAGGACGCCTGCCATCGGG
>JABFEB020000039.1:25125-39049 GCA_019775895.2 Stomatorhinus ivindoensis | reverse complement strand
CCAGCCAATAACTCCCAGCCAATAACTCCCAGCCAATAACTCCCAGCCAATAACTCCCAGCCAATAACTCCCAGCCAATAACTCCCAGCCAGTGTCTCGGAGCTGCTGTGAGGCTGAGACGTCACAAAGTGCATGTGCCGCCCACAAGCTTTCCACAGAAACAGGCCCTCACAGCCCCAGTCCATTCCAGCAGCTTATTTTTATAACTTGACAAAACAAAATGGGACAAAAAAGAATGTTTTTCGTTTCTTTTTTCATTCTGTGGTGCAGGATGACAGTAAGTCTAATCTACTCTACCACAGCTTAACCATTGGAAAATTTGTCTGGGCCTGTGACAGAAATATACGCTCAGAAATTTATACCATTCTAGGGTTTTCAATTTTAATTTGATTATTACTTTCAGTGTTGAAGCATCATGTAAAATGCAACCCACTGCGAATCAAAGAGTCAAGAGTCATGTTTTACAGAGTATTTAGACACTCAAATGTCCTGAAGACCTCCAGGCTACTATAACAAGATTAAATGAAAAGAATCCAAAAAATACTACAAGAATGGATCTTTTAGAAGAATTCTGGAATCATATCCCATTTCTGGGCACCAAGATGTAAAACCTTTGTAGAAAACATTAGCCAAGGAGATATTTTCCAGCAAGGTCACGGTAATCCCCAGCAGCTTCCCAGACAGGCCGGGCCTTAACGGTCGCAGCCTGAAATAAGATACATTTCAATGTTTCTTCATCGCCCCACAACAGAAACCGCAGACGGCTGCTCCACTTTCTGCATGGCTTCTGATCATCTGCCTCAGTGGGGGTGTTACACAATATGGCATTTCCATAATATCAGATAGAGAAAGTCCAAGCAATGAGGAGGGGTGAATGCTTCCTCACGAAATCCACTCTAAAGTTTCTCTAAATGAGCAAGATCATCTGGAAACAATACAAGAAAAAAAAACAGAAGGAAAAAAGTAGTACTGTTACTCAAGAGTGTTTATTACAATGTTGGGTTAGGTCTGCGCAATATTTTTGCCCTGCACGTTATTTGCGACGCACAGAGCTCCTGTATAACAGGCCTACTGCTCTGCCATGCGGCCGTGTCAGGGGATCCCAGCACACAGACAATCCCAGCCCCTGCAGCTCCAGCACAGGGCTGACAGAACCATGCAGTTACCACGACATCTGGTGGCAGCAGATCCACTCTGCTCGGTCTCCAGAGAGCTGGTCCACATCTCTGCAAGGCGTCTCTGCTTAAAATACACCTACACCCCCCTCCCCCGCCACCCCCCAGTCAGCTCTTCACGACTGCTGGGCCTCCACTGCCTTTCCATTAATCTGCAGTGCCATCCCATCTATGTGGAAACTATGCTGTGATAGAATCAAGTCGGGGAAGGTGGCAATGCATCCATCAATCCTGCTCAGATCTGCTTTCCCGTGGGGATTCGAGGGGCATTAGTGCAGACGTGGCAAATAATCACAGGCCATCAACAAGAAGAGGACCACAAAGAGAGCAAGTCACCAGCAATGGCACCCGATATGATACAATGATACATGTTGTGTCAGGAGATGGGCATTCGTCGTGGACACTCACGTTTAGCATTAGCCATTAGCAATGGGGAGTCAGTCCCACTGCACCTGTAATGCAGAGTAAAGGCTCTTTCCTTAAATACACCAACATCCATTCACTCTGCTGTTCACAACTTGATTATGATCTCATAACTTAGGTTATGTTAATGCCTAGGTAGGGTGACTGACAACCAAAATGACAACATATTAAAATTAACAATACAAACTAATTCTGGATCCTCACTGTGGTATAAAGTGCAGCAATTGATACCTAATCATAGAAAAAAAGCCCCATTTCATAGTTATTATACTAACTGAATCTATCTAAAATTGAGCTCGAGACAGATTTTGCTGATACAATGACAATACTTTAAAATACTAATAACTTGTTACAGCTAATATGTGTGCACGCGTGTGTATGTGAGATAAATAAAAATGATTTTTTAATCTCCCAATTCATGAATTAACCCCAAAAACAGGGTTAAAGGTACAGTTAAAAACTAAACAAAAATGCAGTTACGTTGCGGATCTGAACAGGGTCTAAATTGCTTTCCCGTATGCGCCTCTCTACCACACAAAAACTGCAGGGAAACGTAATTAGTAAATATCCGAGGAAGCACAATACGTTTGTGTATTGTGTATGTATGTATGTATGTATGTAATTTTATTTATATATATATATATATATATATATATATATTACACACACACACACACACACATATATTATCTACACATACATACATTGAAAATGTGTTTCACAGAATATCATTGCAGCCGACGTTTCCATTATTCCTTCCATAGTATCGCCTTCATCTGTCCTTCCACATTAAGGTCACCACCGCATTCATTTCACAGTACTATAGTTACTCCCTCCTGGGTAGTGAAGGAGCCAGGGGGCCGCTGGAAAGCCAAAGGAAAGATGCGGCTCCTCTGTACGCCATGCACAGGGACGGCGCTGCGCCGGGGCCGCCGCACGTCACCGGTGCCGGAACACTCCACCCGAGAGCTGAGCACTACCACGGCGTGCATTCAGTCAGGATCGCCTTCATCAAAAGTACAAACCGGACGATCTGATCTAATCGCGGAAGTTCATTAAGAGATCGGCATAGAGCTTGAAGGTTCATGTCCCGGTTAACAACACAGAAATCGCAAAGCCCACCACCCCCTCCGAGAAATCACTAAAACATTGATCCCCAAAACGTCCAGCCTTCCCCCTTTCATCCGAAATCCGTCACGGCCATTTGCCTGCGTAGCATCGGCTTCGTGTCTCGGTTGTATACACACTGTTGGGTATTGGAGTTTGGAAACTGACAGCATACGGCAGCCTGCCCGTGTGATTAGCGGTCAGCCAGCGCACAGGTGACGGACAACGCGCAGGCTAATAGAAAATGCATATATCACACAGACAAGGGATAATAAAACCATGCAGACCCCTTAAAACCAATGCACAGATATAACCGAGAGACTATACATGCAATACTTGCAGTCAGTCTCCTTTAGGACCCCCACAGCTTTATCGATTCATCGCATAGCTCCCGCAAAGAGTAAAAATGTCTTGAAAGTTGCTAAACTCCACACGCGCGACCCAGCAAACTAGCTAAACAAACCGTAAAAAGTTTTATTTTGCCTTGCATTTACCTGACTGTGGCTGTAAATCAGACGTATAATTCCTCTTTTCAGGTCAGCTGAAGGTCGCCTGTAGATTTTGAGACTAAACCGCCGTTGCATCAGCCCGTTTTTATATACAGATTTCTAACTGGGAGGGTTTGGGAATGCGGAACTTTTTTTTTCGCTAGACAGACGTAAGCAGGGATGTAAAAATACGGCCGAGAGTCTGTACAGAAACGAAGGGCGAAAAAAAGGTCTGTTTCGCTCCACCCCATAGCAACAAGAAAACACAACACAAGCCGCGGAGTCCCGCCTGCGGAAAGCTCGCTGGCAGCCTGGCCACGCGTGTGAAGCCGGCCGGCTTCAGTAAACGCGCGCCGGGCGCATTTTAATGTATCTGACAGATAGCAAAGGTAATCGATTTACAGTGATTAACCACGAATAAATGCATAAACAACACAAGAAAATAAGTCACATAATCCAAAGACGTCTGACTCCTTTAATGTTTATAGGTCCACGTTGCAAGGTTACCGTATGAATGGTGTATAAGTCGTACTTCACCCCGTCGGGGTCGCGGGACAATCTCGTATTTTATTAACCAAAAGGTGTTTGCACGTGTTCCGCGGCGTATACAGAAAGACACGGCTGTGCGGTAGTTTTAGCCCCAGCAAGGAAACCTAGTCCTGGGTGTCTAAACAGAGATGCCACATCTGGTTGGATCTAGCTTCCATTCAAACGGTGCCCTAAATATAGCATGTGAAAAGTTATCTGAGGATATAACATGATACTGCAGCCGGTCTGTAAATAACAAAATAACAAAACAGCAATAACTCTAGCTAGGCATGTTTCTGTTGTTTCCTAGTGACCGCTGCTTGTACCGTATGCTGTTTTATTTATTTTGTTTTTGTTTGTTTATTGGAGAGGCCTTTAGGGATCTGTTTCCTACTTAACATGTGTGTGTTTTTTGAAACCATATATGGTATATAATTTATTGTTTTGTATAGTGAACTATGAGTCAGGTGCTTAGAAATTTGAGAATAACAATAACATAATAATAATAATTATTATTATTATTATTGTTATTATTATTATTTTTATTATTATTCTCACTGATAATAATCCATCCATCCATTTTCTATACCTGCTTATTCTACTGGGTCACAGGGGCTCTGCAGCCTACCCAGAAGCAACGGGCACCAGGCAGGGAACAACCCTGGATGGGGGGCCAGCCCATTGCAGGGCACACACACACACACAGGTACACCTATGGGCAATTTAGTAACTCCAATCAGCCTCAGCATGTCTTAGGACTGTGGGGAGAAACCAGAGTACCCAGAGGAAACCCCACGACTACATAGGGAGAACATGCAAACTCCACACACATGGAACCCAGGCGGAAACTCGAACCCAGGTCCCAGAGGTGTGAGGCAACATAATAATAATAATAATAATTATTATTATTATTATTATTATTATTATTATCCAGAATGAAGGAAATAGATTGATATTGAGAGGGACACGATGTAATAACTTAAATGTAATGATTTATTTTTTGTAAGGGAAATGTTAATAGCCATATTTAGATATATGGATTTTTGTCAGGTGTCTATATCTTTGTTTGATTTGAACTGTATAATGTATGTATGTATGTATGTATGTAATACTAATAAATATTAGTTAGGCGCTAAATTTAAATATTTCCCAATGTTTAAAAAACTGTCAGAATAGTTATTTTGTAGATATTATCAAACAATGTCAGGTCAAGTAACTGGAAACACGTTTTATAAGCATGAGGCCAAGAGTAGCATCAGTCCTGACATTTTTTATCACCATGACAAGACAAAGAATCAGTTGTGTACCCAGCTGTAGATTCAAGTGATATTATTAGGTAACAAGACCCAGTATAATGTGGTATATAATCTTTGTGGGTCAGTGCTTGTCTCACTGAGAAAAAAAATCAATTGAACTGCAAATTATTTTTATATAGCACCTTTCACAACAGAGTCACCCTAAGGCATTTTATTTCAGTGTGTTTTATATTGTCCAACATCATTCATTCTGGGTATCGAAAAAGAATTCTTGTACGCATTTGTATAATCAGTTCTCCTCCCCCTCCCAAACACAGCAGTGTCACCTGTGCTCACCTTCTTAAATAATGTATGTTCCTGGTGTTAGGCTTGAAATAAACCTCAGTTTGCTGGCACATGGGAGACTTTCAGCTGCTCAGCAATAGGAATTTGAAGGGGTCAGGAGGTAGCAAAGTCAGAAAGTAAGAATGCAGGTAAGAGGCGTGACTCTGCTGGTGTATCCTGAACTAAAAAGGAAAACGGAGAGAGCGAGAGAGGGGGGGAACGAAGCCTTTTTTGTCAAAAGAAGACCTTTGATAAATGTTCTTTTTGCTCTAGTTTAAATATTTTTCCCAGTGATACATCAAATATTGACTGTGGGGTGGATCTAAGTATCCCTGTGCTGTTGTAGATGTCAGCTATTGAAAATATTGAAATGTTTTGCATTGTGCTCCTCATCAAGTTGTGAGTGATACTGTAACATAGCGAACGAAGAACATGGGAAACATAATTAATCTAAATCAGTAGCTAAACTGAATCATATCTGGGAACATAGGACTTCGGGGCAGGTGACATTCACACTTTACCCATAATCCCCCACTGTATTATAATTGCTGGATCTGTTCCCACTAATCTTGAAGCTTTTCTGACTTCTGGCTGTTATGGTGTAATGGACCAGCATCAAGACCGACATCTTCTATCAAGGGTTTCAGCAAATTGGGTAGCTGGCAAAACCAAGCTAGAAGAAAAAAGGGAATAAAACAAGAACAGAATTCAGAAAGTCCATTTAGGGTCAGAGCTCAACCGTAACTCATGAAGAGGAGAACCAAGGACCGCGGTTCAAGGAGCTGTCAGTCCCTCTCCTCCTTCCAGAAGCTGGTGACTGTGTTTGAATCCCCCCAGCTGTTCATTTACGTTACAATATGTTGCACTAACCTTTTTTACGTTTCATTTCTTCATTTCCCTTACCATTTTAAGTAGGGTCACAGAGTGGCTGAGGCCTAGCCTGGAATGCACAGGGCATGAGGCAGAGTGGATCATATACAGGACCCATTGCAGGGGGCATGCACCAGCATTTAGAGATGCCAAGCCACTAAAATTTCATGCTGTTGGACTGTGGGAGAAAACGTGAACGTTTTTTTTCCTTTTTCCACCGGAACACGTGCTACCTTCAGCACTCAAGAAAGAAAAACAAAATTAATTGGATCAATATATAATATACACCATAACAGCCCCTCTGGAATTTGTGAAGCTCTTATTTTGTAGCCTATTCTATACAGCTCACAGCAAGCTTCTCAATAAGCAGATTCATTTACTACTGCTGAAGATAGAAATAACAAAAAAAGACTTCAGTGCTGCCAGTGTTGGGTGTTACCAATGGTTACGAGCCACCTAGTGTTAACCAGGGTAAATCCTGTGCTGTCGTCACTTTTCATCTTCGAAGGAGAACTTGGGAGCAGTTATGGAACCGGACCCTGATCTGAACACAGACTGAATCCAGTTTTAGAGAGTTGAAATTAGCCCGGCTCTGATTTATGTCCGGTTTCCTGTGGGGACCGCCACATCATCCTTCTGACCCTAAACATAGACAGGAGGTTCAGGGTAGCATGTCCTGGCAGACAAAAAGCAGAAGTACAGCAAAAAGGGGACATATGTCTGAATCTTTTTTTGCCTTATGCTGAGCTCAGTGAGTTCATCGTTATCTGGAAGATTGTGGCAATATTCAGTATATAACACAACCATAACTTAAGTTGTTTTTCTCCAGATAAAATCTAAAAACAGCTGACTGAAGTTTCACATCAAACCATTAAAAACAATCAGACACTCATGAAAATTGTCAGTTAATGTAGCGTGAAGGCAGTACTTCCATGAAGAAAGCAACATCTTTATGAGAATTTTCAGAACTTGTATACAGGTATAAGGACTTAATAATTGAGACAATTCCTCATTGTCCAAAAAAGATCATTAAACTTTCAATTCACGCATAATACAAACAGCAATTACAAATTGTTGTAGTGCCATCATTTTTAGGCGACACGGCACAATCTAGTGAGAGTATCACCTCACAGCAATCTTTTGAAGATAAGAATCTGCTGCTCTTGGCTGTGCATTATCAGGGACAATGTAGACGTGCTCAATGCTCAATATGGCTGTGTTACATCAGGAAGATTAAAGTCACGCTGCTCACATCGTGCTGTGGAGGTAATATCACACCACTGTTCCTTTGATGTGTTGCATAACTTCATGTTACACATATATAGCCATTTTCAAACTTTCTGTAATAAGGAAAACAGAACAAACTTTTCATTTTCATCAACATATCAAAGTGTGTTTTATAAAAACAAAAAGTAAAAAAAAAAAAAAAGATAAGAGGATAATTTACTATAAATTCGTATGCATTTCATCGGACCACAGATGCAAACAGAGACCATATAATGGACAGAATTAAGCTAAATAGGTTTCATTTTCATATTAAAATGTCATACAATTAAATTCTTACTGCTGTTGTATGCTTTTGTATACAAAAAAAGCATTGTTCGATGGCAAAATCAATCATTTTGTAGACGAAATGAGTCTTTTGGTGCATTTCCTGACTCAGCAAAAGGCAATTTTTTGTTCCACAAAAGTATTACGTGATTCTACAGAATTAGTTTTGTCCAGGAAATGACTGTGTATCATTTATGACATATATTTTGTATACAAAATGATTTACTATCACTCATGAAATGCATTTTGTAGAGAAAATGACTTTATTTATTTGAAAAATGCATTTTGTGAATGAAATTACTTCCTTCTCCCCATCAAATGCATGGTGGTGCTGTCAATTCTGTGCACAAAATTAAACAAACATTCCATTTGATTTCTGTGTATGAAAGAAAGGGAAGTCTTTATGCTTTCGTGAACAAAATTGCATAAAAGTTGCATAATTAAGTGTCTCTCTGTGGACAAAGTACAGCAAGGCATTAATTCATTTCCTTATTAAATGCTTTTTGTACATTGTTTTGTGCATGAAAATGACTGGTTGACACTTCGCATTCCATACAATAGCAGCAAGAATTTCATTGTATGGCATTCTTATGTGAAAATAAAACTTGATTAGCTGAATTCTGTCCAGTACATGCTCTCTGTGTGCATTTGAAGTTATTAGAAGCACATACAAACTTATAGTAAATTATCTTGTGCGCACAAGATTAAAAAAAATCACATTAAGGTACTTTGCTTAATTTACCTGGAAAGAAATGTTAGCGGATGTACAATGAACTGAACTAAATTTAGTAAAAGCGAATTAGTTTGCTAACGGTTTACAAACGCTACCGCTAATGAGAAAAAATTGCTTCGCCAATAAGCAGTTACCAAATTAGTGAAACCCTGCACAGCACTGTAACCAGCAATTTGTGCTATAGTAGTATGGCCCTATGGATTTTTAGAATTTCTTCTCAAAATCCATTTTATTGTTTTCAAAATCTGAATTTATTTTGATCTGTTATGAATTTATAGGTTTTTATAAGCTGCCAAACCGAAAAAAATAGCCTTTAAAGTAGACAAAAGTGTCATACTTTTCAGAGTTCCATTCTGTCTCTATTGCCTGTATCCAGTTAATAACAATACTACATTTTCTATATATGGTGCTTTTACAAGCTCTCAAAGATGCAGTTTTGTCTTCATTTTTTTCAGTTCAGCAGCTTATAAAAACCATGTCCTCAGTTCTTTACTTTGTTGGCAGTACATCCCATCACACAGCAACTTTTAGGCATGTTTCAGTTTTTTGTTAGTGTCACAGTCACAAAAATATTTTAATAATACTGTGGTCATTTCTTGGCAGGTCAGATAAAATTGAAGCATATAAAGGGTTCTGTAGCATTTTGTCTCTAATAGTGTAGTCCAGTCAGGATCAGGTTGAATAAACCACTGAGTGAGTTTGGGTCGCTCGTGAATGGATCTGCGCATCATGGTACCTACACTAAAATGGACACACAAAAGGCTAACAAAGTCAATCATGGGGCTCTACAGAAGCTCTCCTGTGGGGTTGGACCAGACAGGCAAGTATTCACTCCCCACACACATCAGCGAACCTTGGATACCCATGACCCAGTTGCTGGTTCACCAGTTTGCCTTCCTTGGACAACTTTTGGTAGGAACTGACCACTGCATACTGGGAACAACCCATATGACCGGCCATTTTGGAGAAGCTCTGATCTAGTCTGGCCATCACAATCTGGCCCTCGTCAAAGTTACTCTGATCCTTACACTTAACACTTTTCCTGCTTTCAACATACCAACTACAAAAACTGACTTTTCACATGCCTTATATAAAATGGAACTCTTGATAACTAGCTATTTAACAGGATAATCACTGGCTCAGCAGGCACCACTGCAGCAGTCACTGCTGAGGGGAGGTGTTCGTATAAATGTGGGAGTGCATTGGCTCAGCAGGCACCACTGCAGCAGTCACTGCTGAGGGGAGGTGTTCGTATAAATGTGGGAGTGCATTGGCTCAGCAGGCACCACTGCAGCAGACACTGCAGAGAGGAGGTGTTTGACCCCTGCTCTCTCTCTATGTGAGTGTGCACTCTGGGATCAGCACCAGACTTGCATCGGCCTTCCCGTGGATAACTAAAAACATATTTGAATAATTGTAGAGTGTATTTACAGAATGGCCTTCCAGCAGACCACTTGCGAAAGGGTCCACACATTATGTTTTATCTCATGCTTCCTTGATTCACATCACATCTACTACTCACTCCTGACTGCTGCTTCATGATCTCTTCGTGTCCCCAGTTCTAGCCACTACTTCCCACTTCCTGGTCAAAAATACGCTTCGCTGAACTGCGTCAGTGTCTCTTTATAAGAGCTGACTACCTCAACTGCACCTCTCTCTACATCGCTGGTATTATTGGAACTTCTGCTTTGCTCTATACATAGAACTATATTACAAAAGTACCTCTAGGTGATTTCCAGTGTCATGAATAGTTTTGTCTCTGCCCTTTCCATACATTTGGGAGTTCTGCAATCCTCATGCCATCCTTCATAGACACACACCAGCAGATAAAATGATGGTGAGCACATAGAGTTCTGGAAAAAAAATCAGAGATCACAGCAAAAAATTCAGTTTCACTCATTTCTCAATTGATGCGTATGCCTCTCTGTAAAATTTTTTTTTTTTTTTAGTTTTATAGTTTTTTTTAGTTTAGTTAGTTGCAAATTCCAGTCTGGCTCTTCTTTGTTTCTCATTAATGAAGGGATTCTTTCTGCCTTAGAGGACTTCACTGCTGTCAGATATTTTGAGCCTGGAAACAACTTGCTGTTCAGTGTAGCTTTCTGCCAGCAGAACCAGGTTTTAAAAATGCCAATTTTTAAAAGGTATGGAGAGGTCTCATTTTTTTTCAGACCTGTATACTAATGCATCAGAGAATGTGTGAAAAAGAGACAGAAACTCCCAAAACAGCACAAGGTGGACAGCCTCATTCCTACAAGAATAATCCTTGCTCTTTGAATCGGGCAGAGTCACTGTCATGCAGCACTATGGATTTCAGTTAAATGATAACATCTTCCTAAGTTGCACTCTACATTGAAATTTTCACTCTTGAAACAGAGTTATTTAAGCATTTTAGTTAGATAAATCCAATATCAGATAAAATTATAGTCATGTTTAAACAGAAAGTAACATTTTTGCTCAATATGAAATATTTATGTACCTAAACATAAAAATCAAATACTTGGTTTTGAAACATCGGGGGGAAACTGAATCATAGAAGGAATTATTAACAACAAAAAAATGAATAGAAACCCAATTATAAACACACAGAAAACAACAATATTTTCAGGACAGTGCCATTCAATGAGAGGCCATTGTGTGGAAACTCCTAAAGCACCTTAAAGTCATTTACAATGCAAATTGTAAGCACAAATTGTGTTGATGACTGATTCACATACATACATTAGTATGTAAGTTTAAAATGCTACCTACAGTCTCTCTTAAACACAGAAGTCTTGTGGCAGCAATTCCCGTCTGCCGTGTTCTTCAGTGACATACCATGTGTTGCAGAGCCTTCCTTACCAGGAAGAAAGCACACTGGGAGGAATGGAGAATGGCAGCCCTCAGCAGAGATGGGCACAAATACATCAAAAAGTATCTATCTATTTTCTGAAACCACTGAATCCCAACTGGGGTTGCAGGGGAACTGGAGTTCATCTTGGGAACAATGGGCACAGTTGGGAACCAACCTTGAACAGTCACCAGCACACCACAGGGCACACAAACACACAGGGCCAATTTAGATTCACTGATCAACATATGCCGCGTGCTTTTGGACTGGGAGAGGTACCCAGACCCCAGTAAAAACCCACATGAACATGGGGAGAGCATGCAGACTCCACACAGAATGTACCCAGAATGGACCCAGGACCAAACCCAAGACTGCCTTGCTGTGAGGCGGCAGCACTAACCAATGTGCTACCATACGACCTGCAATACATATCTTGTTATGAGTTACAAATACTGCCTGAGCATGTCTGAGCTGACATTAACTAGAGTGCCACTAGCAGGCTAGCAAGTTAATTCACAAGATAACTAGAGCCCAGCACTGCTGTTTTCTAATTGCTTTATTTTTCTGTCCTTAATAATGACATTTAAAATTCAGGATTCTTTATTTCTCACATACACAGTTATACAAGTACAACATGCAGTGACATGTACCCTGATTCGGTCCTGAGACTGCAATGAAGTTTAACAAATTGAGATTAATATGAAACGGCTAAGATTAACACAATGAAAATATATAGAAATATATATTTATCCCAAATAAATATTTCAGATATAAACGGTATCTATAGATTGGTCAATATAACAGAATAGAATATATATACATATGTGTTAGAGCCATAATATACATAAGAAAATATGATGTTGTTTCTTTTGTGAAGTTTGGTGTTGTAGAGGTATTTAAAGTAGTAACTTTATTTGTAAAGTGGAATTTCACTTTAATATTGTTCACCGGAAAGAAGAACTGTCTGACGTCACGGGTTAAGTGCCGTAAAAAATGTGTAGTGCTGTATGCAACTGAGGGCGCAACAGTCTTTGACCGTGACTATAACATATTGGCAAATAGTGAAATAACTTTGAAGTTTGTACTGTGGTATGTTTACATACTAAAGCCTTTGGAAAGTTTTAAAGAAGTCTCGCGTCAATACTTTATTCCTCACGAAAGAAGAACACGGAACATTATGAACAGCACTAACAATATGTATTTGTATTGTAAAGTGCAGTGCGTTAGCTTGTTGAGGTCAGTAGGCATAAGACGTAAATGTCATAACTGCAGGTTAGTGACAGCAAAATTGAGATTCTTGAGAGTTCAGAGTGTGATATTGTGAATAGTTATTGTCACGTCCAGCCCCTTCCTTGCTTGTCTGCTCCCTGAATTTCCCTTGGGCATCACTTCTAATCTTCAAAGTTTGTCCTGCCCTCTTGTTTAGCAGCCACAGCTGCCTTGTGTTTACTCCTCTGTTAGTCATGTATATTAGCATCTCTTAGTCTTGTGTTCCTTGTTAAGTTGTTGTTGCCTGTCCATGTCTACTATATTTAAACACGCAGGTAGAAGTTAATCTTCTTTTCATTTTTTCATGCTCTATTTATACCCAGTAATGCTGTTATATATCTTCTTATAATTACACTGTATGTAATTGCAAATGAACCATTGCATAGCCCCAGTGTGTAATATTTGTCGATGGAAATGCTAGTTGTGCTGTGTATCCGGTTGTCGCATGTGCCGTTAACTGTTGTTATGCTTGGTCCTTGCCTGATCTTTGCAAGTCTTAGCCATTGTGTAACTACCCGCTGTGTGTATGCCTTACCGTTCTTAGTGTAACTTTCCAATGTTTCCCTGCCATTCGTTGTCTCCGTGTCATTGTTGCTTGAGTGCGGTCCTTCTAAGGACTACAGTAAAGAACAACTTTGTGTCAGTTCGTGCCTCCTCAAGTTTGTTTACATCATCACGATGCCTCGGTCTACCTAGCGCAATATAACACTACAGTAGTGTCGTCAAAGGTATGGAAAGTATTGAAAGTATTGATTCTTTCATGCATAAAACAGTTTAAATATAAACGCTGCTCTACTTATGTACGAGTTACGTTCCAAGCGACCATTCGTAACTTAAAATGTTCGTAAGTTGTTATTCAACATCATTTTAAGGGTATACGCAAGAACAAAAAACATGAATGCTGGGAGTACGCACGCCACGCTGCTGTGCGTCAGGAGTAGCGGCAGGACTCGTACTAGGTGGAATTGGCACACAGAAAAAAAATGATGTTGCGGACAGGAAACGGGAGGCCAATGAATTCAATTTGGACTTACAGTCCCCTTTGTTCGTATGTCTGAAAGTTCATAAGTTGAAAGTTGGTAAATAGAGGAGCATCTGTACTCATTTTTCATGATATGGATTGTATAGCCTGCACTTCCGGTTTGCTTTGGCCACTGAGGGTCATAGGCTACCATCCAGTGCGTCTGAGTGCAGTTTTACACAGGCTGTTACTGAAGATGCAGGAGGTGCGTCTGAGTGCAGTTTTACACAGGGTGTTACTGAAGATGCAGGAGGTGTGTCTGAGTGCAGTTTTACACAGGGTGTTACTGAAGATGCAGGAGGTGTGTCTGAGTGCAGTTTTACACAGGGTGTTACTGAAGATGCAGGAGGTG
>JABFEB020000039.1:7993-25025 GCA_019775895.2 Stomatorhinus ivindoensis | reverse complement strand
AAGGTGTACAGGACAGTGGTGAGACCAGCAATGCTCTACGGCTTAGAGACAGTGGCACTGAAGAAAAGACAGGAGGCAGAGCTAGAGGTAGCAGAGCTGAAGATGTTGAGGTTCTCTTTGGGAGTGACAAGGATGGATAGGATCGAGAATGAGTCCATCAGAGGGACAACCCATGTTAGATGTTTTGGAGATAAAGTTAGAGAGGCCAGATTGAGGTGGTTTGGACATGTTCAGAGGAGAGACTGTGAATATATCGGTAGAAGGATGCTGAGGTTGGAACTGCCAGGCAGGAGGTCTAGAGGAAGACCAAAGAGGAAATTTATGGATGCAGTGAGAGAGGACATGAAGTTAGTTGGTGTGAGAGAAGAGGATGCAGAAGATAGGGTTAGATGGGGGCAGATGATTCGCTGTGGTGACCCCTGAAAGGGAACAGCCGAAAGACAAAGAAGAAGACACGTGTTTGTGCGTTGAGATACAGTTTAAAGGTAATGCATATCTGTTCTATTTTATATATTGTAATAGTAATATAAAGTAAAATCTCATTTAATAGTGTTTAATTTACTTCTTGTGAATATTCCTAAACACTATTGCTGTTTGATTAGAGTGGCTACTACTTTACATAATCTTATTTTGCTTTGACTGACAATGCAATGCAAACATTATCTTTAGTGATGTGAGTTCACAAAATATTGTAAAGTTTTTTTATTGCAGACAAAACTACACTTGTAATTAATTCTATTGATTTACATTATATTGGTCTACTGTCTTGAGTATCGAAAATGGTATGAAATTTTGGTATCATGACAATACTATTAGACAGTACTGTACTCTCTCAACCAAATGAAAGGGATTTTGATATTTTAGCATATTTGAATGTATTATTTTAGTATATTTGTAATTTTTAAGAGATAATAGAGCAATGAAAAAATATATCATGGGATGACTAAGCAATGAAAATCATGCTTTTCATACCCCTCAAAGTACGAAAAAACAATGAAAACAGTTACACATTTTCAAATGTTTTTTCAGACTGTGGTAAACCACAGATATAGGGGTCTACTCTGTATAAACAGATGAGAGGGAAGCTTGGGATCTAAGCCCAGGGTCAGGCTATTATTCAGCACCCTTGGAGCATTTTGGGGGCATTAAGGCCTTGCTTAAGGGCCCCTCAATCATGCAACTATTCTGCCGAGGTCAGGGCTTGAACCAACAACCTTCTAATCACACAGACTTCATCCACTGAGGCACATCTTTTTAATCCCATGGGAAGTATAAAAGGATAGATTGTGGCCATTAACAGAGGCCCTTTGCCAGCAATAGTGTACTATCTGCCAACTCCTCTTTCTCCCGCATTCCTTCTCACTGGCCGAGGAGTGTGGGCAAGATTGTTCATTTCCAAAACTTGGAAATGTACCTCCCTCTCTCCTCCTTATAATTCAACATTTAAATAAACTATGCCAAACAGCATATTGTTGTTAATTATCTCCCACCAAGCCTATTAGGTAACTTCACTGAACATTTAGATATGCTTTTGTTAGCCTTCGCTGATGACAACTGGCCACTTGTCATCCTGGAGAACTTGAACATCCACCTTGATAAACCCCCAGCTACCAACTTCCACACATTCTTGACCTCATTTAGCTTGACCTGGTTCTGCACTCTTCCTACTTTTAAGGCTAGAAACTAACTGGACACTTGTGCTTAAATGGAACTGTATCCCTGACAATCCCTGCTTGTTACCCCTTTACATGATTCTGACCTGTTAAGTTCACCTTGTCCCTCCCCACCCTGCCTGATGGTGGAATGAGCCGCCGAATCACATCTGGTCATCAGACTCCCTTTCTACCTTCAGAAAAATACCTCAAGACCCATCTGTTATATTAATTTCTTTATTAGCATGATGCCTCTTTACATTCCTTGAATGTTCTTATTTACATTCCCTGAATGTTCTTATTTACATTCCCTGAATGTTCCATTGGAAGCTCAGTCTAGCTACACTTTTGGCTAGTTGACTCTTTGACGGCATGTTGAGTGAGAAGTGTCGGTATTTTATGAACAGCTGTGCTACTGCTCTGCTAATTTAACCTTCACAATCTGCTATTACTGATGTACTGTACAATCAGTGAAGATTGGCCACTTGGCTGTGCACAAAGGCATGAAACCTCAAACACTATTTTGTCCAGTGTTGCAATTTCATTGTCTAACCCCTGTATGCTGCTGCATTCAAATGATGTTGATTTGGTATTAAGGTGCCTAATGTAGCCAAGAAAACATCCCATGCCATCACACTACCATCAGCAGCCTGTACCTTTGACACTAGGCAGAATTAACCCATTTGTGAAATTTATGAAAATTTCTGGTCAGCATGTTCCAACAAACATGAACATCTGTCGGACCAATGCCTGCCATAGCATCACATTTATGTTCTTAGCAGATATGAGAGAAACAGCATGGACATCTGCTGCTGTAGCTCATGTACTTCCTTAATAATGTGAGACTGTTGTACTAAGATGCTAGTTTAGTAGTTTTGGTCATTATTCTCTTACCTCTCTCGTTTATAAGGTGATACCAGACATTTCTCTGTAAACTCTATGCACTGTAGTGTGTAAAACCTCAAGAGGGCATCTTTCTCTGAAAAGCACACACCACATCCAAATCACTCAAAACAGTCAAACGGTAACAACTTCCTAACATTATCTTTTAAGTTTACTTATTGAACTTCAGTCATGCAATGTGTTGTTTCGGGATGCGGGCGTTTACGTTAATGTGCAGGTCTAATGCGATGGCCACTCAGCCTTCCCTTGTTATGAAACAGTCTAGTTTCGTTTCATAGCTATATCTAAATATGGCAACAAATAAGTTTTGGTGGTTTCGGGAAAAACAGACTTGTTTTTTTCACGAAATGGCATATTCACAGATTCCAGTACACACAAAGATTCCCTAATAGCTCGATTCCCGTAAAAAAAAAAAAAAAACAAAACACAAACACAATACGTCCATTACTGAACTCTTCCGGGAAACATTAGATGCCGCGAGAAACGCGACGCGTCGGATCTCCAAGGTAACAAAACATAACACACGATCTCCTCCGCTTTCTGCCGGATCGAGCCTTCGCTAAACCCCCTTGTGACATCAGAGCGTCAGGTTTTGAGCCGCCAAATATGGTCACGGAAGTGAAACGAACGCGCACGCAAGCTCGCTCCACACATGGAATGCTAAAGAGCCGTGACGACGTTGTGTTCGTGTCCTGCGCTTGGCATTCAAATAACCCGGCTGTAACCGGAGCTTATCTGTGGCTCATGTAATTGTTAAATATGTATGATTGAAACGTTGCCTAATAATGTCTAATAGTGTCAAAAGCATGAAGGATAAAACTCGATGCAAAGGTACATAACACAAAGAGTCTGCAAACTTTTCAGAAGAAATCCTTTAGCCCGGTACTAGTAAATATGAACGAAGTATTGCGGGGTTACATATTCTGTTCAACTGGCTGGCATGGGATTTTCAATTCGAGGCAAGTGCGCACATGCATGCACATGTAACAGTTTTATTACCTTGGAAATGGTATGATTTGCAAACTACCTCAACGCTTTTGATGTAGCTGGTTTTACGTTTATAATGTAATAATATAGATTTGCCCTACGAGTTCTTGCGTGAGCGTGTTACTCCAGATGCATGACAGTTTGCATCCCTGGTATTGGTTCATATTAAACTGCGTTGCATTTGTACCTATTACGTGTGAAATATTTTCATCTTGATGGATGCATTATGTGCTACAACTAATGTTGATACATATTATGCACGTCACAGTGATTCTAAATGATTCTATAATAAATTTATAATCAAGTGGTTAAAATGAAAATTAAATATATTCATCTTTGAGGTATGCAAATACTGAAAATATGGTGCTCGTCATTGTTAAAAAAAAGATGTGCATACCATTTGGAACCCTTTGTGAAATTCATATTATTTATTATTTTCCGTACATCCCATAAAAACACCCCGAACACAAAACAATACGACACTATTTGCACATGATTTAACTGTCAATAAATCTATAATGTATCTGGATTTTGCAATTATGTGTACACAATAAGCGTCCCCCAAGCAGACATTCTACAATGAATGGTCTGGCATTTAATTATTGTCTTGTTAATTATTTGTTTCAGTACACATAGAAGACTAAATCCGTGAAAAATTTCTTGTTGCCACAATAAAGCTTCATTTCAATACAAAATGTATAACAGATTCAATTAATATTTGTAAATATGTTTTTATTTAGAGATCATAAGTAAATATATGATTTGATAAACTGCTTATAAATCTATTTCTTGTGATACATATATAAAATTTTACTCTAGACATGAGAATATCTTTATAAAAATATAAAATATTTCAATCGCATGAAATTTGTTTAGTGATAGAATTAAGCATTCAATGCTTATCAGTTTTTTTTTCTTTTTTGCATCGGACAAGTCAAATCCTTCATTATAAAATAACAAAATACCTGTTAGTAAATTATGTTGCCCAATAATATATTTTCATGGAAAATTCCAACCTATTCAACAGAATATCATATCGCAAACAAAACCGATGCATACAAGTACAGATAACAATATCCTCTCACATACTAAACTCAATTTCATATAACATAATTGCTATTTACAAACAAATAGCACTTTGTCTGCTTTCACTGTATATTAAAATATCTAGCACCATATAACGAAGTGAAAAAATATACTGTTTGTTAAAATATTATGGAACCTTTCTGCATGCTTTATTACTATCATAGGCAACATCTATCTTTGGAAAATGAATACCCATGCTAATAAGTACATCCATGTGTCTGAGCATAACACATGGCATGAGACCAGACCCTGAACTCTAAGCTCATGGCCCAGTAGGTTGTAACTGTTCAGTCAGTTACAAGGCAAGTAGAGTGGGGCAGTTCAGAACATCTATGGCTGAATCTGCCTTGGCCAATCCAACTTTATGATTTTCGTCCCCATCAACTAAGGAATCAAACTCTGGTTGGGTCGATGTAAACGTGGACAGGAAACTAGTACAGCCTGGGGTGACTGTCACAACTGGGGTACTCAATGGATCATTCTCACTGGACACAAATTTATAGCTAGTCTCCCAGTCCGTTACCCCTAGAGAACTCAGGTCAATATCTGGCACTGAGCGAGTTGTATCCAGAGAGACCTTGTCCATCTCACTGATCACATCATCAAAGGGTTCCTCCTTCAGTCCCAATGTGTTTTCCAGCTCATTGATACTGTCCCTAGCACTGGGACATAGGAAGATGTTTGAGTTTCCAGAGACAGCACTGGTTGGGAAGCTGGGGCTGTCCATGTCGTGGAGACAGTGAGCCTCAGAAGCAATGCCATCAGGGGTCCTTGGCATCTCTGGAAAAGAGTGGGGGGATCTGATGGAGTCTTGCAGCATGACCTCCAGGTTTTCTACAATTTTTCATGCTGGCATATGGGCAGCTAGAATGAGTTCCAGCTGTTCCTTCTCACTCAGAGGACTGGATATTTCATCCTGCAGAGCTGCCATTTCATCCTCCAGCTTTTCAGTTTCCTGCAGATAAGATCCCAGAGGAACACAGATGAATCTTGACAACAGGCAGGTAAGCTTATCTGTCGTATTTCTTAGCTTTCAGAGTCACAAGACAAGCTACTTACAGCTTGAAGGCTGTTGGTGAGCTCCCTTCTCCTGTTGCGGCACTTTGCTGCAGCCACTTTATTCCCTTCCCTCCTGATTCTCCCTTTCTCCTCCTCTTCTGGAGAAAGCTAATTCATGCAGGAAAATTATCTAAATGATTACGCAGAATAATCCCGCCATTCCGTCTTGAAATGCTCTGCAGTTAGTTCATACTTCAGGAAGACGAGTGAAGGTATCCTTGGCTGCAGTGCATCTAAATATAGTCTGTTGTTGCACTCTTCATGAGTTGAATACAAATGTGATAGAGCAGGGCGCACAGCCAATGAACTGCAAAAATACTGCACTACTGGCAACAGCTCATGCATTTTGAAGCATATAGTTTTTATTATCACTGTTTATTCTGTCTTTTCCAGGACTGATGTGTATTTACTTTGCATTATGTCATATACAGTAAACAACATTACCTGCTGGGTTTCCCCCCATTTTCTAGTGGTTTGTCCCTTGCTCCTGCCTGTTTCAGGATGGAATTCTGAGCTCTAACAGGGGAAGGCGAGAGGGTGGTGGGCTGAACCAACCACCGCAACTCTGGAGTGACTGAGATTGCAGTCACAGTCGGACCCAAGGCAGTAACATCTATTTCTGTGCAGAGGTCCTGCAAAAAGGGTGCATGAGTACTTTAAAACACACAGATTGGCAATTATAAATTAGAATGGGCAGAAATACAATTAGTGAAAAAATAGACCCCATATGATATAGCACTTCCAGGTAATAGCTTTTAATGTATGAAACAATTGAAATAACTGAAAAATATGGCAATTGAAATGTGTGTAAACAACTGACTATATACTTGAAATTTCTGTGACAGCAATATATATTTTATTCATATGCAATTTTTCCAATACGCTCATCAATATAATTATTGCTGACGTGCACCATGACATAAAATGTTGGAATCGATTTTTTTGAATTAATCAAACAGCCATATTTACAGGTGACATTACAGCCATATTTACAGGTGACATTACAGCCACGAGTCTCATTCTTCATGTCCCTTGGCAGCTTTATGTTTTTCTTTATAGCTGTTTAAAGTCTTTATAAGAGTAATCAATTAAATCATATTTTGTTGTATTAACTTCAAATAATTTTTTTTTCTTTGAAAACATATTGCCAAAAAATATTATAAAACATTGTCTCTAAAATTAATATTAACACAAAATCATTTATTTTATCCACTATGAGTGTGTATATGCAGCTATAAATTACGTGTATTTATATACAAATACACATACATACATACATACATAATTACAAATGCATACACACGATGAAATATACACAGAGGCACGGGTTACGTATACATACATGCAAGTTTACATGTATATATCACACAGAGATACACGTATCTGTCAAAACTGTATTTTATTAGAATGGTATTTAAATAATCAAAAATATGTTTCACTAGACATTCAAAATGCATAAACGTCACTGCTTATAAGTGATTTATGATTATTATCAAATCATACCTGCGTGTTTTCTTCAAGAGAAACTGAATCGCTGGACAACGAATCAGCTGGAGACTGTCGGTTGTACGATAAGGTGTCCCCGACAGAGAAGGCGGTACTGCAACATGATGAGGATTCCAAATCGGAGCTGAAGTTTGGAAACATATCTCTATAAAGCCTCAAAAAAAACAGCATTCAGACAATAAATAGCTCGAAGAATTATAGAACCCCCATAAAAGGTTATTTTAACTGGCGAGGTGATCTTCTCCTCCGCTGGTTTACAAACCCAGTAAGTGCTGTTTTATAGCTCCCCCTATTATATTGAGCGAAAATTTAATGAATGAAGTTGTGGACCAGGGCTATACCATTTCTCTGAAGGGGAGAATCCAAAGCAAGTGAGAGGAACCACATATTACCGATTTTGCAAGAATAAGATCAGACAACGTAGCATTGGTTTTAGTTGTAGGTGTTCGAATATATATATAGCTTAATTAGAAACTCACTGCAGTGAGTTTATAATTAACAACTCATATCAGCAATGAGTTTCTAATTAAGCTATTGCTGTGACCTTGGGAAGATGATCTATACTTCTCCATTTTCCATCAATATTTCTTTCTTTAGAATAATTTTTGATGAAATGCAACTCATTATTATATTGTTCAATTCAGTACTTATTGTAATAAGTATGCGATATTTCCATTGAGTATACCAAAAAGCACCGATATAGTTGAACATATAATTCAAAACCAGCAATGAATCATTATACTGTGTGATTACCCCGGAGATACAAAATTATTTTCTTATTTTCAACAGGTTTCACGGGTATTAAACAAGCCTTTCTGGGCAAAAAGAACAGCCACAATTATTTACGTTACCTTGGTGTACCAGTCAATCACATGAGAGGCCTTCATATCATTTAGCTGGGGTGTCAAGCTTGAGTCCTGGAAGGCGGGAGCCCAGTCTATTCCACCACAAGTGATTCAACTCAAGAGTTATGTGGTTATTAGCACATGGAGCCATGCATGGATCATGTGTGTTAAATAAGGGGAAACACAAAAATGTGCTGGGCTCCGGTCCTCCAGAACTGGAGTTTGACACCCCTGTCCTGGTCTAATATATTAGCTTGGAACTTAAACACACTATCTTATAACATGATATTGCTTGAAAACATGGTGAAGTTTCAAGATTTCTCAAATTTATTTTCTCTTCAAAGAATTAGTAAATTAGTGATATATGCATGGACGATATGCTGCGCAGATTCACGTATGTGTTAAATATGGCATACAAGCGATGCATTATAGCCTACATACTTGATGCTAATATGTAACAGTCACAGAATATTAAACGTCATATAAATATGCGACATATGCGCGTATGTGCATAAATGAACCGAGCAAACAAGCTGACAACTACAATACTACAAACATTAGGTAACACTTTGGTTACTTTTAAACGCCAATATAGAAAGTCATTTGCATTCTCAGTCATGAGAGATGGAGCTGAGGGTTACCATGGCGATGTGAAATATTCACGGGGAAAAAAAACAGGAAATAACTCAATTTTAAGACAGCACTTAGTGGAAGTAGCCTATACAAACAGAAACATGATCACCAGAATTAAGTCTTCCCTTGATGCAATATAAAATGATAAGAAAATACAATAACAAATATACCCTCTTTATGTTTATAAATTACTCTTCCATTCACTTTTGCAAATAGGGCAATTTCTTTATTTCGCAAGTACTCCGTTGCAGAACTACTTAAAAACGTATTTTCTTACCTTTTTTGTTAATATTATTGAGTTTACATTTTAATTCATTAAATATCTTGATAGTATTAGGGTAACATTCTCAATAGTATACATGTTGGCACCTATTCAGAATTTACACTGGCAACCTCCAGATACCTGAGCTATGTATAATTACATGTCACATTTGAATAAAACATGTAAAAATTCAAGAATTAACAAAACATGAATTTAAAAAGTTAAAAACAGATGCAATATGTTTACAATAAAAATACCTTATTAGTACAATACCGACCAAATTATACACTGCGGATAACGTGTGTTGAAATGAAATGTTATATATAACTTCTATGTGAGTATATGTGACTGTTTTTCAGGGATCAAAACTGCAAGATTGATGATTATGTCATTTTATAAACTTTACTGACATACTACAGGTTGCACCTTACATGAACAAAATTAATAAATATGATAGCTAGGTGAATGAATGACGGTAACACTGCAGCTGTTTCATAAGCTTTATGTGTTTCGTCATGTTTATGCAGTTGCGTGATTCCGTGTTTGTCGTCTGGCTTGTTAAAATGTCAAAGCAAGAGCTTACCAGTCTGCCTCCACACCCCTTTCTTCGCTGAGTTCTGACGTCTTTCGATATTATCCAATTGAAAAAGCATCATACCCAGTCTCTAGGGCTAGATACGATGCCTAGTAGCGACCCGCCCCATTTACAGGATGCAACCATATAAGGATAATTACGTATGGGATTCCCTGGTTGGAGCAGTTCAATTTGTGTATGTGAGGTAGTTTTTATTTTGGAAAACTTTTTTTAATGCACAATGAATTAGTATTTAAACTGAATTATATACATACATGTATATAAATTAAAATTTCTGAACTGATTAAGTATGTACAGAAAGTTAATTATTAATTTTACAAGCAGCATACACGTTTTATTTATGTTTCTTTAAAATGACACCCCTGTAGTTTTTTGCAAATGCGTGATCGGTAGTCATAGTATTAGGATATTTATTCATTCGAGTAGTATATAAGCTTCGTTGAGGACTTTCGCTGTCATAGCTTCAGAGCGCGCTAATCAACTAAATCGTGAATTTTACTATAGAAGACCCATCAAAGGGCTATTTTGACAGCTGAAGCTACGTTCAACTTTCGATCATCGTTGGAGAAGAGCGTTTATTTTGGACTTAGATCGAAAATGTACTTAAGTTTTGGCTTAGAGTATGATTCTTCTCGCTCCAGCACAGCCTCTCCATCTGCGGATAATCTTTTTCAGTACTCGTCTTCCGCTGTTTCCTATTCTAACGTGGACTCACCTTGCCAGTCTCAGGTAAGAAAAATGGATATTAAATTATACTAGGGTTTTAATATATCTATTTTTCCGGTCTTGTCCTCTTTTTCGGGACCTAAAGATGCCTGGAATGTCTAGAATTTCGATTTGTGCCATGCTGACACTTGCTTTCTACAATCAAAATACTTTCTATGTGCATATTTCTTTGACGCGTCGCTTTGCGTCCTGCCTCCGGTGTTCTCTTATTTGCAAAGCAAAATATGGTCACCCTAATTATACTAATAAGTAGATTTTCGCTAGGAATTAATCTATTTTGTCCATCTAGCTGGTGTGCAATTATATTCGTAATTGGTATAAGTAAATTCCTTCGTTGTGTTTACTAGAAACATATCCTCGAACATAATAGCTATATTGTGAAATTGCTCTCAGATAGTCATTATTGATTAATTCGACTAGAAATAAAAATATACTACTGCAGAAGTCACAATTACTAGAAATAAATTAGAAATTAATTGATTAGAAAGCTGTGCTGATTGCTTAGTTCAGGGTGAGTGTTAATAATTAATCAATCCTTTATTTATCCCCATGGGGAAATTCCTTTTTATGCCTCCCTCAACTTGCTCTTTGTAGAGCAAGCTGTCCGCAAATGGGATACTTTCTGAAATTTTGCTTTCTGGAAAAATCATCTCAGTGTCTTGAATCCAAACTTGGTACCATTCTAAATACTTTAATGCACATACAACACCATATAGAAGAGAAAATAAAGTGTTATTGAACACATATTTCAACTGCAGAGTCTAACTGTCCCATTTTGCTGGGTGTCCCATTTTCACAATACTCACCCTAAATATTTTTTCCTCCAGTTTACAAGCACAGTGCATGCAAATTATATATGCCTTGTAATATGTTATCTTTTGAGCTTTTATTTTTGACTCATAATCTGTATGTGGTTTTCTTCTTCCATTTAGGACATAAATTCAAAGATCTCCTTCACTCCAACAATCACAGACATTTCCGCAAGCTCCGACATGAAGTGGATGCTTCAGCCCACTACTCTGATTTCAACCATGAGCCCGTGCAACAGCCGAGGCAGTCCATACAGTGTCAGGGGATCAAATATTCCCCAGTCCAGAACAGGGATGATCAAGAGAACAGACACTAAAAATCATGATACTGGCAGAAGGGGAAGAAATGAGCAGGTAATTAAGCTTAAAAGTCTTCAGATTCAACACACACACATGCACACATGATATACATAAATATTATATACATGGTAAAAATGTCAATACAATTTACATACTTTTCTCTAATTTGGCTTCTTAATTGCTGAGGTTAAATTCAATATATAGCTTTACTGATGTTCAAAATTAAAGTCACAACAAAAGTGTGAGAGCAAAGAGATGAATGTCTTATTCAGTGCTGTTGAATTGACTGCTGAATACTATCTGATAGCTTAATTTGTTTTTGCATTATAGCTTTCCACTGAAGAAGAAGAGAAGAGGAGAGTACGCAGGGAGAGAAACAAGCTGGCGGCAGCAAAATGCCGAAATAGACGGAGAGAAATTACAGACACGCTTCAAGCTGTACGCTTCTTTTTATCCATTGTTATACATTTTAAACTTAATATTATTTAATGTAACATTTGTATATTACACATAAAGTGATTTTTTGTGTGTTGTTTTCCTTTCCCCTTCCTCCCATTACAGGAGACTGATTCTTTGGAGGATGAGAAATCAGTTTTGCAGAATGAGATTGCTAGTCTCCTGAAGCAAAAGGAGAGGCTGGAGCTCATTTTACTGGTCCACAAACCGATCTGCAAAATCCCATCAGAAAAGGATAGTGAATCTCCCATGGAGAGTGTCTCCAGTCATCTGAGTATCCAGCATCCAACAACCCACCCAAGTGATTCCAAATTGGAAATCCCAGCCACATCTTCCCATAAAACCTCTCTCTTTGGCACCAGTCATGCTTTGGGTAATGAGATCGCTTCTACTGTACAGATGTCAGACCTTGATGTATCTCTGGAGGAATCTCTAGATCTACTGGAATCATTGAGGGCGACGTCAGTGGAGACCTCACAGTCTGTCCCTGATATTGACTTGTCCACCTCTTTATACACGCAGGCCTGGGAGCCTCTATATACCCCTGCCACTGGTGACTCTGGACCTCTTTGTACTCCGGTTGTGACCTGCACGCCAACATGTGCTACTTACACATCATCTTTTTCATTTGCCTACCCTGAGGCAGACCTTGACAGCTGCCGTGTGGTCCACAGGAAAGAAAGCAGCAGCAATGAGCCGCCCTCAGACCCACTGGGCTCACCTACGCTGCTTGCCCTGTAAGGACACTAGAAGGTGCATCATGAACACATGTGCACGACAGATCTCTTTCATCTGTGGATGATGCAAAACTGTGGGGAAATTTCAGTCTGCCTTCCACTTTAACTGAAATATCTTATCAAGCACGTATTTATTTAAATCTATCTATTTATTTATTTGTTTGTTTGTTGGGTGTAACGTTTGAGAAATGGAACAAAGTATGTTAAAGTCATACATACAAATTCCATAAATGAAGGTTTAGGCTGTTGGTGCAGCCTGTGGTTTGGCCTGTAAGTAGATCTAAGGATATAATTGTGTGTTTTATATTATAATATAAAGTAATAATGCCTAACCGTGTTAAACAAAAAATCAAATAATGGAGTAGTTTCATGAAAACATTGTTTTAGGTACAAGTATTTATAAATTTTATTTTTGTATTTTTGTATTTAAAATTGGTCTTAAGCAATAACTAAAATCCTTGTTCATTCAATAAATATCTGAAAATGTGTAAAAAATGCTGTTTTGAGTGACACTCAACAGTCTCATCAATGGGGTGTAGACATATTTCTCCAAACACCAAATTTTTGCTACCTAACAGAAACTGAATTCCAAAACCCCTTACACAAATTGCCAACACAGCACTTCCTTGGTTGCGTTTACTGTTCCGTTTCTTTCTCGAAAGCGGGGATTCCGATTACTTGCTACAATGGCACCAGAATTCCTGCACTTCTGTTAACGTAACACGTCATCCTGCAGACGTCAGTTTACCACCTCCCATTTGTGTCACGTTACCTTGTAACGCAGTTGTGACGCTATTTCCGTGCCCAATTGAAGGTGTGCTCTCCGCAGTGGAAAGTTCCGGAAACTGCTTCACCGAGCGTCAGAGTGTCATACCGCTGATTGTCCACTGGAAAATAGGATAAGAATGTTTTTTTAAATTGTCGAATTGAGGGCTAATGTTTTTGTGGGATGACTAAAGATCTGCGTTAATGTCGAATAATGTTAATGATCTGACCTCATAAATTACAGTCGTTATCGTATTTACTGCTATGTTTTTGTAAATTATGCGCTTACAGTCTACAGTGCTGAACCCTGAAAGTAATAGGACTATATAGAAATGCTCGAATTTTCTTTGAGGAAAATAACGTAGCGCTCGGCAGACCCAGACATAACAGAGGTAAAACTAGAGAGATGAGACGGTCTTAAAGAGGATGTGCTCCTTATTCATAACAAAACACATGTACTAACTACCACACCATTGTACATAACGGGGAAATGCAGGGAGGTCTGACGCCAGACGGTACGGCACATACTGGGTGATTATTTATAGAGGGCACGGAAACTAAGTACAACGGATCGGGGCACGCATTTGACAACACACTAACATAAGCCGGGGACACAGCACAACTATTGACATTAACAAACATGGGGGCTATTTACAAGGTTTTCTGTAAAATGCACAGTAAGTTCTTATCAAGCAACCATATATAATGAATTGTACTGTTTAATCACATAGATCTGGATACAATGTTGGTATAATATGTAAAGAGGATATATCTAGACGAATTGAAAGATGTAAAGCAGTGTAGAATACGGTAAATATGTTCAGTACACAAGCCTTGGAAACTTAGGGATATGGCTTAAACAATTTATATATGTACACGTTTTCAAAAATTCACAATGTATTTTCAGTTGTCATTGTTAAATATGTTTAATGTTTATTTTCACTCTAGAGCTTAATCTCTTCAGATTTTTTTCAGAGTAAAGCAATTGTATTGGGTATAAAGGCATTTATTATAGGTTCAAAAGACGTGATAATCTTTGATGGTAATGTTTAGTCATAAGAGCATTTGACAAAAAAAGACATTTTTTGTATTATAGATATATATTGCTACTATTACCATGTTCAGTCAAGGGCTATCTGGTTTGAATCTGTGGGAAAAGAGTGAAGCTGTGATGGATATATAAAATACCCACTTGCCTGACTCAGATTTATATATCTAGTTATGAAATGTTACTCAGCCTAACCCATCTGGATCAGATATCACTGTGACAGTTTTCATTTTCATCCTAGTTTATATGGTGTACTGCTGCCCTGCTGATGTCCTGAGCTGTGCCCTGCCTTATCCTGTAAGGTTATTGCAGTGGTATTTGAATCTCTGTGAAACTGATTGGAGAAGCAATTATGGAAGGTGGACATGCTGAGTGTGTTTGTTGTATAATAAGGAGGCAGTAGTTTTATGGGGGTATTATTGTAGCAAAATTATTTGTAAATGTGATGGTGACTTGTATAACTTAACCTGTGTGTGCGCAAATCAGATTTGTAAATCTGCGAAAGAATCTCTAAATGTCTCTGAACAAGCGCTAGGGAACCAAATGGTAATGATATAGAAATGTCAATTTGACATGCGTAATATTATTTCTGAAGTGACTGAAGCAACTAAAGGAGGCTCCAAAAATCCACTATTCAAATACCATTAATTCAGGTCAGTGTGCATGGCTGTTTGCTACAAGCTGTTAGGTTGTTTCCCTCCTTCCCTCGACCTTTTAAATGCGCGCTGTTCCAGTCATGGCCATAAGCTGTAATATGACAGAATTTGTCAGTCTGGTGTTATTTTTAACTGACATAACATTAGTTATCACTACACATTTACATGTGCTGTCACTGGTACAGAAGCCTTTTATTGTTTCCTTCATTCTATATTTCTCCCAGATTGTTTATTGTTTCCCTTTTCCAGATGTCTTTCTTTTTGGATGTTATTTGATGCATCGCTTAAATCTCTTAGGCTAAGTTGACAAACTCTGTCACATTATAGCATATGGTACAGTCACGACTGCAATATCACATTGCTTTGGTCTCTTGAGTAATGATAGTATATGTTAATGTGAAATTTTTTTGCCCTTATC
The DNA here is from genome assembly GCA_019775895.2 of Stomatorhinus ivindoensis. NCBI lineage: Eukaryota > Metazoa > Chordata > Actinopteri > Osteoglossiformes > Mormyridae > Stomatorhinus > Stomatorhinus ivindoensis. The sequence continues at coordinate 9,582 of JABFEB020000039.1, read as the reverse complement.
AATTTGTTCCCTAGCGTTAGTTTAAAAAGCAAATGTTATTTACTCATAGGCTGTTTGAGGAGCCAATAGGCTGGTCTATCTCATTGACAGCAGCCATCATACTCAGGAAAAAGCACAGGTTAAACTTTATATCAAATTCCTTATTTTTAGACATAAGTTCCAAAGCAGGAGTATTGTTACCCTTAAGCAGAAAATGTGAACTATTCAACTTCGCCTGCAGTTATTCGCTCAGGTTTTAGTTTTTGGGAAAATGGTAAAACTCTCTTGCCTCCCTCAAGGTGTGTAGGCTAAATGGCTACTGAGGTACAGGTGGTTTTACCATTATGTGGCATAATGTTTTTAAGCAAAACTCCTAAGAAAGGTGACAAAAAATGTCTGCTTATTTTTGCCAAACCTCAGCTCAGGGTAAGCAGAACCTTATCGACACAGACAAATCTCCAAAAACCCATGTACCTGATTCCGGGACACAACACTGACAACAACCTATGTTACTACTGTGGCTGATGATGGGGGGCTGGCAGAGAAAGAAGCCACACAGAGGATCAGTCTTACACCTCCTGTCCCAAGCTTTGAATGGGTGGTTTGCATATTTTCCCCTTGTATCTATTATCTGAGGAAACTAAAATCCTTCAGTGTGTGCTGTAACATGGTGGAGATCTACGATTCATTGCTGTAGTAGTGCCCGGGACTTTTCCAGTGGTAAGACTGCTGCTACCAGGTTTTGGTTGTACAAGCACATAATTTGGTTCCACCCTTTTTTTTGGTGCAGTAAGGTGTTAATCAATGGCCTTATATGGTGATGAATAGTTGTCTTAATTTGTACACCCTTGTTTTTGTATTGATGAAAAATTGTCAGTGACTCAAGACTTGATACAGTAACCCCTTCATGTTCCTGAGGGTTAGGGGCATTTGATCCTCGTGAATGTGACATTTTATTATAAACAAAGGCATCCCTCACTGCTTCCTATAACAGTCTGCTTGTCTGAACGGTAACATCATAGTCTATTTCATACCAGATTCTAAACAAACAGGACTTTGCACTTTGCATGTCAAATTACTTCATTTCCATGTCAAGTCATTTTCTGTCAAGACATTTTAATATAATATACAAGCCATCTAAATTATGCCCCTGTATGTACAAAGATACTACTGACTGCACTGGGAGCACGTTATGGATTCATTATTAAAAATGTAAAATTAAAGGCAACTAAAAGTTTTTAAGTTACTGAGGGAAATACAAGATCCCACAGCCATTCAGACAGCTACATGAGTGAGGCAGGTTAAGACAAAGATGCATGGTGTACCTAAGCAAAGAATTTCAGTATGCACTTACACAAACAAATATTATGTATATTATGTATCACATATTATGTATCACAACGCCTGCGCTCAGGAAGAAGGTTCCGTACCATCATGGCCAAAACAGAGAGACTCAGGAGGAGTTTCTATCCTCAGGCCATCCTTCTTCTAAACAAGGACATGCTTTTTTAAGTTCCACTCACATCTACTAACACATACCTCATCATTACGATAACTTGCACTTTAAATGTCCATGTTCGTACATGCTGCTATTACATACCTCTTATCAA
>JABFEB020000038.1:20817845-20828140 GCA_019775895.2 Stomatorhinus ivindoensis | reverse complement strand
AGTAAACGGAACTACTGTTACGTTCGTTCTGCTTTTACTTAGTAGCTAAGGCGTGGTTGAGCATATGAGAAACGAGGGTCTGTCATCAAGCGTGTATTATTGTGCATTGCTGAATGATAATCGGGGCAGCCCATTGGTCCGTTCAGATCAAGCACTAGCCAATGAAATCGTACTGAAATTTATGTCAAGTTTTCGTGGCAGAGGTGAGGGGAAATTCAGTAAATGGTCAGGAAGTAAGTTGACGAAGGACGAAAGGGGCTTTTATACCTACTTCTCATCTGCGTGAAGTGAGGCGAATGTAAAGCTGAACACTTTGCGTCATGTGACACTAGCAAAACACACCCCCGATGCGTGAACGCGAATAAATGTCGCGTAATTCACACGCAGCCGTAATGTATCAGGATGTTAGCGGCTCTCAGATGAGAACGCGCCGCACAGCCCCCACTTTGCTGTCGCTCCACTGCACTTCCTCAGATAATCCCTCACGTGGGGGGGGGTGGGGTTTGCGGCCACCTGGCCCCAGCCCCCTGAGCCGGGCTGTTTGGACCTCAGTGGCCTGGAGGCTGATGACTGCAGGTAGACGGTAAACTGGCCATGAAAGCTTCTGCCATCTTCACTCATGCAGAACCATGATTGTTATGCCCAGTACTGCTACTGTTGTCGTAACAGCTACATAGAACTGTAACAAATAACCTGACACTCCAGAAATTAGTGGAACAAAACCGCTAAAAAATCCGAAATAAAAAGGCACCCAGTCATTAACATCCGCGGAAGTGATAATCATGACAGTGGGGGCTTCTAGGAGAAATGCAGACCGAACCCCCCCCGAAAAGTCTGAATTTTTTGCAGCACATTTGCGCCTGTTTCTGTTTCCGTGATAGTTACTTGACTTATCACATTGACAGTGCAGTGGGCTTGTAATTTGTAATCAGACCCCTATGTGGCGTTAGTGTACCCAGCAGAGCTGCCCTGTGTCTCAGATGAGACGATGTGAGCCTCACATTGACCCGCCCTTATCTTCAGAGTGACAGGCTGCCAGTATGTGAATGGCGTAATTAGGAATGAGATCCACATTTAACACGTCACTCTGAAGGGTGCCTACGCCTGAAACAATAAGGGGGGGGGGGGGATCCTACCATCGAGGGGGGCGGTCCCAAAACCAAATAATCATCCAATGGCTGAGCAACAATAAACACAATTTCACAGCAGAAAACTGATTTTCCTGTCCATATAACTAAAAAGCCAGGTTAACTGCTCTTGGTTTGGCCATTCTGGAGTCAACAAACCCAGCACACCCCAGCACACAACTACCCCCATCTAGTGATATTAATTAACTATCCATCCATCCATCCATCAGTCTTCCAACTGCTGATCCAGTGCAAGGTTCCTGAGATCCTGGCGTCAACCACAAAAAAAGAATCAAGGTACTGGACAGAAATATCAAAACTGAGAATTTCATTGGAAAAGAAGCCCGGTTTAATTCCAAACAAATCTAATCATTTCTCCAGTCATGTGGCTAATAGCATTTTTCTGTTATCCATCAGCTAAAAAAAAAAGTTTTCTAGTCTGGAGTTATGAAAGACAAATCACATGCGGACTGACGCCAAATAGATGCATTATCACTGCTGATACAGGCCGTTTAGCTTCTGCGGTGTTTATGACCGAGATCGAGGAAACAAATCAGATTTCACTGGCACAGCGATGCCATCGCAACGAAGCCATTCTCTTTATTAGAACGTTTCCAAAGAATTATCCATCAGGCGATGAAACAAATCCCATAATTCCTTTAAATCTTCAGGAGCTGTTGATCATACTTGATATATGTGCCTTTGTCAATGGGAATCTGTGAAAAATCAGGTAAGTGCAGCAATGATGAAAACGATTCCAGCCGTGACCTCCGGCGCAGACTGGGTGAGCTTTCAGCTGCTCACACCCGGAATAAATCTGATAAAAGCGATTCCACTCATGGATCAGAGGCCATTAGGGTGATCCCCCCCCCCGGCCGAAATGGCCTCTTAATTTATCGGGAAAAGATGAAGAATATCTCAACAAGAGCAAGAGATCAACAACAGCTCACCGCTGCCTTTTATGGAAAGATTAAAAACCACGTTTCACGTGAGACAACGGGACGCGACTGACAGCAGATGGCAAATGTGAAAACAAGCCTGTAGAGGTTGTCTGTGATGGGCGTGAGGAGACCTATATCTCCAAGATTATGGACCATGCTTTGTTTTCTTCTGGTAATGACAACCCACTGGAGGCATGATGACCTCCTAGACAGCAAAATGTGGAATCACTCCAACTAGGAGACACAGAGACGCTCCTGCTAGCTTGAGTTGCGAGGCCTAAAGACTCACTAGAAAGATGGCTCAACTGGGATCGAGAAACGGCCACTCTCTGATTTGGACTGCGGGGGGGGGGATATTATTTAATAGCCCCACCCCCACCCCTGCTGCTCCCCCTCAGTATTTGCCTGGCCTCCTGAAAGCATCTCCCATCTGTGCGCGTCGACTGACTGATCCTATGTGTGATAATGACCGCCTCTCTCAAAAATCCGGATTTCCACCAAAAGTCAACGGAATTCATTTCTTTCTGATTTGAGTGAGTGAACAAAAAAAAAAAAACAAAATAAAATTCCTAAGACACAAAACCCCACGGAGCCCCAGAGACCTACCCCTCCTCTCCTCTAATATAGATGTAGAGTGTAGAAGCCACACAGTAAGCTGATTACGTCAATTGGATAAAGAAGCTTTGAGGAACTTTAGCAATCCACTGTAGATGGATACAGCGTGTTTCAGCTTGTAAGTCAGGACTTATCAACTACCCCCACCACCCCATCAATGTGAGCTAGATCAGGGATTCAGGTAAAGACGTGACAAAAATATTATCATATATATATATATATATATACATGTTACAATTGATTGAAACATATCACATACACACTACAATACTAAATTCATAATGGTTCTTTATTGGTTACTATGCAGGGATGTTATGGGTAATTGTCATTTGTATCCATTAAAATAATTACAATTAAGTACAAACAAATTGTCTCCTTCTTCAAGGCTTCATTCGTGTAGACATGATGCTTTGGTGGGACAGTGGTTAGCACTGTTGCTTCACACCACTTGGACATGGGTTCAAGTCTCTGTTCTGTGTGTGAAATTTACATGTTGTCCTCATGGGGATTCTCCAAGTACCCTACTCAAAAAATATGCAAAGGTGGCATGGAAATACCAAATTGCCTCTAGGTGTGAACTGTGCATGAGTTTGCCTTGCAAAGGGATGGTACCCCATCCTGGATTGATCTCTGCCTTGTGCTCATTGGTTCCAGACCCAGTGCTTGACCCAGAATAGAACAAGCAGATTCAATTGATAGTCTTGCATGCTTTGTATTACCAGATGAAATTACTTGTTTCATGAGTTTGCTCCAATCTAAATGTAAATATTAAACATAGTTCATGGCGTTAGTGTCCTTTTACATGAGATAAAAAGCACACATCAGAAAATGTTAAATCTATTAATTGCTAACGTATTATTTACGGTTTGATTTATAGACCCTGTTTGCAATATTTTGGCTGCAGTCCTGTTCTGTGAGAGTAAAATGGCGTGTTGTATTTACACATGGATGTTTACTCCCAGATTCCTGCATTTCAGGCTTGTGTACAAATTTCATTCAAACGCCACTTTTCTAAATGCAGTCACTCAACTGAAATGCCTTTTGCCTTAACACTTTAATTCTTCACTTAACCTGAAATGCCTTTTGCCTTACCATTTCACTCAACTGACTTTTCTTTAGAATTTTAATACTTCAGCCCTTTGAAATGCATTTCACTTGATTTTAGTGCCACACAGAAGCTGTAAAATGCAGGGCGCGGCATGTGTCTGATTACTGAGTGCACTCACACACACTCCTTTCTCTAAAAAATGAAAACTTCCTATTTACCACCAACATTCCACAATACATAATAATAATAATAATAATAATACATCTGGCTCTGACTAAATGAAGGTGGGGGCTTATATTAACACTTCATGTTTGAAACAGTCAAAGCTCCTTCTGCTGTTGACGAAAATAAATGTCAGAATTTAAGGAAATTAAACTTTCAGGCAATTCCTGTGGAACATTACAATTAACGGGCAGTGAGATTAATGAAAAATATTTATAAATATCAACAGAATGAAAATTGGTGTCGATGTGTAATTGAACTGAGACCTTAATTTATGAAGGAAAAAAAGTGTGAAAAAATTATTTAGAGGATTGGTGAGAAAACTGTACTATCTGAGGTCCAAATATTCAAAGTGAATTGATAAAAATAGGCTTTGGTGAAAAAATGGAACAGTTATGTGCTATATATTAAATGGCAAACACCGAAATTAGAAACTCTATCAAGAACATCACAGTTAACAATCAAGCAATCAACCACCGCAGCTGTAAAATGCGGCTACAATCCTGACAAGATCCTATAAACTTTCAGGGGAAATTTAAATGATTTTTAATTTTATTTTTTTGCCAAAAACACATTTAAAAAGACAAAACTCTGTTACAAAATAAAAAGTTCATTCTAAAAGCGACCATAGATTTAAAATGCTGCCATTTAGGGAGTTACTTAGCCTGTAATGAAGCAGCATAATGAAATCAATGTCCTTGAACATCCTTCATCAATCCTCTGCGCCTACTCTATCCAGCCTGTCAGCTAATCCACGTGCCAGCGCTATATTAATTAAACACAGCGTTTCCTCAAGTACTTAAGTGAAGCACTATTATTGATAATGAGCAGGTTTCAAAAGAGTCACATCCCTCCAAAATTACTTTTTAAACCAGCCTTATTAAGCAGAAAATTAGACTCAAATCAGTCTACAAGGTCCTCATTAAAAACTACTGATCCCTGGCTTCATGCATGTTCTAACAATTTTAATTAGGGAAAGCGCAAGTCTATCCGCTGTGATAAATGCTATTAATCTTCCCTTTCATTTTCTGCCGAGCTGCAGCACAGACTCTGACTCGGCCCATCGGAGGCCCAGTTCCAGAGGAGTCAGTCTTCCTGGTCCAACGAGGACGCCCTCTAGGCCTGACCGATGTTCCATTTCACATCCTAGCGAACGAAAAACAACTGCAAGAGTTTTCTTTCCGCAAAAGGACTCTTAAGGATTAAAGGGACGCTGCTGTCGTGTATGAACTGGATACCCGCGGCACTATAGCTAACTTTGGAATGTTCTTGAAATATAATGTTATCTGTGCTAGAGTTTAGTAGGATTCTAGGCTTTTAGAAATATGCAGTTCTGGCGGCAATCGTAACTTCTCCAAAAATCTCAGTGAAGGTCTTAAATATGATCAAATTCAGTTACACTTTTATGCGGAGACAAAACTACAAATTCCATCCCAAAAAGGATTCGTCCGGATTTAGATTTCATGTGCAGTCAGATGGGATATATTCTAAGGGAATTGTTTTTCCTTTTTCTTCCTGGACTGTAACAACGTTTGTTTTGCGCAAACACTCGCAAAGCTCTAAAGATTCCGGCTGATTACAGTCTAACAGCGGTTAATGGCGTGAGGCTGCAGAGTGACATTCAGAGTCCTGGACTCATTCAAGTGCCCATCAGTGGAGTTTGAGCAGAGGCTGTGGACTTGGGGAAAGGCGGTCAGGGACCACTTTAGTCTGGGGGGTTGATTCTTGTCGCGCCAATGCAGTACGAGTTAAAGGCCAGAGGTCACACACAAGTTAAGCGGCCGTGCATCGCGGAAAACAAAGAGGCAGAAGGGGTTACAGAGCGCAGCTTTAAGCAATCAAGCATGAGATTCGGTGCACACGTCACTGTCAGTTCACCGGGGGGCGCTGTACGGGCGTCGTCCGGGGCAACGGGCCCTCCGAATACCCCTCCAGGGCCACCCTCCCTCACTGGCTAATAAGGCGTTTTATCGCTGTTGTTTAATTATGCTTAGAGCAGAAAGGAGGCTCTGAGTCAGAGGGAGTGAGTCTGGTCGCGGCCGTTTTGTGGATCATAGGCGGACAAACATCTTCATCCCCCCCTCATGTTTACCGTTCGCAATTACCATCCGCCGCGCCTCCCTGTCACCACCGGCGGATTATCGATAGCGTCTTACATGGCTTTTGGCAGTAATTAACGACTGGATCCGCCGCTCCATTCAGAGCAGGTCTCCCATTAGCCGCTAACGAGGGCAGTCGGAAATTGGCTCGAAGGCTAGCCCCGCCACAAAAAGCTCCACTTCTCCCCATCCCTTATTTTCCAGAAAAGTTGTCCACTAGTTTGTTTGGGGAGGGAGACTATTACAGAGATTAAGGTCTGCCTGGCTCATGGCTGCCCGCTTTGTCATCTCTGATTCCCCATCAAGCCTGCAGGCCGGGATCGCGCCTTCCTCTGCTGAAGCGTGCAGCCTTGACCCCTTCTTCATCTCCTCCTCCTCATTCCAAAGTGCCTTTTAGGCTCCCTTCAGAAAATGCCGACTGCGTGCATGAGTGGTACCCTTTCTACCCTTTCTATCTAAATCAGACACCGTCCCTTTAAGCTGCAGCCTGCGTGTCCCTGGCTTTTTAAAACCCAGATCCGTTTTTATGCTTTGCCCCCCCACCCCAGATGAATCTCTCCCCCATTCCCACAGCGAGTTAAAATGCGTGGTGTCAGGTGCCTCGTGGCAACCTACGAAGCCCCAGCCTGGTTTGGGGCCGCAGACGCAGATCCCCCCCCCCAATCCGCCGCTTGTCTGATTATTAAAGTAACAAACGGGGGGGGGGGGTCTCGCCTAACTCGCAGCAACGTCGCACTGAATCACCGAGCTCCTCGGAACAAACTGACTCCCCCCCTCATCACTCTCGACAAAAGGGAGCTGGAAGGAATGAACGCCTGTGATGTCATGGGGGGCGCACATTGCTGCAGGAAAAAAACGGTGACCTGAGCATTCCCTTTGCCGAGAGTCACCCGTGTAGATGTCCAGCGCCTGTCTGCGCGGTTTTACCTCCGGCCGCCCGTCCTGCAGATCTCATGCCCCTCTCCGCTGGCTCTCGCCTCCTCTTCGTCCTCCAACCCCCTCCCTGCTCTCATCCAGTGCGTCGGGAATGTGCGAGGCATGAGGAGTGGTACAATGTGTCTTGGACACATTTCTTCTGCGGGAGTTTAATTAATTCAATCGGCGCTGTCAAAATAATTTGGATGAATTAGCCACGCACGGACATATATCCGTCATGACGGCGTTGTGGCGGACGGCAGAACGCGCTATCATATTCATAACGACAGAACTCATCGGTGTAGACCAATATATACAAGTTTACATTAAATTTGTCAATATTAAGCAAAGTCTTTGGCTTGTCCAGTAGTCGCGAAGAACAGCTTGCGTTTGTTCTCAAATGCGTGTTTTATTCAGGCATGTTAGGCTAGTCTGTGCCTTTCAGATGGCTGCACAACAAGGTCCTCCCGTGTCACTCTTGAATAAAGTGATGAACCGAAAGTTCCCTTAGGGCACGAAGACGGCTCAAATCGCACCTGTCTGAAGGTGACTGACAGCAGTTAACTCTGGGGGGGATGTTCTCCCCCCAGCAAGAAGACGACGAACAGCTCAGCAGCTTCGGATAGCTCCGCGACATAGGACTAAAAATGAACGCGAATTTATTTAATTGCCAAAGAAATTTGTTCTATGTTATTTCACAATTGCTTTCAGCAATTTTCCCCCTTTTAAATAAACTTCATGAGTTATGCCAGTCAAACACAGTTGAACATTTTGCATTATTCTGACAAAATTTCAGTAGGCTCAAGAGAAGGTTCTGGAAATGGCATACAAAGATAAAGCAAAAAAAAAAAACATAACCCAAGAGGTACACCGCTGATCCGTTATTTAAATCGAAATATCTCAATCTGTCGTGCTGTTAACGCAAGACTCCTAACTGGAAATGTGTTTCGCGCGCACACTACAATAGCACTAACATTTTAACATTTTGCAGTCATTGTAATTATCTCCATGGCCAAGATAAAAAAAAATCACAACAGCAATGTTTTGTCAGAAATAAATCTTGACAGTTTTCCAGACACTCGTATGTCAGGGAGCGCCTATGTGAAATGTCACGGCTGCATCCTGACATCCCGCAATCTTCAACTTAAAGGGAGCGAAACGCGGCGGCCGCACACCGCGCAGGGTCTGGCGGGCAGGGCGCGTCTGTCAGCCGTCAGATCCCGCTTCACCTCTGCGGCATCTTAACTGCGGGAGGCGCTGGGGATGCGCCTCCGCTATCGAGTGAGACATTGACTGAGATCTGCATAATATATAAAAACTGTGACCGAGAAAATTCGCATTATTTGCATAGAAAAAGTTCTTATATAATCTACATTGGAAGGAGGCGACCCACTTTTCAAACTTTGCATACAATAAAACGAAACAATTCGGTGTATAAATCTGTGTATAAAATGGCATTCATACCAGAAGATTATTATGTAGACCTATTCACTTTTTTAGGAATTCGTACATTTACTTAAATCACTAAAGCGGAGTATTCAAAATCCCAGAATTAGGCCTATACCTCAGGAATTCAGATTAATAGTTAGCCCGATTAAGTATAAAAACATAGCAATAAGCTATCATTTATATTCACACGGACTACATTACGTAATATTTATTCCATCTGTGGTAAATGTATTTTTTCCACAGCGTGCATGTCACTTATTCCTTGGGTGTACCCCTGTATATCTGTCGGATAACTGTCTCCCCAACTACGAAAGAAGGGATTTGAAATGAAGTTTTCCCTCTGGTAATATGAGCGGACGTCGCATTTCAAAACAAAGCACTCGCAGAGGCCCTTATTCAATCAAACCCCGTCTTTGTGTCCACTCGGCGTTACCTAACGTCCAAGAAACCACAGAAAGTACAATTGTCACTACTGTTCTTTGATAGGCAATTAAAATTTCGAAAGTGAATGTCAAGGTCAAATCTTACGCCAGATTATTGTAGCAAAAATGTCAGAGGTTTAGCCTCGAGGCCACTTCAGAAGAACATTCCCTCACGTCAAATGGTTGAAAACATTTGTAAATAAGTTCTGAAACGGTTTAAGCAACTATTGAAAAGTCATTTAGCCTACCGTATGCTTATATAAATATTTTTTATCAAATGATGTCAGCTGTAGGTTGCAATTAAACGTGGTGCTAACGGTGTTTTAACCTATAGGCCTATTATTTAATTTCGTACATGTTATCCTGCTCTGATTAGGTCCATCGGAGAAAACCGTAGCGTTTTATAACTTGATGTTTGCCGTCGTTCACAGCTAATGTTTTTCTGCTCATTTAAACGTGAGACAGGAGACTTTCGGCGAACTGTCCTAATCTCGATCTGAAGTCGCCGCGGCGGAGGGTCCCGTAAGCAGACACACAGAGAGGGGTCAGCGACTTCGGGACTGGCTCTGCAGATCCCCGTAATACCTACCGACACGTCGCAGGTGGGTTGCATCATTGATAGGTTTTATTTATACTGATTAAAACATTTAGGATTATACATCTAAAACGTATAGCACAGAGTGGTACGAACTCCAAAATGGGTATTTATTTATGACGAGTCTTTTATACATATATTTTATATAGTGAATGTGTTAAGCTATAATTACACTCTAAACGGCATTAAATGGATAAATTCCGATTATTCCTTGCACATCGTTTGACCACTACCTTCAGGGAAAAACCGGATTGAATACATGGTATCGACTTAAACGTTTGTGTTTTTATAACCGTTTAAATGTGTCTTTATAACCGGGGATATTCAAAATAACTGGGAAGGATTTTTAAGTGACTAATCATTTGGTTATATTTCATAAACTGCAAAAAATTCTCTAAAGAGCAAGGTTATTTACAAGTATTATAAATTAAGTAGGCAACGCAACATCTACTTTTTCTGGACAACTTGTAAAAGTAGTTGCTTTTTTCCCTATAGTTTAAAATTTTTAATTGTTGTACTTCAATATATGAGCCTAAATATTCTACGAAGGGTAGGGGGATTTCTGCCATTCCCATTGTTTTCAAAATAAACCCATTCTGGGACGAATTCACACGTTATCCTGAAGAATATATATATATATATATATATGTTTTAATTATAAAGACATATAAACAATATATGAAATTCAATGTCTCAACACAATCAAATGTTTTATCAATGTGGTGTTTTGTAATTAATGCCTTGATATCGATACTTTGATCAAGTTTCCCACAGTTGTACAATACAATCAAGTGTGTAATAACAAAGTCAACATCCTGTACACATCTTTTTAAAAATATAGTACGTTTGGGGGGGGGGGCCG
>JABFEB020000038.1:20771014-20782317 GCA_019775895.2 Stomatorhinus ivindoensis | reverse complement strand
TGTCTGGATTTTTCAATTTTCCATCCACATGGGCGAACAATGCCGGGCTCAGACGGGTCACCTGGGCTGGGGGGGCCAGGCAAAGGACGACCTCAAGGACAGAAGAGGACTGATGGGCCGGATCCCGACAGGAAATCGAAGAGCTGCGAGCTGAGGGAAGGAGGAGAAAAATACGACAAATTACCCCCAAGAAAGAAAGAAAAAACATCAGACTGCGAACACGGCGATGCAGACAAATTGCTCTGCAGTATTTCCAAGAGCAAACAAGAAATAACCGTGTTACAGAAAAGACAGTATAAGCAAACAAATACAATGAAATGATTCTGATTTTACCAACAAAGTAAATTGCAGTTGTTCCTTAATTAATAGATATTTTTTGGGTGCTTAGTCATCTGCAAGAAGTTTAGGAGCATGGACAATACAAGATATTTAATTAAGTGAATTACATATTTTGGCAGATATTTATACTGTTGGTCTGACACTACAGAATTATTTATCATCTTATATATTTATGACAATAATAGCAGACAAACACAACTGTCTGAAAACCTCAGGATGTGGTCGATGTATTAAAACAGAGAAATGTGTAAGGGTTGAGGAATATCTGTGCTTTTTGACATCCGTGCAGCCACCGTACACGGGACATGCGGAGCCTGTCAAGCCCACGTGACCGCGAGAGGTGGTAACGGCACCAGAGCAGTCAACAGTCGTCCTCTGCGCTCTTGTGTCCTCTGTGGTGGAATAATACGACCCTGTTATGTGGACCAGCCATATCACACCCTCTTGACACATCTGTATTAATGCGCCGTCGGTGAAATCTCAGCAGTACACATCGGTTTATGTGTTTTACACAAAACCTACGTCTGATGAGCTAACTGAGAATTTTTATAGCCTGAATTCTCTTTTGAATATATGTTTCAAATTATTCTATTTTGATATTGCATTACATACGTTTATTTTGAAAGCCAACAGTCGCTTATACATGATTTTAAAAAGCAAAATATTACATTTCAAGCAAACAAGTGTACTATTAGTAGTATATGAACTACTCCTAGTACTGGTCCTTCCCCTTATACTCATGTTCTCCATGAAGTTACAACCCCCAAGCAAAAAAAAAAGAAACTGTGGGCTTCTCCTCTTTCTGGAAAAATGAAAAATGCCCAGGCGGTCAGTGCAGAACTGCCCAGTGAATCCCACGTCCTGCTAAAACTCCTGTGTAAGTGCTGATGGCAGCAGCAGGAAAGGTCACCGGGAGACACGGCCCCCATCGCCGGCCTGTACCCCACGTCGTGTTCAGCCCACCATTCAGGCTATAAAATCACGCGCATCTATATTTTTAACCACAGGTCACGCAAGAATGATCAGGCCGCAGGGAATCCCCGTGGCCTACTTTACAACCCCCCCCCCCCTCACCCCACCCACCCAAGTCACCTCCTACAGCTGGGATTCGGAAAAGACAAAGCAAGCCGCCCCCCCCCCCCCAGAGGGAAAAATGGAGGGGCATAATGAAAATGTGATCCCAGTAGAAAATCCAGCTGCAGAGCTTCACCTGACCCAGAGTCTTCCATGGTAAAATCCACATCTTCCTGGGCAAAGGTGCAGGCCAATTCCGCCTTTCCAGTGAGAAATGAACAGTCTTCATTTATAAACCTTTTTTTCTTCATTTTTTAGAAGAATCTGTCGCTCCCTCTCCATCATTCTTTCCATTCTCCCGCTCTCTCTCTCTCTCTCCTTTCATATGTTAATCATCATGAGAACAATCAATTACGGGGCAGTGGAAGTCTGTTAAATCATTAGGTCCACTGTGGCTAAGAACTGATTATGTCATTACATAAAATTAGTGCCTTTTTGTTTCATATAATTTAACAGAGAATTAGAACTATTCCCACTTTCTGTTTATCAACAACTTGCAGTGGAATAGGACCCACATGCATGTGCAAACCACGCACACACAAATGCATTGACACACGCACGCAAACACAAATGCATGCACACATGCATGCATGCAAATACACACAAATCCACTCTGCATACACTCTGTGCAAATTTATAGTGAAATGGTTGTAAGGTTGAAAAAGCTGGTTCAGAAATAGATAAATGTGTATGTTTGGACCACGCGATTTTCCTTGCTCCCATTCTGGAAGTAGGACCCGAAGTGTGAGTCTCTTCCCATCTTTCTGGAAAGCAAAGCGCTCCTTAATGCCGGACTCGCAGTCCGCACCCGACAAATCAGATCCACACTCTGCCAAAGCAGCGAAATCTAATTCTCATCGAGGAGTCTGAAATTATTTCAAATCCAAACGTGGACTGTGGAAGAAGAAGGAGCCTCTTTGGAAAAACTGTAAGCCAGATAGTAAGGTGCACAGACACATAATTATCTCCAATAATCTTTCAGTGTACTCCCAGTTCCCCACAGAAAGAACAATCCCTTTTTGCTTAATAAATACTTGGCTGAAAAAAACATTAAATAAATAAAAATGTAAGGCTCTGTGCTTCTAGAACTGTCCACTGGGACAATGTGTATGGTTTGGTCAGTTTTGTACGATACAGAGTGACACGGCAGGATTAAAACAAGTCTTACAAAAAAAATTGCGATTTCCACCTTACACAATGTGAGCTTCATACATGAGTCACATCTATAATCCACACAGAATCACCCCCCCAAAACCATATCGCCCTGTTTCCATGGCGACCAGCCATACCAACCCGAGCAGCACTTCGCGCCGGCTTCGCGCCGTTGTCAGAGAACATGTCTACCACCTGTCTTTCACAGCGAATCCGCGGCTTCCTGCCATGCCAGGGCTGGCTCGCCGTTCTCCACCGCCACCGGCTCCGCTCCTCCCGATCCACAAGATTGAATCCCCCCCCCCACATACCTGCGCCATACCAGTGGCCACTCTGCTGTCAAACGGACCCGGCCGCGTTTAACTAGGGGTGATCGAGGTCGAGAACTAGCCGTGATTCTAGATCGGGTTAACCAGAAACGTCGAGGGAGATGCCAAGTGGTCACATGACGTTCATCCTGACTACAGACGACTGGCTGATCATTATGGGATGGTCTGTTTGTGTCACATCATAAACTGCCCCTATCTCACTCTTTTTTTAACTTGAGAAAAATCCAACCAAGAGAGGAAATTTAACCATAGGACATTCTAGGTAAATTGCACCCCCGGTTCAGGTTTCTTGCCGTGAACAATGGGCGTATTCCTCCCCCCACACACAGGCCCCATCCAAAGAAGGTTCCTGCGAGGCGGTGCAGAGTCATGTGACTTGTGTAAATATCACGACACAAGGCATGAGGTGGCGAAGAAGAGCAAGACACTCTGGTAAGAGCCCGGCAGAGTGAGTTGGCAAAACATGTGAGCTGGATAAGCAGTGTGGGGGGGGGGGGGGGGGGGGCCCACCAAACTCACCACAAGGCCTATGGGGCCAAGGGCAGCTGTTCTGCATAGCAACAAGGCGCCTGGGTTTCCATCTTCGTTCATCGCCACTTCACCCCAGAGAGAGAGAAAGAGAAAGACAGAGAGAGAGGTAGAGAGAGAGAGAGAGAGAGAGAGAGACGCATGGATGCCTTGAGATGGAGTGAACTCAAGCAGAACTGCGCTGGGAGGGGGGCCATGGTGCTGGGAGATTCAGTCCCATAACCTCGGGACAGAGGAACTACCGTTACTTGGGCCAGACCAGTATATGGGGGGGGGGGGNNNNGGCTGAGCCAGAAGCAGCAATGGTACAGACCTCTCGTGAGAGGGGCATGTGGGAAAAGCGTGTGTGTGAACAAGGGCTACTTGCACGTCGATCCAGTTTCAGGCAGATCAACGGAGCATCTGCGGTGGAAATAAAGGGATGTCACCTCATGTCCATGTGGAGGGCCAAGTGCGTGACTGTGTCCCAATGTCCAAAGAGGACACACAAGTGAGGATCTGGAGGCAGGGGGAGGCAGACACGGACCTTTTGGAGTTTAGGGCCTTGCTCAGGGGTCCAATGGTGACATCACTCTGCCAGCCATGAGATTCAAACCAAAGACCTTCTGATCACAACCAGAAAGTCCTAGCCCTTAGATCCACACTTGCCCTGGAACGGTGGCCGAGCATCCATATGGAGACCCCACACACATACATCCATGGTGAGCATGGTGAATCAGTATTAGAGGCAGAGAGGCACACACACACACACACACACACACACCGCTCTCCATCTCTCACTCCTCCATCCTCAGAGAGACACACGGGACCATTCACATTCTCGCTATTTCTCCTCACTTCATTCTGATTCTTATTTTAGATGGTAAAAAGGGGAATCGTGTTAATTTCCGGTTTCTAGTCAATCAATTAAAAACAAATTAATGAAACAGGGCAGATTTCCATATTTAAATGGAACGGTTCTGCTTACATAAAGCAACTGTGGAAAAAAAACAAAAAAATTTTTTTTACCATCTTTTTTTTAAAGCACGTGAAATCACCCATAATGCAATGCAAAAAAATCCGCGTTTTTATAGGCTGTTGATACAATCTGGGATTACAGCTGCAGAAAATACGTGACCTTAATTACCCCGGCACTGAGGCTGGCGGGCCTTTAGGCGTGTGCCCGTCTGCGCAGACGGAGCGTGTTAAACAGAGCAGAGGACTATGGGATAATGGGGGTGGGGATGAGTTGGGGTGGAGGTGGGGGCTAGGAAATGTGAATCAGCCGCCGGCCCCTGGCACGGGCCACAGTACCCCCCCCCCCCCCAGTATTTCACAGTATCCATCAGCAAATGGAGCCTTGTGGGTGGGTTTGGGGGAAGAGGGCGGGGGGAGAGGGCAGGTGTGAAGGGAACTATTTTCCGGCACTGTCCCCCGACTCATTAGCTATTTAGAAAAACAGATGAAGAGGTGAAGCCTGCAATGGCTGAGACTAATCACAAAGCCTCGCCCCAATTCATCACCCGCCCGTGTGGCGGGAGGTGGGGTAAAAAGGCAGGGGGTGCTGCGGGGGGGGTCATAAATTTGGCTTGAAAATTAGACATAAGTGTGGTGATTGAGTGGAAAGGCGGCTTGCGGGGGTCGCGTCTCTGCGCGTCAGGTGGAACCCACCCCGGCCAGATGCACAGCCTAGCTGGCTCTGCTATTGTCATGTGTGACCTCTGACCTCTGCGACCTCTGACCCTGGCAGATGTACAAAGAAACGTTTGGGATATACAAGATCTCCGACTACTGCGTATATATGTGTGTCTGTAAAGAGAGCATATATGAATGTTTTTGAACATCCTGTTATACAGGGTCTTTGTATTTTAAAATATATATGCGTATAAAATTCAGAAATACGTAAAGACAGCGAGACAGAGAGAACGAGAGTTCCAGCCTCCTCCTTGTTCATCCTGTCCTCCGTCGCTGTGGTGTTGCTCTCTGACAGGGCCGTGTCTCTCTGTAATGGCGACCTCTCTCGCCCCGGTTCCGTGCCCCCCGCCCCCGTCCGCACGAATCATCGCCCCCCGCTGGTCTAGCTACACACCCTTTCGGGTCGTTCATCTCACGTGTTGTTCATTTCCAGGGGGTCTGCCTTCCATAGAAAGTGCTGGGTTTTTCACAAACGCGTTCAGAAAGAAGTTCTGGACAATCACAGAAACACCGGTCATTGTGAGAAGCAAATGTACGGTTCACAGGTTTCACTGTTCTCTGGATAACATTGCTCCTTCTCTTTAAATTATGACATGATAAAATATTTAATCTAATATGCAAATTTTACAAAATGCTGATGGTTTTTGTTAGTGGATACAATATTTATTATTATAATATTTTTATTGCTGCAAAGGCCTGTACAGATATTACTTTCATGATTCAATTATTTGACTTTTCATTATCTTTTCATTTATCTAACTGCATAATAATTAAAATATATTTTATGTGGCATATTTCAGATTTTTTTTCAATTTAATGTCTAAAATATGTTAATATAGATTTGAAATAAAATAAATCTAATTGTAACTTTTTCTCTTTCCTAATAATTCAAATTGACCAAAATAAGAGAGTTCAGTTCACATGCTATTTTTCGCTGATTTCGCACAGAAGAAAAATTTTTAAATAAATGATGGCTTCAATCTCATCATATATTGAAGTTTGCATGTTATAATAAAATATTAAATCACAAATAATAATAATTAAAAACCATAATTATAAACCATATAATTTTATGTATCAGCATAGCCATTTCTCCAAATGGCTGAAACAAATGCACAATATTAAAATAAGTCTTTGTAATTATGTGAAGTCTGCAAATTTTTTTGAATGAAAACATTTGAATTGCTTGAATAAAAAAGGCCTCACATCCTCATCTGTGGCGTCACTGACTTCAGGGTATAATCATTGTTATAGTTACAATGGGCACATCTGTCTTATGTTAAGAAACAATGTATTTAAAATAATGAACAATAGGAAAACAACGGGAGATGCAGTTTTTTAAATTACTCAAAGGAATGTAGAAAAAGATAAAAAGGAATATATTTTTTAATTATAAAAAAGGCAATTATAAAAATACAAATAAAAATGTTACTGAGCATTATAAAATGCATACATTACTCTGGCTTATGCTTTTCTCAAGTTTCTTCGCGAAACAGGATTCATCTTGGATTCCATTTGGATTATTTAATTAGCATTCTTCTGAATATTAATGAAGGTATTTTGTGTTACATTTCTTTGTACTTCGCAGACACTTAAACGAGAAAATTACACTGATGACAGTTAGAAACCATCCAGTCAGATTATCATTCGCTCAGGCAAATATCACCAAATGCTTTCTGCAGGAAAAAAAAAAGTACAAAATATAAATAATAAAATTTTCAAAAATCAATAAAGTATTATGCATTCAATGGGAGACGTGTTTCAAACAGTGGCAATGGAGGTAAACTGTGGGATTTTCTTTGCAGAGGATTCTGGCTGGCGTTGACAAAAGACACGCGTACCAATGAACACCCCCCCCCCCCCCCCCAACCACAATTGGTGCTGTAAAACTTTCTGGTATTCTTTCATTCCTTCTTTCATTCTTTTTTCTACAGCCGACTTTTAAATTTGCGACTTTGAACACTCCCCGAGTTCCATCAAACTGTGGGCGAGACAGAGAAGGAGAATTGTTAAATCTGACAAAAATATTTCACATTCATGAGTTTTCCAGGGAGGACCACACGCGTGTTCAATCTTGCAAAAAAAAAAAGGCAGTCGACGCCACGGCAGACGGGCTGCGGAACGCTACAGAATTCTCTTTGCCAAGGTCTTAGTAATATCAAGGCGAGACTTCAAACTCCGCGCTCAAATCGATTTAACTGTCGCATGCGATGCCGCCTTATAAATATTTTGCGAAGTTTCCCTCCTTGTAAACCTCCTTTATGCTGTTCTGTCACAGCTATCCAGTAATAAGTCAAAGGCAAATATGTATTTATTATCTATATACGTTATGAGCGGTACGTCAGAGCCAGTCAACCGGACCACCAGAGATCTCAGAGATGGAGAGGACAGGAAAATGTGTCCTGCGCCTGTGGAGGTTGGTGTTGTGAGATGCGTGGTAGCATTAAGCTAGCCACACTAACGGGGGCAGCTACTCTATTGTATATAATTATTACGATTGCTGATGCTAAAATTAAATATTTTAATTATAGTTTTATCTTCCCTAGCTACTGAATTTTAGCCATTTTAGCAAAACCGTGAACAGTGAGCGGGCCCGAGTCTCGCCTCCATGGATCTGTGCATGGCCACAGGGGGAAGAGGTCAGACAGCTAACTCTCTACAGGCTTTGGTGCAACCTTCAGGCCGCGGAACGGGCATGACGCACCCGCCCCTCTCGGACAGATGATCCGCCCTGTCAAACACTCCCACTCCACAGTGCTGGAGACAGGGAGGGACAGGGGGGGATTTGAGGCTGGGAATATCATCCCAACCTAGCCTCAGGACATCTTGGGCTGGGGGGTGGGGGTACCCATAGGGTATTCTGCCAGAGGTTACAAATATTTCCACAATCGTTGTTAATAATCGATAAATCGGGTCCAGATTAAGCGTTATGATCCTACTTAAAGCTCCGCCCCCCACCTGCCTGAACAAGAACGAGGTGACAATGACACGGACACCGCCAGGGCCATTAGTGGTATGGGAGCTGTCCGCCACGGTCAGGTCCTGCCTTTGCAGTCATTAATTGAACTGTAATCATCGATGCACCCCTGGTGTTTGTTTTGCTATGCGTGCATCTCAAAGGCTAGCTGAGAGGGTGGTGCTAATGAGTAGTAACTCGGGGGGGTGCTAGCGGTGACGGTTGTCGTGTGTACCTTCCCCCTCCCCCCAAACAGGGTGGCAAATCAGCCTCGCCTCCCTCGCGATGGAACCGGAACAAGGGGAATAAGCAGCATCGGGCCACGTCGCTGTTAACCCCCGGTCTCTCGATAAATCACCGCTCGATCCCGCGAATGACCCCGTCAGCACTTGAAAGAGGGTGCTCTCCTATGAATCGGCCTGTCAGATCATACATCACGAAGCTGTGGGATCGTCGAGGCACACCATTTACTGGCTCTGCGCATCCTGCTTTACCCAGTCGCCATTTGAGGCGTCTTCCTCGTCTTCCGCCGTTACTTCTCCCTGCCGTTTCCCCGAGTTCAGATTTCTGAAGCAGCCCCCACCCCCCTGAATTCTCCTCACTGTCGTCTTAGAGGTGCGGTTTCACCGCGTTCGGTCGTCCTTCTGCCTCCACTCTTTGCTTCTCTTCAATGCCCCTGAGCTACCAGATGAAAACAGTCACCTCTGCGCCTCCAGGGTGCTTCGGCGACGTCAGTTACGGAGCTGAATTCCACAAAAGAAATAATAAAAAAAGCATTTTGTCACAGTATTCTTAAAATAATTCAAATTGGCAGCATTTTACACCAAAAAATCTAATTAAATGCAAGGCATCGGAACTGAACATTCAAAAAATTAAATAAAAAAATGCTTCTCAGTTTTTTGCAATTGAAATAAATAGAAGTCTTAATATTGCAAGCATCCATAATCACCTCTACATCTTCCAACTGCTAATCCAGTACAGGGTTATGGGAAGCATTATTGGTATTAACAAAGTAATGTCATCTTCAGACGCTGTCGTGCGAATGCAGGCGTATGCCTGCTCTCCATGGTCAGCTAGGAACGCCGACATATTGCATGTTGAGCATATAGGTAACAAATTCACCAGGACAGCCTGGCCATCTGTCACCAGCCTGGGCAGGCAGACAAAGGGGTCAGGCTTCACGTGGAAGGGTAGGCCTCAGACAGGCCGCCCTATTCTCATTGTCCTCGTCTGTCGTTAAATTCCACTTTCTAATCATTCTTCTGACGGCTGCCGTCCGGGACCGCGAGCAAGTAATGCTGGCCATTGTTCGTCGAGAAGAAACAACACAAAGAAGCCTGCTTGGGTTGTTTCTTGTGAGGGTAAACCCTGACTTGAATTAGCACAACCAGCTCCGACACTGCTAGTTAACATTAATATTAAACAGAAGTTAAAGCGCCTTCAGTGTGGTTTTTCCTCGGTATCTCGGTACACCCTGCCTTTACGCTAGCCTCCTGTCACTGGCATACAAACAGTATATGCAAGTAATTTGTTTAAAATTGAAAAGCACTAGATTACAAAAAACGTCACGGTATTGATGAACTGCTCACCAAAGCGGGCAATGAAGTTAAAAAAAAATCTGCCCTATTCTTAAGCCCAACATATCTATTTTTGCTTTCGTTTTGTTTGCTTAATTCATTTTGTTTGCTTATGTTTGTTTGATTGAAAGCGATGCTTCGTTCTTAATCCCAACCAAGTTTTCCATCTCCCATTTTCTCCCTCTAGATGTCCATCCCCCCCATTCCTGGTATTATCTCGGAGAGTGCACCCTCATCTGGTGAAGGTCAGTGCCGATAAAGTTCCTGCCAGCTAGGGGGAAACGGTCGATTTTCCATTATGGAATTTAATAATAAAGATAAACTGCCAGACCAATCAGACGGCTACTTAAGGCCTTCCTCTTAAGTTTGTCCCTTCCCCAAATTAAAGCAAAATATAAAACCCAATCAGGTAACCCCCATGGCGTATCAATGTCTACATGCTTTACAAGCTTCTCTGTTTCCATCTCCACTCCTGTAGAGGAATTAAAACAAAATAAAAATTTTAAAAAAAGCCTAGAAAGGTCAGATACACACTGTGACACCAGAGACAAACGATGAAGAACCGGGAACGAGCGATCGATGGATGAATCAGAAAGACATTCTTCACTTTCAGCCAGGTAATAAAATTGTCTGCTGGCTCCGCGTGGCAGAGTTGAATTTTTCTTGCATCCCGGGATGCTGTTGGGGGTCCCGGGCCCCTCCGAGTGCCGCCTGGAAACCCCAGAGGCCCACTGACCTGAGGCTCGGAGGCAGACGGACGTCATTAATCCAAGTGTAATCCCTTATCCTTCACTTAGCATTCGGGATGCTAGGAAAAGCTCAGTCACATTAATACTAAGGCCAAGGACGTGCAACTGATATGCCTGCGCAGAGACGAAAACCTCAGCGGCTCTCAGTAAAACGCACGTCTCTTTCTAAATAAGGTGCATTTCGACGTGATTATTTTAAAATTGTGACTCTGTGTCTGCTGACATTACCTTGACTACAAAAGACAAAGAAACATGGTTCTTAGCAAGGGATTCTGCTAATTGCTCACGTTTGCCACCCAGAAATGCGGGGCGTTCATTACAAATGCTAGCTATTTAGTTGATGCAGGCCTCAAAATAGTCTTCAAAAGGCCTAAAATAAAAAGGACATTTTTTTCATAAACTTATTGTGCCCAGTCAGATATACTGTGAGAATTTAGGAAAGGGTCAATACCAGATGCTGGCCTGGAATTATTTCTGCTTCTGTCGTCATGACGGTGAATATGCTATTAAAACGCCTAACCAACCTATTAAATACGTATCTGTATTTCAGGACGGCCGGTTTAATGTCAGGCAACCTCTGAGGCAGCAGTTAGCTGAAACGTCACCATATTAGGTGAGGAATTTCACTGGTACGACTTAACCTAACTAGGCCTACGATAGTGAATGGGGTCCTTAGGATGCAGGTGAGGATGACCGAAGAGTCCATCCTGAATTCAAATGTCGCATGCGTATAAGTAAATATATTTAACCTAATGCTGAGTTTCAGCAAAATGTGTCCTTATAAATTCAAAATGTCATGGAATAAATGTGGTTTATCGTAAGTTTTGGACTTTTCCTTTCCATTGGTGTCAGGGGTCTTCTTTCAGCTTTTTACTTCAATAAAATCGAAAAGGATGTTCTGCAGCCCTCCATGAAATTACCCCCC
>JABFEB020000038.1:20730509-20744646 GCA_019775895.2 Stomatorhinus ivindoensis | reverse complement strand
TATTATTATTATTATTATTATTATTATTATTATTATTAGTAGTAGTAGTAGTAGTAGTAGTAGTAGTAGTAGTAGTAATCAGGCCCTTCAGAAACCTGTCGTCGTAACAGTAAATCAGATTACATCAAAAATATATGAGAGCAATCAGCTAAATCTGACCCAGCATAACCGTAAAGCAACACACCGGGTCCGGCTGGAAGCACGTTGTAAATCATGTGAATTTGTAACAGTTACGTAACAGGAGTCTTTCCTATGGTTGTGCGGCACACTAGACAATACTGTGAAAATGTGTTTTAGCAGATACACACATCGAGAAGATATGGTTACGTCCGATACACATACACCGTGTTAGCGTAATTTTGTAAACAGACACGACAGGACACTGTGCAAGTTTTGTCAAAGCATCAAGTTGTAGACTTATTACACAGATCTTTCACCATTGGGCACAAGACTAATTTGAGAGATCGAGTATACCAGTACTAGAATACTGCTGCATTACTTCAATCACTTTGTTTGTAAGGAGTTCTCAGTTCTGCATACGTTTACTTTTTAGTATAACTGAAGAAGACAGTTCTGTAATCCGTGGAAAGATGAAATTCAATCGTGTAAAATACGGTAAATGTTTCTGCGTTTCAGAAAGCAACGGGGGGCCTGGATCGAAAGCGCCATTCAATAAATAAATTCTACATTTGCACGGATTCCACATCCACAGTTTTTGACTTCTACAGAGTTTAACGTATAGCCTACTTTCGTATTTTAAAGAAATCAGTACAATATTTGGCGGGCAATGCCTCCACTTCTGTTGCATGGTATACCATACAATGTAAAACGTTTGTTGGTCTTAATTAGCATCCAGAAACCATATCACGGCATGCCTTGCATAACATGTTGCAAAGCAATTAAAATAATTTATTCACGGCGTTTTGTTGTAACCTTGTATACCAACCAAACTGCCCCTGTTCGTGTTTACCAAGAATTTGGATTTCACGCCGCATAGCGCTCGTCACAGTTTCCATATTTCAATGAATTTTTCTTCCCTAGAGTAACCATTGCTTGCGCGGCAGATGAACACTAACGTGCAGACATTATCAGACCACCGCTTCGTTGGGAAGCAGCGCGTTTTATCAAATGTCACATTCTTGTATGTATATTTTTAGCAACCACTGTATCGTGATGTCGTAAAATGATATATCCAGCTCAAATGAGAAAAAATGACCAAAGTAATTTAATGTTAAAAACGGGAGTTATTCTGAAAACATACTCATTTTACAGCCAACCGCAAAAGTTCAAGGGATTGTGTGCAGCTATAGCTAACGCTCACATCTTATTGTTGTACTTATTGTAGTAACTGCGTGTCGGGATGGGGGGGGGGGGGGTAATGAGGGGGCTACGACCCCCCGACGGGGAGGATTTGGTACCCGAAGACCGTTAGACAGAGACTGAATGAATAGGGCTGAATGTCATTGTAATGCAACGGGACAGCTCCTCCTTCATTCAGTTCAAGATGTGGAGGCCGCTCAGGCAAGCGCCACAGAAGAGAGCAAACCCTCGCCCCCTTTCCGTGTTTTCTCAGCATTTCAAGGCACAAAAGCCATATATGTATATCATAATATATGCATAATATTTTAACCGATAGGAAATGATACCGCGTTTCGGTATCAGAAGAAGATCTTCCACGAGGCAGCGGAGGAAGGGACCTGCACGTGCCGCGTGTGTAAGCAAATGAGTACTTTCTGTGTGCAGCTTCTCTTGTGATGCACTTGTTACCCCGTAATGTGCTTTCCGGGTAATCGCGCTACCATTTTTAAACTCCTGTTTTTTTTCTGCAGTGGTTCGATTGCATCCGCTTTAATAAAAATGCGTTTTAAAAAGCTTTTTTAAAAGCCACGGACCGCGGTGGCACACAGTTACGTTAATCTCCAAATGTCAGGTTTCGATATTTTAACTAAAACGCACTAAAGTGCAATATGCTAAAATTCCCAAATATATCAAATAATGCAACCCATATCAAAGATATATAATTTAATTTAATTTTGCATTCACAAAATTACGTATTTGCTCTACATATTTCTCTAACACTAACAGTGGGGGGTTGAGGAGGGGGAGGCTGGGAAAGAAAAAAAACACAATTGAAACCCTGTGACATTTTCTTCCGGGACATCGATCGGTATGTTTCTGGGGAGTTTGATTCAGTGCAATATAGATGAAAATGTAGATGTCCTATGAATTGCTAAAACGAAATGTATAGCCTGTTATATAAAACTCGTATTAAATATTACACTTGCAGTCACTCAATCAATGAAGAAATTAATGAAGATTATGTTACATTTAAAAATGTTTGAATTACTTGTCCACATTCGACTTTAAGCAATATATAGCTGAAAATGTATATACGAGCTTCAAATACTTTTTCGTCTATATTTTTCCGAGTGTAGTTTAAACCAAATTTCTACTATATTTTTGTTCTAAACAATTACAGAAATCACTGAACGTATTTATGCAAAGATTTTATTAGCTGTTAAAATTAAGGAACTACATATATTTTAAAGGAATGCAGGAAAATCAGACCCGGTTTTCATTTAAAATGGTCCAAAACCAGAGTTTCAGCAAGAGCGATACGAAAGCTAGTTCTCAGTTATATTTACTATGTTAACAAATTGATTTAAATTCAGTGGTATATCTATGTGTGTGCATGCGCTTGTGTGGCGAGCACGCGCACACACAGGCGCGCGTCCGTGCACGAAAATGGAGATTATAGGCGAGAGTATATAGGACACATATCATGTCGTTTAAGTGTTTTTAATTACACGTACACCTGTATTTGGGTGGGCCGACATAAATAGACAGATTCAATGTGAGGGGTGTATTCAATACCATGGACAGCGAAGTCCACCTCAATCATTTCTTTGTACAATGCGCCATTCTAATTGCCGGGGAAATACACAGAGTCGTTACCAGTAATCTTTGTACAAATATAAACATACAATTTCTAACAGTAAAAACATTAAAAAGGATGTTCAAATATAGTATGATTACAAGAACCAGCCGCGTTCATGATTCTTCTGTTACACTATTGTTAGTTTCTGAGCCTAGTTATAATAACCTTTCTGCATGAGACGCATAAAAGGCATTGTTAATAGTAAATTATCTCATAAACGTTCTTAAAATCTGCATTTGCTGGTTAAAATCATGTAGATGAATTGGAGCTCCTGGGTTTTACTAAATTTTCTGCTGATGTATAGCAACATATATAAGTATTTTGGTTTCCGTATAAAATGTATTAATAAAGCAAAAACACGATACATTTCACAAGATTGATTGCATTTATATATAATGATGACAATCAGCATGACACGGCGTACAAGGCCGAACTGTAAGATATACATAAGATACGTCACACGCGGTGCGCCAGTTTATAAACACCAAACTAATGATACAAAACACGCGCCTTCTCTATAGATGTCGGGATTCTTAGGTCAATTACTGTATTTAACTGAAACATTATAAAAGACCAACCACGTTTTTCAGTGAAGAGTCACATTTGTGGACGTGCACTTGGGTCACACGCATGCTGCGCAAACCCACGCCCTTATTTTACTCTCTTGCTAAATCTTACACCAAACGCACTGTGACATGTTACGTTGACCACTAGTACCCTTTTAGAACTCTAAAAGGAGCTGTAACGGTACAGTGCAGTAAACAGTCCATAGAAATTCCAGGTGGCAGTTTGATGTACACATTGGCTAACAAAATGACCGATTCCATTTTATGATTAGGAAGTAAAATCAAACGTAACATTTTGTATTCCTCTGTGTGCATGTGCACACAAAGGACATATACGGAGAATGTGAAAATGCTCGATCGCGCTCACACAGATCTGCGCGTATATACATACATACACACACACACACACACACACATATATATATATATACCAATTTATATATATATATATATATTACATTTATATAGACATATATATATATATAAATACACGTATATATATGAACGACGCAGATCTGTATAGAATGTCAGTCCCCGTGGTTTCAAGGGCATCTTGCTGATGAGGATTTGGTTAATGGGGGAGAACTTGGGCCCGGGCCATGACGTCATTATGTCCCAATGTAATCCTCTTGTGCTGAACCCAATCAGCAGAAGGGCTGCGAGTGTCTGGGATGGGAAGGAGCTCTAATCCGCTAGAATGGATCAGAGGGGCTGAAAAAACCCAGGGCTGGACCAAAAAACTGCTGCCTCGGACGATCAAGATAAAAAAGGGATAAATCGGAAAGGACACATCCCAGTCCTTATAGACGCCGTCGGAGTAAGATTAGACAGGGGAGGATGCCGGAGCACGCGCAGGATGTGTTTTGAAGGTCTGACGGAGAATTAAACGTATTTTCCAAAGACCAGCGAAAAAAAGACTAGATCCCGCTTTATTTCTCTTCGACGTTACTGGAGAAGCAAGTGCACGAAGCGATTGAAGATGGCAAGAATCCGACAATTCGTCCCTTCGTGTTATAGAGTTATGTAGCCTGCAAACAATGCAACAAAAAGAGCTGGCGCGTATGTCTGACGGGCGTTAGGAGGGCGATCGCAGCGGACCAGGGGGAAGGCTGCAGCCGAGTCCCGCTCAGGAAGTCCGCGTACTGAAAATGGAATGAGTGCATTACATATCAGATAGCATCCCTCAACAGCCATTCGATTTGATTCATTTTTGAGAAAGAAATGTGATTTTTTCACGTCCTTATTGAGGACGACGAAGAATTGACAGAAGCAAAGGCGAGTCGTGTTTAACGTCACATGGAAGAGCATCGAACACAACGGAAGCGTTTTTGGGTATTTCCAAACCTACAAGCGCACGGCTGAATAAGACAGCGATGCCGTGCGTTGCGAATCCGGAGCTTTATTGTCCTGATTCTGTGTTAAGGTCATGTGGATTTTCCGGATTTGTTTGTAACCAAATGTGTGCTTTAAATCTTAATTTGCAACTGTCACGTACCTGGTCGAGGTTACTTAGCGTGTAGTAGTTGGTATGATGAGTGAAGTGATCGAATTTCCCAGAGAGACCAGAATGATTCAGGAGGAGAATAACTTGAATATAGCATTCAGGCTATCTTAACGGTCTGCTCCGGTCATGTGTAATGATGCAATTTTATCCAGCGAATTGTTTCCATATCATAAGGTGACGTGGAGTTTAAAAATTGATTCGTAATTTGAGAATTGGATTAGAACGAGCACAGCGTTGTATGCGAAAACCCAGGCGGAACACAGATGTGTGTGGTGCAGGGCTCAGTGCATTGCGTTGCTCATTCTCATGGGGTTGGGGGTCGCGGAGTGGGGGTGGGGGCGGGTCGCGTTGCGGAGGGGGTGCAGAGTGTCACACAGGGTTACCACTCTGCGTGTTCACAGCGGACCTTGATTTAATGTCCATACAATTAAGGCACGCGGTGAATGCCAAGAGAGGAATCTCAAGAACATCATATTTAGAGAGATGTTCAAATTACGATCCATTAGCACCTCGAATCAAACGGGTCAGCGGTACAATAGTGTTGTCGGGACATTAAATTACCGAGGGAGAAAAATCTGTCTTTGTGAAAGTCTATGTATTTGACCTGAAGCTCTAGGATGGACCACTTGTGATGGTGCACGTCATTACTGGAAAGATTATTTTCAACTGTTCGTACTGGTCCGTTTAACCGGAAATAGCAATTCTAAATTGCCCTTTAAAAAGTCGTACAGCTTAAATATACAGTAGGCCCTATTTCTTGTGCACGGATTTTCTCACCATGCAGCGGATGAAACAAGCGGGCAACGAAACTAAAATAAAGAAATAAATAGTTTAACCTCCGGAGACCCAAGGAAAAAAGTGTCCTTCAATTTTAGATTTTTTATCTTGAAGCAAATATGACATCTTACAATTTATTTTATTTTTAATTTCACAGCATGTCCTCTTTAGTGTACAAAATGAATAAATATGTTTCCTTACATCAGTGAAAAGATAGATGCAAAAACAAAATGTCCACTACAATGGACATAAATGAATGGGTGGGTCTCAGGAGGTTAAATCTTAATAGAAAAAACATGGTGATGGATATTTCATGTCTACAGTTGCGTTGCTTCTCTTTGCACAAGAAGCACTTCTATATTAAGACAGTGCTACCAACGTACCGTAAGATATATCTCGTGCACTTTCGAGTTGGGCCTGTCAGAAACTCTGTAATGATGTCATTATGCTTTGTGTTACGTCACACTGAGTCGCTCAGAATTCTTTATATGTAGTGCTCCCTTAGAGCTAAGAGACGTTATATGAGCACTTTACACACCCGGTCAATAATCAGAAATATTTTTTTCCCTTGTCTTCCTGTGTATGCCATATTACTTGGAAACTGAGAAGGAAACACAAGACTTGTATAGTACTTAGAACCCATAAGTCGCTGTGTTTTGTAACACGAAGAAAAACACAACTTAATACTGATCAACTCAGTTATATTTTGGAACGTTTAATAGTAGTGGGCCGTTAGTTTCAGGATACAGCGCCATTATTGGCTTGTCACAACTACAGGAATTAAACACATGCTTTCTAAATTTTTCTTTTTAGCAACTACAAGATTCGCAGTGTACGCAACGTGTACAGTACGAACTGAAATATCCCGCCACTCTCATTACACTTTCCAGCACAACCTTCAACAGCATAATACGACAGTCTGATATTCAAGTGGATGGATGGGTGACCGGATAATATTGTTCCCGGTGTTTTTGGTTGAACCCAAAACACAAGGATGTGCATGAAAAAAACTGCGTGCAGTTCCCTTGCAGCATGTTCCTAAGGGGTACGGCGCGTCTGAAATTCGTGGCCGTTTTCAAAATGCATCGCGGCGTTTTCTCCAAATACCGATGTATGCGGGATCGTTATTTTCAATATGTAAGCAGCAATCGGCGATCATGGAATACTTCGGAAGTAACGGTAGTTTTTTTTTCTTGATGTTTTTATGTGTGTATCCGTGGTGGTTAAATTGAATTGGGTTCAGTGTCTATTAGTGATTATTTATCCAGCCAGGCTCGCTGAATTCTTGAACTCATCTTGAACGGAATAGGTAGGAAGGTGGGGCACACCCTAAATGACAGACCATTGCAGGGGGGCATTACAAAAAGATGTACAATCCTCAAAAATTATATGTTATATCGGCGCCACCTATGGACGCCCATGGAGGATGTACCATCGAAGTTCAAAGCTGATACACCTCTCTTTAATTAAGAACTTAATTGTTTATGTTGCAGTATTGTTGGCTTTTACAAATATTAATTTCGATTTGCCATCTTTTAAATTAACAGTATACTGGAACATATTCACATAGTAATTTCGTACCAGTAACAATTTATGATGTCTGCACATAGGGAACCTCGAAGCATGACCTACCTCGTATTATTAGTCCTGACTTGAACATCCTTATTTGATATATAATTTTGTGTCCCAGGGCAAATCGATTTCAATATTCCTAGGCAGAGACTAGGTTTTCGCACGTTAGCGTGCAGCATAAATTCAAGCGAATCGTACAGACATCAAACACTTATAAACAGCTCCGAGAAATGCAGAGAAATAATTATTATGACAATTTAATTATTACAAAACAAAACATCGCAGGTACGGCAATGCTTCATTGGCGACCTCATTAACAGAACAGCATCCGCGTCACCTACCGCCGTAAAATGAAAAAAAAATACAAAGTAATGGACGGCAAACGAAATATACATAAAACGAGAAAAAATGTACATGTGTTTTATACAAAACCCAACAGTACACCACATTAATTCAGCTTAATCCAAAATGCTCAGTCCAAAAAGGATAGCTTATGTGTCAGAATTTTGATGTTATCAAAATGGGGCAGTAAATACTGCAATAACAAATGAAAATGTTTTAAATTTCGTAGAAAAAAAACACATTTTTCTATGAACATTCGCCCCAACGGTCAGAATTTAACTAGTGGCTCTCAGCTCAGACCCCTCAGTGCATACATTGTGATTTAATGCTGTTTTGGGTGCGGTCACTTGCTGATCCAAAATACGCCTTGGAAACGTTTTATGGACAATTCAGGCGTATTGATTATTGGTGTCCATGTGTTTTGCTATCGGTCTGTTTTGCACCCCACGTTTTCTTCTGAACATAGCTGAATTTTTAGATCAGATCCTGGAAACGGGTTCTTTGTATAGACGCCCATATTTGCATATTACTTGTAAGATTGTGAATTTAATAAATTGCGATTATATCATTAAATTGTTCGTGTGATTTTGTCTTGAACAGCGGGCACCCGATGTCCAAGGTTTTAATACAAATGATTATTACATCGCAATGACATGTTAGTGGACTGATGAGATGTATATTATAAAAGAGGGATATGCTCCATGGGATATGTACTTCTCATTTAGGCCTACAAGAAAATTAAAAAATAAACCCAATGGCATGAAATACACGGTTCTGATTAATCAAATGGAATCATTTTGGCCTCGGCTCCAGTGGTGACGCTTTTCCAACAGGCAAACGCATAATGTGCTTAAGTTTTTGGTTCACAGTGTGATTGTGTTTTGACTTAGATTCCAGAAAACACCGGGGTTTTCGTGCATTATTCCGGCCTCTGTCGACCAGGATTGCACTTTGCGTCCTTGCAGCGTAGACATAACGGTACCCCGCGGAACAGGTGATTTTTACTCTAAATTACTCTGTTTGATTATAGAATGATGAAAATGGCATAAAAAGCTGCTTTTCTCTTGCAATCATTCTTGTACTTGGGTTTTATATAATACCACCAAGGTTTTACACAGGCCTAGGTGTACTGGGCATGTGAATACTGCAAAGCACTAATGTAAATGTGGACCTTGTCAGCAATCTAACTCGATGTGGTAGAAACGACGCATAGGTTACTGAAATCATGCCATCGAATTGTCCATTTTCAACTCTAAAATCATGCAACGATTAGGCCTACACTGGATTCTTATTTCATTTTTCAAAATGATGCCCCATAGGGATATAAACTATGAAATAGTTTTGAAAAACAACTGCTTTTAAAAAACGTCAATCATTAATTATTACTTAACATGAATGTATTTTTCTCATTAGGCCTGTTTGTTTAATATGAAGTCCATTTGGAGGATAAAAGAATCAACTACAATGCGATAAAGTAACAAATATTGCGATGTTTTCATATCATATAAACATTTGACCTGAATTAATATGGCATGCATCTATTAAGTGAACCATGATTACTCGTCAGTTTCACATGCGGAATATACAGACCTGCGTTGCTTCAACGGAATCCAGAGACGGTGCGTTGGCCGTAAAAGCTCTTTGCTTCTCATTAACGGCCCAAGGTTCGATCGCTAGTAAGAAAAGGTACAACTATAGTCTCTGCTAATTTTCGTCCATAACCAGAGACACGGGCCTATACCGATTGCGGCGTGGCCGAAAACTCAGGCATTTTCTGACGCGCAACAACGGATATGCACTGTACAACTGCTATGTCAAAGAAGAGGCTGTTTGAGAGATTGGAAAATGAATTTCGATGAAAGGTGCCGACAAAAAAAGACACAAAACCACGGTCAGCTATTACAATCCAGCCGACACGTACTCAGTGTCATGATTTCATATTTCAGATGCATTACCCCAAAGCCATTTCTTTCGTGCCATTTTTTATTGATTTGAAACAAATGGAAAATGAAATTCTCTTCTTGCAAAATGACATCGCTTACACAATATGTACTATGTATCCTATATATTGTATGATATATTCCGTTGTTCCTCAAATTTATCTTTCTATATTATAATAAACGAATTTTGCTAGACATTGTAGGGAAATATATCGCTACACGCAGACAACTTAAGCTTAAGTCAGCACCAAGGATAGCCCTCCGGTCACCGTTATGGAAGTCGACACCTCCGTGAGAAGGATTTTTGACATCTTATAAGGTAGCCTAAGTCATATGATGAATGCCAAAGTAAACACCTTTAAAAAGATGACTCGAAAAGGACATAGACGTTTTAGTAAATGTGTTCAATCAGCATTTTAAAACAGAATGGCTCCATCTAATGGCAGTTTCTTTTACTACAAGTCAATTGGATTAGTATTAATTAGATGCATTTGGTACAATTTACAACTTAAAAGTGACGAAAAGTAACGATCTTAAAACGCACACAGGCTACTGATAATGATGGTGTCAGGGGTTAGACATAATTAATATATCGATTCAAAAAACGTCACATTGCACATTTACTTCAAAATTGAATATTACAGCGCAGAAAACCAGTTATTAAAGCCCAAGTATTATATGCTGTTGAAATACATATCGAAGACAATATTTGAGTAAATGTGTTTCATGTCAACAGCACTGCCTGACATAATGGAGCAAAATACTGTTAGAACAATGTAAAGAGGGCAGGTCACATGGCCAGGTCACATGACCAGAACCTCTCTGTCGTCTCCATCCAAGGAAAAAGAAGAAAAACTGGAAATAAAGCCAAAAGCCAAAGTTTGCTAAATAGATTTCATTTATTAAGGCTTAAATTCTTCTAAATGAACAGGGGAAAAATGAAAACCTATGCTTTTTCCAACCCTTACAGGCATTTTAACCAGTAACAGCAACAGTGGCCTCATTAAAAGGCTAAAATATCAGTTTAATTAATTATCAATATTATTATTAAACCAAGGTCTTTCATCGTTAATATTTTTGGAAACCAAAAAGCGTGACAAACACCAAAAGATCAGCACGTGCATTTTTAAAATTATTATTCCTGCTCCAGAGTGACTGGCCTTAGCTGCATTTCATGCTTCTACACTCAAAGACAAGGATCTTTCTCACCCCCCCCCCCTCCATCAGACTCTCAGGAACATGCAGGCTAGGATGGGATTAAGAACGCTATGGGCGGGGGCCATCCATAAAACCAAAAGGGCGACCGCCATGCAAACTCCAAACTATCTGCACAACAACACGCTAATAATTAGGTGGTAAGAACACAGGAAAAAGGCTAAATGAGGGGAGCGGCTAATTTACGGGACACTTCGGGCTTCGCAGCGTGAATCCGACAGATAGGCACTGAAAGCAGACACTCCTGCGTGAACGGCAGAATACGTCACCGCCCGAAGGACATTTTGAAATCGGGGCAGGAACAAATGTCTGCTGGGCTACGAAGCGTCCGTCCCAGCAGACTGGGAAGTGGGCGTGTTTGTTCTGAAGGTACCACTCAGCTGTTGGTAGGGCTAGAGAGCTTATGTAACATGTTTATGTTGACACCTTGGTCAAGGACTCTGCCCGCCGTCCTGCTCTGGGAGTTGCATGCATCCAGTAGGGTATTAATCCAATTCATTGGCCATGACATTACCAGCTGTCATCTGGCTGAATGCAAGGACAGGAAGAGAGTTACAGGCTCACATCTACTAAGTGACATGCTCCACTTACAGCTCACCAGCTAGGGAATCACTTCAGCTTCCGCCGCAGAAACCCAGCGATTTTCTTAATTTCCGTTTCTTTTATTCAACAAGTCAAAGGTTTCCTCATTCCCGAATGACAACGGCATTTACAAATACTGTTTCTCAAGAATCCACACGAATCGTCCAGTCCTTTTCTTTTAAACATTCATCTCAACAGTCAATCACTAAAGTGGCCCGCCATTTGCACTCCATCTCCCATGAACACCTGCTCCCACATTAAAGCTAAGCTTTGTGGGGGCGACCAAGGAAATGAAGCCCAAAAACGAAGAACCCCAAAAAAATGTATTTCGAGAACAAAATGGTTCACACACAAATGCAGCAATCACATCACAATTTTTGTCTTAAAATATTTGTATGTACTCTTTACTTCTACTGAGCATAAAATCCCCCCATCACCTCGTATACTCAAATATAGGTTTTTCATGGACAATATGGCGTAATTTAATGGGAACATCAGAAATGCTATTGAGAGGCATACAGAACCAAAGAGTGATTGTCCATCTACCCTTTTTATTGTTACTCTGAGAGACAGGACACCCCCCCTTAGACACATCAAAGAACAACTTTATTTCCCTCAATATTATTCCAAAAAGAAAGTTTCTGGATATACTTTAATTTTTACAATAATATACAACAAAATACATTTCGATTTTTTTTTAAAACGCTAAAAGTTCTTGACTTGGCGTCTCGTTTACATGTGTCACTGCCCCATAAGGCACCGCAAACCCCCTAAAAGGAAACACCACCACCTAGTGGACAGTAAGGATAGTACACGTAAGTTTGAACAAAATATACATTTGAAAAACGTCTGCTTCCATTGGGTCCTGATTTAATTAAGGGGGGGGGGTAACACATACAGTCAGATAAACAGGGTAAAATACTGCAGCCAACATACACATACACTCATTATCCCTGCATAAGAGAGGAACCTGGAGCAGAGAGCTCATTCAAACAAAATTCTTAAATATAGACAAAAAAGAAAAAAATATATAAAAATTACTAACTTTAAAAACTGAACAGAAGTCTTAGTGTAACCATTATTCTGGTCAGCAATACAGTCTTCTATTGCTTGACGTGATTTTGGCATGGCTGGGAGATGAGCACGGAGTGGGAGGGGTTCGTGAAAACGCCATTTTTATCATTGTCCTCCACGAGCGGTTCTCAGGGACTTTCAACAAGGTTGGCTGCAGAGTTACTGCATTTTCACTCACTCCGGGTACACGAGCTATTGTAATTCAGACAGCAATCTGTACTACAAGGTCCGTAAGGGCACGGATCCTTAAGGATCGCGCGAGTTCACAGTTAATAAATTACATCTAACGCTGCGCGCTTCCACCCAATTCAACGAGCGCGGCACCGCGTCCGATCCCGACGCTGCTGGTCTCTAACGGGAATCGGGATCGGGGTGACGAGAAATAACATTTCACAGGCATTTTTAATGCCCCCCCCCCAAAAAAGAAAAACGACGACTTAAGGTGGCGCTGGGGTACCCTCGCCAGCAGCGATATTTAAGTGACTACAGAAAAAAAGCCATAGAGAACAAAATGTGGAAAATATTACAAATATTTCTCCAGAGCACTGCAACCCCGAACGACCGGGAACCCCGCTAATTCTGAAACCACCGTTCTCCAACACATTTATACTGCATAACTTTTCAGTGAATCTATCCTCTTCCGTTCAGCTCTGGATTGAAATTTATTTAATCAGTGAATTAACTTTAATTTATCGGAGCTCCTGGGACGGACTTGTTCAGACAGTACCAGACAGGGGGCAGACTTAGGAGTTTTCTCCAAGGGGACGTGGACAGAACCATAGCTGTTTAGTGCCATGTTAGACTCTACATACAACAATCTTTTTGGCCATACTGCATCCTCACACCTCCTGTCTGTACAGGTGAGCTGGCGTACCCTCCCCATTTCACACAGCTTTACACCCCCATTCAAAAAAAATGTGAAGCAGAGCTAACCAAGTGTCACTAGG
The DNA here is from genome assembly GCA_019775895.2 of Stomatorhinus ivindoensis. Taxonomy (NCBI): domain Eukaryota; kingdom Metazoa; phylum Chordata; class Actinopteri; order Osteoglossiformes; family Mormyridae; genus Stomatorhinus; species Stomatorhinus ivindoensis. The sequence continues at coordinate 20,731,189 of JABFEB020000038.1, read as the reverse complement.
TTGTACATGAGTGGTGCCATATGCCAGTTATTCCCAACCCAGTCCTCAGGGACCCCCAGACAGTCCACATTTTTGCTCCCTCCCAGCCCCCAGCCAATAAAGAACAGTGAATACCTGGCACGAGTGCGTTGTGAGTTGTGCGAGAACAAAAACGTGGACTGTCTGAGGGTCCCTTGAAGATTGGGTTGGGAAACACTGCCCTTTGCAGCCTGAAACAGGCTCTCCCAGGATCCAGTACGGGATTAAGGTGTTAGAACATACAAAAATCCCCCCCCCCCTCCATGAATACAACCTTGCTGAAAAAATACTGACAAGAAAACTAAAATAATTAAAAAACATGAGCACCTTTAACTCAAGTTAAATAATATGACTTGCGGGAAGAGGTCTTTATTATAAGTGATGTGACCACATGGGGGGGGTTGCAGTTATTGCAGACTGTGTGCAAGAGGTTGAAAGGCAGGAGATTGGTTTTAGTGAGACCTACTGCTGAAGCTTCATGGGAAGTGTAGTTACCTTACGCACCACCCCCTCCTCCTCCTGCCGCTTCTCGTAGTGAGAAAAGTCATCAAAGATGGAGGTGGTGTGCTTGTAGATGGCGATGACCTTCAGCACCTGCTTGGCCTTCTCCAGCGGCACCTCCTGCGTGTCCCGCGAGTTGGTCACCGGCTTGTTCTCGTTGT
>JABFEB020000038.1:20710685-20725852 GCA_019775895.2 Stomatorhinus ivindoensis | reverse complement strand
AGGGGACATTTAGGAAATTGACAAATTATCATCCGACTCACACAATGCGGGGGGTGGGGGATTAGGATGCCGTTGCCTGTGATCAGAAGGTCACCAGTTCAAATCCCGGGGTTGGTGGAGTGAATTCAACCATTGTGTCCCTTAGCAAGGCCCTTATCTGCTTTCTGAAACAAATGCCACTTTGCACGAAGCACTCTGCTAAATAAATGAAATGTAGCAAACACATTCTTATTCTGGGGACCCTAGCTGAGGGCTATTTCCATGTGGGTGGGGTCTCCCGGGTTGGAAAACAGTTTTACCAGATTAGCCTACACCGGGGCTCCTTAAATCTGACAAATCCAGGCCTTGTTTTCAGTTCTCCCGGGCAGTTAGTTTAATAATTACTGATTCTGATTGGTCAGAGGCTTCACACCTGGCTCACAGGTAAAGGAAGGCTGGAAAAGCAGAAGTGCTCGAACCTTGAAGACCGTGATCTGAATGAGCCTGTGCTGGACAATTTAGCAGCACAACATATAAACATCATTAAAAGGCCAAATGAAAGCAAAACACTGTTTGACAGTTTGTCTGGTACAAATATTACTTACAAATCCTCACCAGCTTATCAGACAGAGAGTGAGAGCAATCCTGGAGTTTGTGCAAGGCAGCACGGGCCATAAGGCAGAAACACCCAAGACAGGAGGCCAGGCCTTCACAGGAGGCCAGGCCTTCACAGGAGGCCAGGCCATCACAAGGCACATACACCATTACAAATCACAAGCTAACTTCAGACGCAGATTGTCTGGGCAGGAACGAAGTGACATCTCCGGAGTTAACCTGAGATGCACCCCGTCAGCCGTGAGGAAGTACTCATCTGTAATATCCTGGCAATGCTACAGAAAAGCTCATTATCCATCTTCGGGGGATGGGGTCACTTTCATCCTGCCGCGGACATACATGTACAGGCATAAGCAAACTTTGGGTCAGAGAGCACAGTCAAACAGCAACTCTGAAGCAGCTGGGATCAGGGGCCCTGCAATTATACGATTGCTCTGCCAACTACGAGATTTGAACCAATGACCTTCCAGGCATGGGCAGAGCTCTCTGCCCTCGTAAGCTAAACAACATTCCAACGTCAGATTCCCTTCTTAAGAGCCACATAAATGAAGCAGGGCGGGTATCTGACGCACACAAACTCCGGAAGGCAAGTCAAACTACGTGTATTACTGTGTAAAGTATCGCGAAGCCAAACCGAAAGCTCAGGCCTGGCTAGCGGAGTACAGAGCAGCAGGACAAGGCTAAAGCTGCCGATCAGGGAAAAGATCATCTCAAGTCGATGAGAAACCACCTGGCCAGATCTCCGCAAGCAGCGTCCAGCGGACAGATGCATAAGAGATGGACTGCGCCCAGTTATGTCTGAAGACCAAACGGCACTTTGCACATTAAGAACTTCGCAAAAGCGGCCGTAACCTTGCGCCCCCCACCCCCCCCCAGAGGCCGGGGGCGCAGAACAGCTGGACGGGGCAGAACCGGATCGTGCGGCGAGTCGGCGCCGTGAGACGCGCGATGACGGTGGAATGACGAGAACATGAAAGGTTTGAGCGGATTGAGTCCAAGTTTGGGCCTAAATCCCAGGGAGACGCTCTGAAAGGAGCAAGCGGTGCACAAAAAGTGAGTGATGTCAGCGAGCGCCGCACGGGCACGAGTGCTGAGCTCTCAGAGACCGGCCCACGGCTTATCAATGACAGACAGATGCGAAGTCAGAGAGATGTACTTCACTGAAGCCAAGAGGAGCTCATGGTGGGCCCAGGGTTCGAGTCTCCCCGTGACCCCATGTGTGTGGGGCTTGCATGTTCTTCCCATGACATCATGGGGTTTACTAAGGTTAACTGGAGCCAACAAACTGTCCATAGGTATGAGTGCACGCACGAATGGGGTGAGTCTGGGGTTGGTGCCCCATCCTGGGTTATATCCCCGCTTTGCGTCCATAGCTTCTGATACAGGCTCTGGATCCTTGCGATGCTGCATAGGACAAGCGGGTATAGAAAATGGATGGCTGAACCCAGGTGCAAAATTCTGGTTTCGATTGCATCTTGCCCATTTTTCACGTTCATCTAATATTCTGCTCTGGATGAAGCTCACCGTGTAAAATATGCAAAATGGTCAAAAACTGTACTTGCGGCAAACACCATCGCAGCACTTTTTCAATAAAGAACTGCCCCAGCCAAACGTTTGCCCGGCGCAGCAAATGACGCCTCCGACGCTGGTTTTGATGTCACGGCAGCAAGCTCAGATGGCGAGAGAGGGGCACTTGGATCTGTGGAAGCCTCTTAGTGAGGACACTCAGTCTCTGAACATCAAACAGACGTCCATAATACAAGAGCACAGCGAGTGGCCCACTCTGGTCCAGAGAAGAGCTCCTGTAGTGACTGTGAGAATTATCAACAGAGTGACTGCACACCCTCTCATTCGGACGATGTCTGAGACTTTTGGCAAGAAATCCCCATTAGCAGGAATTTTCACAACGGGAAAGGGGTTCATACTTCCGTCTGCAAGAAAAAAAACAAACAAAAAAAAAACAAAACAAAAAGCAGCTAAAAATAGTGCACAGAAGTGTTTGAAACAGGCCAGACAAAAGGGGGACGAGGAAGAAGACGGAAGGCAGCTTCGGGCAAACCTGCGTTTCACGCACCTGGATTTAAGCGGAATCCTAGACGCACTAACTGGGGGTCGTGACCTTCACACAGGAGATAAAGTCCTGAACAAAACTGAGGGCCACGGGACGCAGGAAGTGGGTGAAAGTGAAGGAACGAGGCCCAACACACACACACACACACACACACACACAAATTCAATCAAAATTAAAAAAATTACTACAACTAACTCAAACACTGACATCGCAGCTAGTGTTTCCTGCATTGTGCACCCTGGGACAGGCTATGGATGGATGGATAGATGGAAGAGTGGTAGCTACATAGTTGTCTCTGAGGGTCTCAGACACAGCTCAAGTTTCAAAGTCCATAAAACAGCTGTGAGAGCAGAACCAGACACCATCTTCACCAACAATCTAACTACAACAGCTTCTCCTGCTACACCCCCCCATATGCTTCTCCACCCTACCAGACAGGAGTAACGCCGCCCCAAAGCTGATCCGTCATAGTAAGCAGTGGAAACCCTCCAACTCTGACTCCACACAGCATCAAGATGTAGAGATGGTCTCAGCCTCTGGGGAAGGTCATTCACTGGCCTATCCGGCAAGCCACTCTACATGGAACACATGAACACCCAGTATAATGACCCTTAAGGACAGGCGATATTTAACACCCTTAATTATTTCACAGAACGTTGTTCCCTTCCATAACCGCTGCAGTCTAACCCGTGACGACCATCGAGCTGAAAATCCCACCATCCCTGCGTGGGAAACCACTGAAGTACATTTACAATGTCAACAGTGACCCTCAGCTTCAGAGCTTCGCACAATCACAAGAAATGCTACATGAAAAAGGTGGAAAACTGACAAATTAAGTCCCTATTCTAGGCAAAAAAAAATGCAACAAAACGTGAACTTATTTGGAGAAAGTAAGAGCTGGTGCTGAGAAATTTAAAAAAACAGCCAAAAATCAAAAAAATTACAAGACCCTGTAACAAGATATGAAAATAAACCAACACTAAACAAAATTATCTTTAAGAACAGCTATTATATTACACCTAAAGGTTTATTAACCACACACAAGCCACAATATTATAGCTATGACAAAATTGTACCCAGGACATATTTGACACGTTTTCTGGGACATGCACCAGTCGACCAGTTCCAGAACGCCAGCTGCACATTGCTGCCATATTGTGAATCCACCCCGGGGCCTTCCGGCCCGAGGTTCGAGAGGGAGCTTTACAAGAAGCAGACTCGAGTGCTTTTAGCGCCCTTTAAAATACATGGAATATCCCCTCGACTTTAGCGACAAATCGCTAAATTGGAGGCTGCGCTCAGTATCACAGCTGGAAAGAGCTTGTATCTGTGTGTGAAGGAGATTTAAGGACACTGTCTGTGTTTGGTGTAGCCGACTGCGACCACTTTCGGCACGGCCACCATCCTCTCAGACTCACCTGAACGGTCCCTAAAATTGCAGAACTAAATGCTGGCATATGGAGAGCTTTGACAATACGTTAGGAAATATGTCCAACGGGCAGAGACCCTGACACTCACCTGGTTAGACTGGCTGGTAAGATACGGTTCAAAATCGTCGTGCGAGGCTTCCTTTTGGTGGACTGAGCCATTTTGCACTGAAAAAGAGAAACTGCGCGTGACTCACTTCCCAATTCACAGCCAGATTAAACAAACAGAAACATGCTAAACAGCGGATGAAGCACAAAACGCATGAACACCCAAGGATTACTTTATCAGACCTTTTTAACTCACCCTTCAATAACTAACTGCTCCTAAATTACCTGCAAGGAGACCTAATTTGGGATATATCTGACAGCATAATGAAAGCTCACATCACTAAACTAACCAATAACGTCTTCATTACCGATTCCCTCTCTGAAAGTATTCAAATACTGATCGAATTCAAGAATAAGGGCATGAATTAGCATCGGGAAAAACAAGCTTATCTTGGTCAACAGTGTAGCCTTATACAATTCCTTGTAAGTTATCATAATTTGTCCTAAACATTAACTGCATGGTCTAAACATGAATTGTGGGTTGCATGTCATCAGTCACTAATCGAGTTACATTATAAGTTACACGCTAGTTATAGATGTATGTATGTCATACTCACGCACAGATGCACATCTATTATATATATATATATATACACACACACACACATATATATATTTATATATATATTTATACATAAAGATTTTTATATATATACTTTTACACTCATAAACTTACACATATATTATTTATCTTTTTATTTTTAGTAAAAACAGACGTATCTGGCACAGCCGGTGCGGCCCCGGCAGGAGCTGCCCTAAGTGAACCCAAACCTGCCCCAAAGCGACTCCTAAGCCGATCCGCAAATAGAGAAACGACACACGGACGAGGAGGAAAAAAGGCGTCTGTCGCCTCGCTTACCTTTGCAGGCTTGTGCCTTTGGTCTCTGCATTGTCGTTTTAAGAAGGACGCCATGCAAAACACGGTACAAAGAACACACACATTAACACACGTAAACAAGCCGATCGCTCCGGGTGTGCATCACCCCGTCACTCCTTCCACGACCTAGAAAAAACAAACACCGACACTATCCGGCTAGATAACGAACTAACTAACGCACCCAGCTACTTAAAGTTACTCCAGATATCAAAAACAAGATTAAAAAATAAAAACATAGGTGACAGATAACTCCCTAGTCCTTAGGTTACAGTTAAGCGAATTCCCACTATTCCCACTAAGGTGCAGGATATAAATGGTGGGGAGCGGGACTGTAAGACGTGCAAACTAACGAAGGCGCTACGGTGTCGCGCAAAAAGACGCCGATGCGCCGGATCTCCGGAGCGCTGGCTGTGCGGCGCACGCCTGCCGTCCCCCGGGCTCTGATGCGACTCCGTCCTCCCCGCAAAATAAACATACGGAGGCCTCACTTCGAAATGAGCTTTAAATGCCGAAATTACAAAACGGCTCGCCGGCGATGCCCATGCACCCGGCGCTGCTGCCTACCTGAGGGTCTATGCTTGCGGCGGACATAATTCATCAAGCAAGCCCCCGGATTCAGTCCCGTCTTCCCGAAGCCCCCCGTGTTTTCGGTCCCTGCTCAGTGCGGGTTTTTTTTTTGTAACCCCCCCCCCCACACACACACACACACACACACACATACACACAAAACGCGTAGCTGTATGACCATTACGAGCACCACTGCTACATCCGATCGCCGACCCACTTGCTTTTTAAATGTGTTTATTATTTTTATAAGCATTTATACTAGTCTGTCCCGGAGGAATCTGCCTGGCAGGGGGTCTTTGTATCCAATACACAGTTTTTACTTTTAACGTTGCATTTGTTTGTCTTAGTGATTTTTACAACCATACTGGAGTGTTATTGCTTATTTCTTTTCTACTTTAACAAATCCCCTCGGTTATCTTACAACCAGATCCACACCCCCCCACCGAAGGCAGCTTGATCCGGGGTCTGGCGGAGCAAAAGAGCGAAGGAGTGACGTCACCACCGCCGGACTGCCACGAGGGGGGTGGAGGATTGAGGGGGGCGGGGTGGAGGATTGAGGGGGGCGGGTTGAAGAAGAATGACAGATTGGACCGGAAATTCTGATCAAAGGTTTAAACTTTTCCATTTTCTCCGTGTAAATGTATCAAATCGTTGCATGTGTATAGTTAACAGTCAAACAGCGCAATCACTAATAAGTATTAACGATACAACTTTATAATGTGTTTGAGGCTCGAAAGTATCTGTCTTGCAAAAAATCACGCTAATAAGCACATAGGGCAAAAATACTGTGATTTAATTAAACCCCGTTAGCATTTAGTTGACGCCGACATGCTCAGAACACCAACTTGTCCCAAGGCATGAATCAGTCCCAGTGTGTTTTTTTTCTTCAGGAAACCCTGAGGAATATAACAGAGCCGGTAGTTGTATTACCACAGAAGTCAAGCTTTATGGGCTTTGTAAACGCAGCATACCATCGATACGTATACGTACGCATTTTATTTACGTAACTTACCCTATTGCTAACTCAGCAAGGCGATTCCTATTTTTAAAATCCCAAGCAGCGTTGCATTTCCGCGTCCGCTTGGTGTCGCTGTACAAACAGCCTAGATTGTTTTTAGATTTAAAAAAAAGCATGGAAAGAAACTTCAGGAGAGGAATATGGTCGTTTTCATTTTAGCCAATATATCCACCTAATGTGCTATCCTCGTCATTTTTTGTTTCTTTTTTCTTAATTTGCAAATGTCTGTTTTCCCCCCTGTCGTGTTCCCTGGTGTATATCACAGTGCCTTGTTTCTTGTTGATAATATTAATTTCATATAAAACATGCTGTGATTCACATAATGGCGCACAGGGGGACGCAAACGGGAAAACCCAGCTTCAAATGATCTGGGCAAGTATTTCGCAAAACTTAAAACACACCAACCCAGCAAAATATTTGTGAAACCGGTAAAAAAAAACTAAAGTGAAATTATTAATTTACCCTAAATAGAATGTAAATGTATTTACATGTATGAATGTAAAAATATCAAGCGTTCCATAGCCTAAATAATACACTTAATATTCGGCTTAGTTTGTTCTTTTCGCCATGATTTTGTTTTTACTGTAACAGTAATAAATTGGGGTTTGGTGGATTAACTCCAGTCCTCCTTGAGGCGTGGAACACACGGGTTACAGTTTACTCATTCAAAGTAAATTTTATTAAAGCCTCTCGAACCACACATAACCACGGCTCTCTCGGCACTCCTTTCCTTATTTTTTTCCTTCTCCCCTGAAACCATTCCCCCCGGAACCAACTTCCTTACCGTGATCAGTATGATGTAGGCCTACATAAGTGACACTTTTGCATCAAACAAAATACAAACCATTTTCATTACATTACAACCAAATATAATATAGGCTACTGTTACATTACCTAAAACAGTGCATTTGTCGAAACCCGTTTGACTCTTTCAACGAATGGTTGGAAAATGCTATTCAAACTATTATTGTGTGAGTGTTTCAAAGCCTGTGCTAATTCAACAGCCGAGGTTTCGGGAAGCTCGTTTCATTTAATGTCTCATGTGAACCTGTCAGCCCCGCCCGCGACATCACATGCCAGGCAGCAGGTCGGTTCTCCGGCTACTTGATCCATAATGACCGCGATCACCAGCATGTCGGTGGACGGGAGCTCTGCGATGGTAACTCTGGCTGAGCCGAGGATGAGCAGCGAGGAAGAAAGACTCGGGACTTTCCGTGACTGGCCGAGAGATGCCCCGGTTACAGCAGCCGGTCTTGCCAAGGCAGGGTTTTACTTTATTGGCCCTGGGGATAAGGTGCGATGTTTCTGTTGTGGTGGAGTGCTGAGGTACTGGGTTCGCGGTGACACCCCACTGGGCGAACATAAGAAGCACTTTCCGACATGCGGCTTTGCGCTGGGCAGAAACGTGGGAGACATTCAGGACATTGCTGGACGGGGTTCTGCTGACGACGTGGACGGTCAGCTGGTCAGCCAGCTGCAGAGGATGACCGCGGATGACCAGGCTGTCCTGGGACAGGCAGTGTGCCCAGACATGGAGGCAGAGGAGTCCCGGATTACTACTTTTCAAGACTGGCCCACCGATTCCTCGGTCCAACCGGACATTCTGGCCAGAGCTGGTTTCTTCTATACCGGTACGCCTACACACCTTCAGCCAGGGTTGCCAACTGTCAAGCATCTGGCGTGACATCACGCTTTCTGACTCCCACGCTCACGAAAGTAATCCTACGGTAAATCTAGATTATTCCATTATGAACCTAAAACTAGCTGCATGAAAAGCGTAGTTTGCAAACCATACTGACTATTTATAAAGCACTTACGTAGGCCTACTTGTAAATGTGTGTGCAGACTTGACTCGAATTGAAAATCTCAGCCACCTGACCAAAGTTGGCAACCCAGTTCAACTGCTTCCACTTTCCAGACGCTGCTTGACTCATTTTTCTACTTTTGAGCACTGAAAGGTTACGGATTTAATGTTTTTCAGTAATACAGGTGTCGAATCGTGTGATTAGTAGATAACGTATAACAGTGAGACAGTATGTCATGTCTGTGTAGTAATAATACAGCAATATTATGGCGTTGCACTAGAGTATGGACAATAACAGCGCATAGTCATGGGGTTTTGGATGGAAAAAGCCCTTCATACCCCCGTTTGACTTTTTTATTCTCTCACATAGAGAAGTAACCATTTTAGTTCCGGTTGCCCAGTGTATCTTTGTATTGAGATATAGCCTAGTAAAATCCACATTATGACCGGTCGGTCACCTCTGATGAGCCTCACTGTAAAGGAAAAAATTAACGTTAATCGTGGCGCTGATTGTCGTAAAAGCTGTCGGATCCCCCCGTGTAATTAAACGGAGCAGTGTATTTTATTTTGGACCTTTGAGTACCTAGGCAACATAATTTGCTGGTTGCTTCTTATAGTGAGTGAAAGATGCGCACGCTGAAAACCATCAGGGAACTGTATCCCTCACAGGGTACGGTGACAATGTGAAGTGCTTCTACTGTGATGGAGGGCTGAGGAACTGGGAGCCTGGGGACAATCCGTGGCAGGAGCACGCCAAGTGGTTTCCACGGTAACACATACAGGCAGCGCGTGTTACAGTGATGCTGACGCTGCTGGTCCTGGATCAGTGAAGCTGAGGCTTTTGCTCTCCGAATGGCCTCCTCTCGTTTGTAAAATTCTTATGTTCTCCCTCGTTATCATTTCTTATGCACCTGACGCAAGTCTTGGGTTCAGTAAATGCACTGGAATTGGTAGCGTGTCATGATCTAACAAGTCAACAAATAACTGAAAACGAATGGGATATTCTCAAATTATGCAGGCTAAATGTATGGTAGAGTACTCTTTTTAGTGATAGCTCTAGCAATCACGTGGATGTTTCCGGGAGTATTTTTAACGGCGTTTCTGTGGCATAACCCGCCCCCCCCCCTTAGATGCGAGTTTCTGCTTCAGGCGAGAGGCCGCGAATATGTCAGCAGTGTACAAGACTCATACTTCAATACAAGTGAAACCCTGGTAAGAAGTATATATCCCCCTAAAACTCTACTGATAATTTGTAAGTGTGCTCGCAGATTAATATGTTCTTAGATAAAGCTGTTTTATTTTTCATCTCTCTAGAGTGCATCTCCGATATCTACTGCAAGAGACCCCGATTCTGGACATGGTGAGAGCTCATCTAGATAGCTAGAACAAGAACAAGGACAACAACTATAGTACACTACTACTTTATAAAGATTATTTTTTCTATTTATTTATTTGTTTGTTTGTTTAACCTCATCACTGGCAGCATTTGAGATAATAAATCAGTTTTAGTTTTGGATTAAACTTAATTATAAAAAATCCAGCTTAACTGATATTCAAAAACTGCACACTAAATCCAAACATGGCAACCTTAGTAAGAAGGCGGATGATTTAATACAGCCCTTTAATCACGCTGCAGGGAAACGGTGGCTGCCGCGGTCCTTACAGCGCGGTTAAAATCACCCAGTGCCGCTATACTCTGTTAGGGTCGCTTGCGAGTGGAGTGTAATTTGCACGCACGTCGCGTGAGGGTGATGTAATCACGCCCCAGGGCTCTACGCTCCCATTTTGTTCAATTTGTCCGCCTTTCAGACACCAAAATTAATCTCGGACATGCCTATTGGCAGGCGTGCTGGCGGGGAGGGGGGAAACTAAACGTGGCTGGTTGAAAGCTTGTACCTCTTTTTCCTCAAAGTCTAACCGGGTCATATCTGGACTGAGCTTTTACTTGCTTAACAGGCACATTTATCCAAAGTGACATATAATTGAGGAAGCAGCGTAAGACAGTCCCTGGAGTAATTGGGGTTAAGGCCCTTGTTGCAAAGGCCCAGTGGTGAAACCATTTTGCTACTGATGGAATTTGAACCAGCAACCTTCTGATCACAGTCACACAGCCCCCCATGAAAAGCACATCTTTTAGTCCTGCTTAGTCTTTGCACCACTTGATTAGTCATTGGATATTTTTATCTGCTTTACCTGCTCTTATGGGCATAAACATTTTACGTGCCTGCATGTAATTGACAATAAAATGAGCGAAAGGTATCATTCAGACAATGAACTCAGTGTAGCCATCTGTAGTCTTTTGAGCAGTTCACAAAGGTGCTTTTTAATTCTGAAAGCCACAGTGCAACTCAGAATTTGTATCGAAGTTGCATTAACGTGTCATTTGATGTTTATTGCTTTCAAGTATTATTCATGATATTCTGCAGTATTTTAATTGTTGGCTGCCTACTCATCCAAGTTTTAGTAGTCCATATCTGAGCATTAAAGTCTAGTTTCAGACTTACCCACCTTTGTATGTTGTGTCCTCTGATTGGCAGATTCACTGACCTATCAGGGCTCCTCTTCAGCCTTGACGACCCCAGTCACCCACACAGTGCTACAGATGGGGTTTGATGCCAGTCTGGTGGAGAGTCTGGTCCAAACCAAGTATCTGTTGACAGGTTCCTGCTACACCTCCGTGTCTGACCTAGTGGCAGATGTGCTGCAGGCAGAAGAGGAGGACAGGAGGAGATCCCAGCAGGCCAGAGGTACGTCCTGTCTGCCAGCATTGCAGATTTCCATGAGCATTGCATTGCAGTATGTAGTTTTGGAGAAATTGCACCTAATCATCACTTCCTGTGCTGAGATTAGTCACATGCAGCTCGGTGACCGTTGGCTGTTTCATAAAACATCCCGTTTGTGGTAAAAATCATGTAATATTGCATTTCATTCCTGCTTTGTGCTAAGCCGCATTACTCCAAAGCATTTGCTCTAATTCCCTGGCTGCGTCCCGCTCAGCACACGTAAGGCCAAACATGCTGAGATACTACCCACTGTGGTGACTTATTTTGATGTTTGACGCAAAGTGCGCAAGTGTATGTGAGGAACCCAAGTGTGCAGGGATTTCTTGAACCAAATGGGACACACTTGATATCTGAAGAGGTAAATAAGAGAGATGCTACAGCTATGTTGCGTGGGGTTGTCCTTTACTATGGCCCAGGCTATGTAAACATTCGTTATACAGCTTTGCGCTCTTATACTGAAATGTTTTCAGAGGCTCATTGGGTTCGGTTAAACTGGCAGACTTCCTCGTGTTCAGTGTAAACATTAGGCGTCACTGATGTGGTACATTGTGGTCTACATAGTTAGCCAGAGACTGTTTCCATGCAGTTATTGCCAAAGTGTGGATAAAATGCAAGTCAAGCGTGCTGCACTTGGCTTATCTGCGGATCGGGACACCCTTGAATACTTGTGCTAAGTGAACTGAGCGTGTATGTGTGGACCAAGTAGGATAAACAGTACAGAATCTGTGTTTTAGTTCAGGGCAAAACTGCAGTATTAGAGGTCAGTGCTTTGCTCTATCACTGCGTTCTGATGTTATTCCCTGTTTATATCTGGAAAATGCATGTACAGTGAAATCCCGTTATAGTGGACTCGCTTATAACGGAATATCGTCTATAATGGACGAGGTCCCCTAGTCCCGGCCGTGCGCCTTTGAGAACATGCAGAAAAACATTGGATACGGCGGACTCGCATATAACGGAATTTCACTTATAACGGACAATTAATTTGGTTCCCAGGGTCACTTTTAGCTGTGGTTTTGTTCAGCTATAACGGACAAGAGCATCAATAGTTATTTTCAAAATGGCTGAGCAGTCTGCTACGAAGCGTCGTTCTATAACATTAACTTTAAAATGAAATCGTTTTTTTAAAATCGAAACAAAAAAGAAAACACAAGTGGGTATGGTGCGTGTCTATGGTATGAGTAAATCTATGGTCAGTGACATCTGGGGTAACCGTGAAAAGTACAAGACTTCTTTGCAGTTTGAGAAATGAAGTAATTTGCGTACAGTACGACATAATGCTTTAGAACATCTTTTATTGTAGGGTATTAGAATGCCTCATGTCATTTGCTATGCATTCGTTCACTGCAGTAGTAAGAAAAGAACATATGTGTGTTTGTGACATAAAGTGATTTTTGTTGAGTTGCAATAGGTGTAATACAATAAATAAAGTTGGATTACTACCTTTCTGAGGTGGGGCATGAGTAAATGGTGTCCTGTAGTTGTGTTCTGGGCATACAGCATCTCTGGATATAGTGGACTGATTTGCCAGGTCCCTTGAAGTCTATTATAACTGTATTTTACTGTATTTGTCTTCGTTTCCAGATCCTGGAGAGAATCAAGGACATAGCGCTGGACAGGAGAGGATTCGGACCCTGGACAGAGATAAAGGTTCGGCACCTTGAACCTCCTGTCACACGCAGACACTTTTTAATAAATTGTGCGCTGTGGTTAGGGTGAGAATGAGTGTCAGTGTGAGATCAAAGAATGGGGTGTTAACGCTTAGTAATGATGCTTTACAAACAACTCCAAATATCTGTGGCTTAGGAGAGGGAGTCGGTTTTCCCTGCAGGCATCAATTATACTGATTAATCTTTTTATAGAATAGAAAACTGGAATATTAAAAAAAATTAACAATTTTGGTGACATCACTATATGGAGGGAGGAATGCTGTTGAGTTATGTGTATCAGGTTGGAGGTACAACTTTAAATTTCTCACATAGTGCCCCCTAGTGGCTGCATGCAACCAGCAGCGGGGGAGCTGAGTGCAGAGGAGCAGCTGAGGCAGCTGCAGGAGGAGCGCACCTGCAAGGTCTGCATGGACAAGCTGGTGTCTATGGTCTTCATACCCTGTGGACACCTTGTGGTCTGCACTGACTGCGCAGCCGGTCTGCGAAACTGCCCCATCTGCCGTGTCATCATCCGGGGCAGCGTCCACGCATTTATGTCCTGACAGGCCTTTCCAGGTATGACGCCCCCACCCCTCCACCCCAAGTCACCTTCTGAACCCTGACCCTAATGCCATGTGTGGGTGCCTCTCAGGAAGCCAGTACCAGGGTCATCACCAGGTTAGTTGCTTATTAATGCTCGTGGGAGTTTTACTTACACAAAAAATGTTCTGAGGGCAGAAGGAAAAAATGATTGGTTCAGAGAGATAATCAATCAGATTGTAGAGGACGTGGGACCAAGACTCTTGATTGGTTGGTCCTGCCTTCTCTAGCTACTTGGACCCACCTCCTCTACTTTCTAATTGGTTATCTCCGAACCAATCGTTTTTCCTTCTGCCCTCAGAACATTTTTTAGTAAGCAAAAGTCCCTTGAGCTATTTGCACTACCTCTTTAACCTTCTTTGTAACTTTCTTTCTTAGTACTACCTTCATATTTATCCTACATGCATTGTTAAGAGTGGTTACATACTCATTATGACAGAGATTACTTTAAATGTCAGTGGCTGCTTCGCTGCATTAGATAACTTTCTTGGAATTCTTGCCTGAAATCATTAGTAAATGTCATTCTGCACCCGGCCAGTTTCAGTTCACCCCCGACATTAATAAGGGACATGGAAATAGGCAGAGCAGTATGATTAGTATAACCATTTTCTCACTACCAGGAATCGCCTCGTTCCACTTGGTAGGACATATCAGGCGGAAAGTGAATCTTGGAAGGACTGAAATATGACTTTTCCACTTAACCAGGTGTTGGGACATTTCCGATGAAGAATGACCTCATGGCTAGAAAGCGGGATGAATTTGAAAGGATTGGACGCCTGGGCCTCTGATGTGGAGTGAACTGTCACATGTTGAGTTGAACAATGTTGCCAGAACACCAGAGAATTCCAGTCCTTCACTCCCCCTCCAAGCGCAACAGAAACTAAAATGACCTACCTGATAATAAAGACGTTATTTTGTTGCTGAAATCTGCATTATATTTATATAAACATTACTAAAATAAATGCACCAATTTATTTTAATTGATGATTTTTTTGACTGCTAAGGGAAAGTCATTGTACATCAAGGAGACAAACATAAGAACCCTTTTCAAATTAAATCTAAATTAATGAAGACAATACTTTTCTTATTCAGGGATTAATTGACATGAATTTGCACAACACTATATACCCACTAACATCTATTAAACAGCTGAGAAGAAACAGGATTTAAAACACTATTCTCTAGAAAACTGCTATTTACATTTTTAAACACTCACCATGTTTAAGAGATTTTTTTGGGTCAGCAATGCAGTAAAGGGCAGGTACAAAATATCTTTGAACAAATTCAGACAGTCGTCAGTCTAAGACGTTATAACGGATGTGGGATATATACAAAATGCATGATCTGGAAGACAAGATAGGACCCAGATACAGTTCAGAGGTAATTCTACAAGAAAGTTAACAGGGGCATAATTACATGAATTCAGCAGCAGATCGGCCTAAAGGTTCCTGTATACCTAGTCAAAAATGAAATTAGCCTCACTAAAATATATCATTCTGGCAATTTGCATACTTCAGTTTGAATGCAAATAATTTGCATTTACTAAAAAATTTGATACTAAACAGAATCAATTCAAATATATTCAATGGTCAAAACGTAGCACTTGGAAATTATATATTTAGAAACATAATCTACAAAGGGGGGGGGGGGGGGGGCAAATTTTTGCCCA
>JABFEB020000038.1:20628409-20651066 GCA_019775895.2 Stomatorhinus ivindoensis | reverse complement strand
GAACCAGTGCCTCCCCACGGCATTGTGGGCCTCTCCTGTCACCCGAGTCCATAAACCAGCGTGACAGCGAGTGACAGTGGCACTTTCTGAAGAAAGACGACTGACGTGACCTCGGAGGAATGTGCCCGCTGACAGGACCTGTGATATATTGCCCCTTTGGCATTAGATGAATAGTAATACTGGCGTCAGCGTGGCTTTTGAAGCGGTAAATATCCATCTGTTTAACTCTCAGTCATTTCTGCGGGTGATTTTATAAAGGGAGTTTGTGTTTTGGACCTTCAGGCACCACAAAGCACCGGCCGGCGAGCATGGACCTCCTGTACATGTCCAGTCGGAGGTCCAACACGGACCTGCGCTTGACCCACCCCCGGCAGCTGCCAACGGCGCCCTCCGGTGGCGTGGATGACCACGAGCACACATACTCGGAGGTGGGCCGGCGTGCCTCGCCTCTCCGCGGCCTCGATGACGGCCTGTACGAGAGTGTGGGGGTCATGGCTGGTGAGTCGGAGGGCCAGAGCCCCACCCACGGGCTGGGCGGAGATCCCGGCCCCCCTGACATGGCGGCAGCACCGCAGGACCCCGTGATGGCTGAATACGCCTCCATCCGGAAGGTTAGGAAGGCGGACAGGAGCCCCCGCAGAGACGGTGGAGCCCGATCGCAACACACCCTGCCTCCGCCACACATGCGCAGCCACGAGGCACCCAGGAAAAACACGGAGCCCTTCCGCATTCACTCGTTCCGGAAGGTAGGTAACTGGACGGGAAACATCTGCCAATACACTGTGTGTCACATGCATCGACATACTGGCCTATGCCCAGTGCTTCTTGGGACACCAGTGTCAGCGTGACCTTGTATTGGATCACTGATGGTCATGGTCATGATGCATGGTCATTTTTTTTATTTAATTCGTAATAATGCCCAGATGTAGCTTATAACCGACGGAGCCTTTATTTCTTTCTTTCGGAATTCTAAAAATATCTGGGATAAATTTGCTTGCCAGGTGGGAATTGTGCATATATCATATACAGTGTTTCCGTCTTAACAGAAGTCAGCAATACCGACGTTTTCACCAAAAATTCCATCCAGTTGTAAGCCCCCCCCCTGCACAATTGTACGCTACTTTTTTCCTAGTGAATCTCTATCTTTATTCTGGCTTTTTGGACATTCCACACTGAAACACGCTCAAATGATCAGGGTAAGAAACTGATTATAAGAAACAAATATACACCTATGGTTGTCTTCTATTTTTTCATTCCATTCTACACTAAGCAAAGTAACTTATTAGGCACGTTTGACTTAAAAAATTGTTTTGTTGGGTACTCGGCCGGAGCTGCAATACCGAGAAGCTACCACCAGAGGGCAAAATTTGCTAGTTATTAACTCTATGAAACGATGCAGCCTGGCTGAAGACGGAAGGCCATGGGTCAATCGTTCAACGGCACAGTAATGAGATGGAAGAGCATGGTGGTATGTATCCTGCAGCCTTGTTGTTTTAAACGCAAATGCCAGTTTAAACTCGTGAGGTGTCAGCTTTCACAACCCGCTTATCATTACCAACCTTCTACTTTGGCGTCATGGAATTACATTGAAAAAACCTTCAAGGCATTACTAGGGCTTGCTGCGGTCGTGCCTTATTTACAGAACAAAACCCGAAACATGGCGAAGAAAGATATATTTTAATTTAAAATGCATAATACTTCCACATAATAACGAGTTTGTTCTCAATGACTCCATTACGTCATGACTTAGACACCCGGATCTGAGGTGAGCTAGAATCCTACGGTGTTGAAGTAACGGGCTGTTACTGGTTATTATGGTTTAGTGTTTCTCCAGAACTGTGGGCCCACCGGTTCGGTTGCAGACTGGAGACCAGACTGGTAGCTGATGAACGCGCGTGGTGTGTACTGGTGTTGACTAATGCTCTGATGGTCCCGTGAAGAGTCAGCATGGAAGGAGGATCGCGGGGGGGGGGGGCTGATCTTAAGCCTCGGTCAGCTGTGGTTTTATCTAGAGCTCAGCGACGCGATGCTAATCTCTCCTGTCACGGGTTAGCAAGGAGGTTGTTCTCTGAGCAGAATGTTAGGGTTCCTGTTTGCAGAGCATGTGTGAGTGTATGTTACTGGTAAATAAATGAGGGAAGACGATGGCGTGTTTATCTGCGCGTGTGTGTGCGTGTGCATCCTCACACGCGGGGCCCGGCCTCTCTCTGCTGCCGCACAAGCACATGTTATGTGAGCTGGCTGCACACAGGGCCTGGTTATGCAAGAGTCTGGCCCGCGGCCAGTCTGTGAGTGTGTGTTTCATATTAGAGGCCTCGGCTGAAGATGGAGGGAAGGAACTGTCCCCAGTATGGGCACCCACGTGGTACGATGAGGCAGCCGAGGTTCCACGCCCCTCGGTACTGGACTGTTCGGATTTAGGCATTCAGCACGTCGCATGGGATGGAAGCAGCACTGAGCCATGATAGGCAGGTAGAATTTTTTCACGTGTCTGGGTGCTGGAGAATTCCCAATCGCCTTTTCGCTTGACATGTCATTTTAGAGGCTCGGCAGAAAGCGGATCACACTGAAACCATCTGATATATTAGCCAAAAAAAAGTATGGGAGCTAAATTAAGTCAGCAGAGGCCGTGTGATTCCGATTAAAAGCTGCTCTCCTTTCCAAGTGCCACTGGATTCACAGCCCCAGTCCAGGACCCCGAGAAGGGTGTATGGATTGAATTAGCACACCTCTTGGGGTGGGGCTGCAGATTCTGGTGAAATCTGCTTTTTGGCATGGGGGCAAGTGGGAATTGGTATCAGCGCTCATCCATCCGCCAGCGCATGTACGAAAAGGTACCCGGATGTTAGCGCTAAAGGGGGCTGCTTACAGTCAGGTTTGGGGGTGGTTTCATACATCTGGCCATGTTATGACTTCATGCCACAAGGCAGTGGGTAGATCAGTGAGATAGTCACCATTTGTATGCTCTTCATTGGCCCTGTGCTGAACACGAGTCACGATACCCTGCAGAGAATCGAGCATCAAGGCAAGATGACCAGGAGAACCCCTGCTGTTGTGTGTGTGTGTGGGGGGGGGGAATATCCCCGGGTTTACCATTTTGGCGCCCCCCCCCCCCCCAGTGGGTGGGAGGGGAGCGGGATGCAGTGTGTGCATGCTAGAGAGGACTCCCCTCACAGGTGGCCTCAAACTGCTCTCCGATCTTCAAACCGACAGGAGACGGTGTTCATGGGAAACGGGGAGGAGTACATCTGGAAACCCCCGGAAGAAGACGACATGGCAGTGCCGCAGCGCCACCTGGCGGCCAGCACCGTGAGCCCTCCTACCGAGAGCGACAGGGAACACTCCCTGGAGGTGAGCAGAAAGGCGGCTGGGGGGGGGGGGGGGCGCGACGCGACAGTGTGCAACCACTGGCAAAACCTTTCTGAACGATAACCTCTGCGGATAACGATTTCCGTCACCTCGTTGCGACGTTCACACCTTTCAGGATTTTTGTATTAAATTGCAAAGCTGCCCATGTAATAGAGAAATTGGGCTGATGTTTAACATTAAGGTTTTTAAAATGATCGCCGTTCAGTATCATCATTTTCATAAATATGTACACATATTATGGTCATTGTAAATGTAGATCATCAAAGGACGGAGGTGCGCACGGTGATATTTGGCGGAACCGCCACTGTGAGGTTGGACTTCAATCTGCGCGCCGCTGTCTGCTGAGAGGCGAGACGTTTGGCCGCGCGGGGCCGCGTATCGCGGGCGCGTCTCCCCCTCCTGCCCAGACATGTCGGATCTGAACCAGCTCTTCATTGCCACACTCCATCAAGCCGGGGGTTGCAAAACACCGATCCCATAACAATCAGCCTGATTGCTCCTGGTTTGCTTCAATCATCGGCTAAAGCCTTTTTTTATTTTTCCACATAGTGCAATACGGGGGGGGGGGGTGGGGTGTCACGAATTTCAAGGCAAATGCAACCCGGTTCTTCAAAAATATAACCACGTAGGCATAAATAATACTTATTTAAAGTATACTTTTGAAAGAGCAACAGATGATTGTGTTGTAAAAAAAATGGCACAAGTTTGGCTGCTAAAAAGTGACAGCTATTGACGACCGACACGGTGACGCGCCTGACAGGGTGCCGGCGACCCGAGGAGAGTAAACAGAGTGAAGGTATAACCGGCGTCGGCGGCGGCGGGATGCGAGGCATGGCGGCAAGAAAAACAAGATGTGAGCAAAAGGGGAAAAAATAGCTGAGTTTCTCAACAGCTGCTGCTGCTGCGGGGTTTCGAAAGCCCTCGTTCTTGTGATTTCCTCCCAAAGCAGCCCAGTGGAGCAGAGTAAACGCTCTGTTTCTGTCTCCGGGTCTAATTGATGGTGCTGGGAGGGGATGACTTGAGAAATGTATCTTTATCTAGTGTTTATCCGGTACAGAGTAACGCCATGCTCAACTCAATGTGAACCCAGAGTGTGTTTGTTTGTCCTGTAATCTAAAAAAAAGGGGGGAAAATCTGTTTCTCAAAGGGAAAAAAGCCCAAGGAATTGTAGCGCGCCCTTCCCAAGGCAGAAGTCTTTGGCATGTAGTACAGGAAATTCAGGTGCTCAAAACAGTGTTAATTTTTCATTTTGACGGCCTTTGTCCACTCTTTTGTCTCCCTCACACCGTCCGCGTATCCGATCCCGAGCACAAGTGTTGGCCGGCCCAGGCGCGCCGCGGACGGATCACATGACCGCGCAATCAAAGCCCGTCGCGCCGTGCCGGATGAGCTGTAGTCGGGACCGTCAGCAAGACGGTGGAAAAAATCGGTACTCCGGACCCCCCCCCGGGCCCGATTTACAGCAGATTAATGACACACGAGGGAGGAGAGGAGGTCTCTGAGCTGTAACTCTGTACGTGGTGCTTCGTAATGCCGACCGTCAAGTGGAGAATCCAAGCGATGTTGTATGTTAACAGGGAAATGTGCTCTTGAATGCACGATTCCACAGCATGACTTAATATTTAAACCGGTGCAGCCTGCACGAATCCGCCAGATAGCCTACGTGAGCTGAAAGAACTTGCCGAAGATTTTGACGGTCCGGCCAACATAGGCTATACCCGTATCCATACAGACTGATGAGAGCAATGCATAGCTATGTATCAGCACACGTGTTTGCGTAGTATTCTAAATAAAATTCAAGCACAACAACTTACCAGAAAGAACTGTAAGTTTAGTCACATAGAAAGATATTTGAATTTAAAAAGCTGTTCTACAACCCACCAGCGGCAGGATCATGAACGCAAATGTACAATAAATTAACCTTCTCTTAAATATAAAATAAAAATGTACAATATTTTTAAAGGCACAGTGTATAATATTTTGTGTGAATTATTTTAAGAAATAGTTATTAACAGAAGGTAAAACTGCGTTAAAGGCATGAGAAGTAATTAAGTTATAATGTAACACTACGGGCTGTATAAGGATACCGTGGCAATAATGTGCGAGTTACGTCACACTTTATGGCCAAACATTCCATTACCCTGCAGCGGTAACTTTGGATTAATCATTTACCGCGTTAACGATAATGCGGTGTCTGAAAAGTGCGTGTAACCTGTAAATAAACAGGAATAAATAACAGCAATAATTCCTATTTCTTATGCAGATTAGCGATTTCTTAAACATTAGTGTCTCTCTTGATCCACGTTACACGACGGTAACTGACAGAAAAGAGGACCAGGCATCCGTGTCACGTTAAAAAAACATAGTTCTTGGCTTTTAAATTAGAGGGACCAGCCCCTCTGCAGGCGTTTCGGTACACCCTGACCCCCTCAGTCGAGCCAGCTGGCCCGGGAGAGCATTTTAATCTGTAAGAGTGCACGTTCAGGAAGAGCAAGTATTTTTCAATAAAGGAAGCCCTTGCAGTTTTCCTGTTGCTTCCATGGACAGGTTGCTAAGGCAGGTACAGGGAGCGGGTTAAGCATTTGCAGACAGGGTGTCAATCTACTGTCAGGTAAGTAGAAAGACATAGTTATCTCCTGCAACAATGTGGACTGCTCAGCCTGTATGTGTGGACCGGAAAGGTTTGACACAATGTATGAAAAAAAATAATAAACACAGTCCTAGAATAGCTACTTACTAAATGCTAAATCAAGAGATTTGGCATATGTGTCTAAAAATGCCACCCGTGGTTTTAAAAGACACAAATAATTCCTTTACTGAGATAGCACTTTAAATACTTCAGAAAAATCAGACCATTAAAATACAACCTTGCTAATGGCAAACATTATGGTAGTATTTTTGTGTCCTTACCAAACATTTCTAAGGTTAGCTTCTAAGTATTTTTACCTTCGGATATTCCCATTTTTAAATTACGCTTGTTTAACTTCCACTAGCATGTTTGTTTAAGCTCCATTGATTCCCCCTTTAATGAGTACAGACTTTTTACAACTGCTACATTCATACAGGCAGGCTAATGTGGCCTGTTTCAGTGGAAGGCTTTTACGGCTCATCATATCGCCGAGGAGTTTAGAGGAGTCAAAGGAGGTGCACAGCGACACTGTTATGGAGTGAATCTGCCAGTCACACATGGGGTCACGCAGGACTGGATGGGTTAAATTTTGAGCCTGGATTTCGGGGTTCCCCATGGCCCCCCCACTGAATTTTGCCAAACGTTGGGGGGAAGGGGGTATAGTCCCCCATGATAAATGTTGCCATTTCATATACCCATGCGCCCCCCAGAAAAATGCCCAGTACACCGTACGGCTAGTCCAACCTTGGGGTCATGACACCCCAGAACCCATGCGTGAAACGGTGGGGGCGGGCGGGGGCCCATGAAACCCTGAACAGCCCCCTTTCACGGGTGATGAGGCATCAGGGGTTAGTGCGGACATGTGCAGTCGGCTTGCGTCTGTGGTTTGGGAGGAAACCAGAGGACTAGGCGATAATCCACACAAATGCAGGAGGCCAGGGAAGACCCCGCAGACAGAAAAGGAGTTTTTGTTGGGCTACTACTTCAGCCTGAACCCCCTGAACCCAAA
Organism: Stomatorhinus ivindoensis; assembly: GCA_019775895.2. Lineage (NCBI taxonomy): Eukaryota > Metazoa > Chordata > Actinopteri > Osteoglossiformes > Mormyridae > Stomatorhinus > Stomatorhinus ivindoensis. The sequence continues at coordinate 20,644,059 of JABFEB020000038.1, read as the reverse complement.
ATATCTAAATATATATGTATAATGTTGGCTCCTGCTCTTTTTTAGACTTCTTTCCGCATTACTACCACCACAAATCCCTAAAATAAGGCAAGGCGAGGTTATCGTTGCCATAATTTGTCTGTTATTCAAAATGTTTACATCATGATGAGAAGAGATGCCCTAACACTAGGAAGCATCAGCAGAACTGCCAGATATGCAGAAGGGTCATGTGACTGGTCATGTGACCGATCAACACCAATGCATTGCCTCTCCGTTTTACCCATAGGCCATCTAGACTAAATGCTTGGGAATAAAGTCTTACTGGAGACATTGTCGGCCACTTAGATTTCTACCACGAAGCATTTTTGAATTATTTAGAATTCCCTATATTAGTGCTCCATCTAATGAACCGCCCCGGTTGAGAGAAATCGCTGTAAATCCTTTGAATTTGTTTTGTTTCATAGATATCGGAGATGTACTCCAAAGTGTGCAAGCCAAACAAGAAGAAGTGGACGCAAACATCTCCCCCGAACACGGAGGAGAGCGACGGGCAACGAAACCGACCTTGGTCTTCAGGGGGCGAGGAGGGAGAGATGGGCCGCAGCGTGACAAATGGCCAGGATTGGGTGGGAGGCGGAGGAGGAGGAGGGCACGAGGAAGGTGGTGGAGAGGAATGCAACGTCACTGACACCTGCTATGAGTCCGTCGGCGAGAAGACCTGGCCCCGGGATGGGGAGGACACAGAACCAGCGTATGAAACCATCGACGGCAACTGGAAAGGAGACGGGCCGAATGGCGCTGTGGCGAGATCAAAGAGGAGGTCTCCACGACAGCAGGAGCAGCCGCCCAACCGGGCAGCGCCTGGGGAAAATTTCTATGAGAGCATCAGCGACGTGAAGGATGACCTGAGCACCTCCAGCACCACAACCATCTTCACGTTTAACGACGGCATGGAGATGTACGTCACTGGGCTCTAGCAACTGACTGCCCCGCCACCCTGGATGAAGTCAGTTCTACTGCTTGGAACTCCTGGTCTCCCACCTTGACTCAGTCATCCTTAAAAACACTGGACCGCAGCTCCTGTGCTGTTATCGCAACTTGTTTCATCTCAATTCATAATTGAGCGTAATGGATTGCAAAAGTTAGCAGAAGGGTGACTGCAGTTCATTATCCAGATGGGCCAAGTTATGACCGAGCGCTTATCTGATGTGCAATGGGGGACAGTGTATTTCATTATTTATTCTTGCATAACTGAGGCTGAAGGTTATACTCACATGTGGCCCTCAATTCAGAATCTTCCTTTTATATGCAGTGTATGTAAAAAAAAAAAAAAAACAACCGATTTGATTTGCATCAGCTGCGCAGTTGTTGATGTAGCTGCAGAATATCTCATCCGCTTTCGACCTGCTACTCCGCCTGATTGAGATGCTCCACTTCAGATGGCTTCTCATCATGTTCTTGTTCTTCACATGCTCATGGGGGTTTTACTTACACAGAAATGTTCTGAGGGCAGAAGGAAAAATAATTGATTCAGAGAGATATCCAGTCAGATAGAGGAAGTGGGTCCAAGCAACTAGATCAGGCAGGACCAACCAATCAGAATTCTCGGTCCCACCTCCTCTATAATCTGATTGGTTAGCTCTCTGAACCAATAATTTTTTTCCTTCTGCCCTCAGAACAGTAAAACTGCCAAGAGCTCATCACAGGCCAATTAAACCCCAGGAAGTGAAACCGTCTGAAAGGCCTGCATAAACGCAGTTGATAATTTCACTCCTCTTTCCATCCTTTTATGGTTTTTGACTTCATTCAGAAAGATCTCTTCAGGGTTGCGCACATTTTTTCGTGGCAGCATGGATCTGCACGATCCTGGCCGAGTGGCCTGCGCTTTGGTCCAGCTCTCCGCGGCATGTCGCCTTCGCTTAAGAAGGCTCGTCGGGATGAAGGAGGGACTCATTACTGCACCCAGTTAATGTGTTCTTTCTCGTGCACATACTTGGAAGTAAGCTTTACGAGCACGAATGTTCCTCGGGGGTTACGCTTAGGTTGTCCAAATGCAGCTATACGGCTCGATGACATAATTACAACAGCGGCACCGCTCCATTCCAGCACTCCGGTCCACGGTTTCTGGGTTCTGGTATCAGTGGAGAGAGGGATCCAAAGAAAACAGAGTAACGAGCACAAAATTACCAGCCAGCGTCTTTGGAAACTTGCCTCTCTCGCTCTTTGGTTCAGTCCTCGGTCTTTTGTAAATAAGCGCTTCCGCGTGCAGCTTGGGAAATGTGATTTATAGCATTTAGTATTATAGGCATAATAAAGTCTGAATCAGAGGACGAAGGGGGAAAATTGCTCGGGGGATGGAACACAATGCTGTATTATTAAGAGTAAACGTTATCCTCGTAGTTAATATAAATAAAATGTATCATCTGACCAGGACCAGTCAAGATTTACCAATAAGCACCCTCCCTCACAGAATCTGGGTGTGACTTAGAGCTTGAAAATCACTGCTTTGTCTAATTGTCTTACACTGTAAATGACTCCTACTGCTGGGTGTACTCTTAGAGGTGCACACAAAAAATCTTAACCTGAGAAAATGTTGTGTTTTTGCTGCGGTAATATTTATCATATAAGGAAACAAAAAAAATCCGTGTAATTTTTATTTCTGGATCGGCCTGCTTGGCAACGGAAAAGAAGGCAGTTCAACATTGACCTGTTCTGCCCAGATACAGAACGGCATTTGTAAGAGCCGGACTGGATAAGCTAATCGCGGACCAAGCGGCTGTGTTTACTCCCTCCGAGCGCCGCGGCAGGATAAATCAGAAGCGGGCCGAACTGGGGAGCGTGAGAACTGGCGCCGCCTACACACAATTAAGACGCGTCCTTGGGAGACGCTGTATGGCGGAGTCAGGCCGTCTCTCCACCGCCCCCGTTGGTGCCCGATCGCAGTGCGCCGACCACAGACTCGCACTGTACTGTACAATTTTGGAGGGGTGGGGGTCGGAAGACCTTTCAACTGCAACAGCAAAAAAATAAAATCAAGTGACATAAGACTGCCGCGTAGCCGTGCGGGTGAAGCGTTTCAAGGCAACTCAAAGGTCGCTTCACAGTAACCACTATTTTGTAACTATTTTAAGACCAGCAACAATGATTAGCCACAAAAAACGAAGGTCGTCAATAGTCTGAAGTTGATAACCAGGAAATGAAAGCACCATGATATTAAATACTTTGGGGTAGTAAAAAATATGGCGCTAATAGACAAGTGGTCACCAATTCATTTATACCCGCGACTCATTTTGCTTAACTGTACCTTTATGTAAGGCACTTAAAAAGAGAAGAATTTCAAAAATGTTTAACCAGCTATCAAATATTTGGTTGTTTTGGAAAGTAATTTTGGCTGTTTGGATTGCAAATATGATAACGTGCATTTTGATGGTGAACAAGACCACTTAAGTTTTCCTGTCGTTAAGGTAATATTCTGTATACTAATACAGATGAAAATCCCGCTGAATTCGGTGTGGGTCCTACTGTGTTTTGTGTCTGCAAAACGGTAACACGTGTTGTAAATTATCCCAAAGCTGTATGACTATGTGCCCATTTTTAAATAAGGTTGTAACTTTATATAACAGAATTATTATTCAAAAAATGTTATCCGAAATTTTTACTTTTGTAATAAACCAGCACCTTAAACGTTTTGAATTCCCTTGAAATTCTTGTTTGAGTAACTAGTATTATGAAAGCGCGGGGCTTATTAAAAATCCCTATAAACACCGCTGATTTCCCCCCCGCATCACTAAGATTTTGTTTTCGGATTCAATTCGACAAACTGCATATTAGGGGTGTGATTATGTGGAAACTGTCCCTCAGTAAGCTGCAGACTGCATGGGGTCGAATTTTAAAGGCTGTTTCAGAGCGCGGAGCGCGTTTATCTGTAGGTTCGAGTCTCTACCTGGTAAGAGAGGAAAGTCTACGTGTCAGCAACAGGTTCTGTTTTGTAAATAACACTTTACCTGATTTTCATTGATTCTTTATATATTCTAGAAAAGTCCCATAGAACCAATTACACTTCGGTTTGTGCATTCCTCAGTAAGACTGGAAACCCAAAGCCACAACTTTATGTGACCGCAGCGCCTCGTTATCCATTAACTGCGGGCGAAAGGGTGAAACGTGCACTCAGCTGCGTCTATCGAAACCCGAACAAGGCGGCGCTTCAGTGGATCACAGTACAGGAAATGTAATTTCGGGTCTTTTTCATCCATCTTGCGGATGATTTCCAGTTACGTAGAATTTGCGTCGTCCACAAAAGGCGCATTTGCAACGTGCAGACTTTACATCGTTACGTCGTGCAGCATGAGAGGGCTGAGCAAACAGCCTTTTCCTCCGTCATATGTTAATGTATCAGAAAAAGCGAAATTACAGGCTGCCCGGCAGTTGTCGCTCATTTTAAAATCTATTCTTTAACCAATTTTAGGCAGACGCCCCACAACGGGAGGGGGGCGGGGGAGAGAAATGCGAGTTACATTTAGGCTATTGCATGTTCGCTTAGCTCGCAGACCATCAGTGTGCATCACACAAGTAAACTAGCACCAGGACTGCATGTATAAAAGTCTGACAGCCATCGTGAACATCTTCTTCCACCCCGGAGTTTAGCATAAAACAAAGTGAGTTCATAACTCAAATTCTCGGCTCTGCAGGCTGAGGGCGGCGCCGCCCTGCGAGGCAAAGCGCACGTACTTTTTCCAAGCGATCTTCGGCTAATCCACAGTTTATGAACAAATAAGCGAATCGTCCTGGTACCTGCGATCATGCATTAACCGAATAGACACGTCGGTGAAACAGAGGAATAACGATCGTCGTATCTCGGCGGCACATAATACAACTGATAAATAAGACAGCGGAACTAAAGCAGGCCTGTTAGAAATGTCTTCCGCATTTATGCGGGCCTGGCAGAATCGCCATATTAACCAATCAATTGAAGGACGGAATGAAGCTGGTGGAAAAAAATGCAACGCCTAAGATAAAACTCCGGAAATAACCCATTCCCAGTGTCGCTTATACATGTATATAGGGGATTAATTGTAAGTTAATGCCCATTAACAAGATCCAGGATCTGAAATATACCATTATCTGGATTTTTAAAAATGGTAAATTTGATGTCGAAGTGAACATAATTTTTATTTTTGCGAGGGCGCACACCGGCCGGCGAAATCCCGCGGACACACCTCCCCTGTATCTGTATTAGAAAAAAATGAGAGTGGAAAAAAAGAATTCTGACGTTTGCTGTACCGGCCAATCGGAATCGGCATTTTCTCGGCCGCGTGCCAAGTTCGAATGTTTGTATACGTCTCTGACCAATGGGAATGAATGGAAGGCGGGGACTAGCCATCTTCCCCCCCGGCTGCACGCGCAAGGGCGGGGGGCGTGGCATTTTTTTTTTTTGAAGTGGGGGCGGGGGGGTGTTAGAGAAAAGCAAAACAATCTTCCCCCTTGACCGGCGGTTTTTAGGTTTCTGGGGAGCGACAAAAACCCACTCGGTAGCTCTGCAATAGCGCGCGTTTAAAGAAAACGACAAGCTTTCTTAAATGTTTAATATCGCGCGCACAATCAGCAGCGCTACATCTCGCAGGGAGCCGGTTGTCTTTCCTCCAGTCTCCTATCCTGTCCGACCATGACTTCCAAGCGCCTTCTCCACAGGTCTTTGGTTGGGATGAGGGTCGGTACTGCTGCGGGCCAAGCCGGCAGCGGCAGTCATGCAGCCGACGGCAAACCATATGGCAAGACCGGTGCGCCGGTGGACTGCGGGATCATGCTGGCGTGCAAGAGCGATCACTCTTCGGGAAGCTTTCTGTACACACTAATGTTGGATGATGGCACTTTGAGAGACCCCAGAGAAGATGTCCTTCTAAATGGCATCGATTTGACAGCACCGGGGAAAGAAAAATTCGTTTTCGATCCGAAAATAGTAGGTATTAATGGGAGCCATGCTACGTATACGTGCACCGTGTGCACACAAGCAAGTGTATTTCGAATGATAAACGGCATAATAAATCTATATCTACTTTATAAGTTATTCCTATCACTTCATACGCTGGAAACTAAGTAAGAGTATTTTTTACTTTTCTTAATCTCTTTAGGGGAGTCGTTATTTGTTCTGTGCAAATTCCAACCTTTCAGCTACCAAAGTGCATAGATTACTGTTTCCATTGTCTTAGGATGTAATGATCTTTTCTTTCTTTTTTTAAACCTCGTGTCTGTCTCTCAATTTAGCTTGCAGATTCCCTGCCCGAAGTTAAGTTGTTAAAATGGCGACTCGTCGCATGTTCAAAGTTTAAAGGAAAAGGGGGTTGGGACTTCGGCCCCCTCCCCCGTTCGGCCCGGTGCGCTTCATGCTTGTCGGGCCCTCGATGAAAAAAAAACATGACAAACTTAAGATGACAAAAAATACTTTATTTAGTCTCATCGCATAATATGCAGTGAGATTAAGCCGGAGGTTGTTCTTGTGGGTTTATTGTAACGCGTGCATCGCTGTTGATAAACCGAGGGGGATAGCTGAATAAATGTATTTGTCGATCACGTAAGGAGTTCTATGCAGCCGAGGCCGCTGGGCAACCTGGATACGGGCATGTATGGCGTCGAAACGTCCCCTGTTAAGGCAAAGTTAAATAGTGATACGCACATAACTTGGACGGGATCCTCAGTAAGGAGGCTCTGAATCCTGCCCCCCCCCCGTGCGCTTTGCAGCTGCGCGCGACACGCCCCCCGCTTTAACCCCTACGCCGCTGCGCTCTGTACGGGCCGCAGTTTCGCGCGGCGGTTTGCAGCGCAGCGCCTTACCGAAATTATTAAACGCGCATGGGGGTGGGCTTTCTCGCAGGGCTTCTTCCGGTCCCTTTTTGGTCAGATTCATAAATCACTTTAGGCTGCTCCACATGGCTGTGATGCAAGAACCTTGCCCATCAAAGATATCGCCTCTCCTCCACGCAGTTTCCCCAGCAGATGGGGCACAGAGTACTTTCTCCCGCTCCTCCTACTTCTCTGCTGACTGCTGCAATTTTTTCCCCCTCTTCCAGACAGCCCGTAATAGCGACGTGGACCACCGCATAGAAGCCGACCTGATAGTGGTCCAGAAGAGAAGCCCGACTCACCGCCTGGTTCTCAACGGGAAGAAACTAGATGACCAAATGCACACAGAGGGCAGGGGCCCAGGGAGAAGAGGCGAGGAGCCCAGGAAGGACCCCCAGATGCCTCCTGCTGATGCTCCCCCGGAGGACCTCGACCCCTTGGCCTCCTCGCATATCCCCGTGCCCCGGAACAGGTACAGCTACATACGGTGGTCGCTCCTGCCCGCTTCACTCTTTATGTCGTTCGTTTGGGTTCGGTAGGATTTGCAGGGGGGGTTCCGGACATCTTGTTTTCACGGATGCACAACGATTACTTAAGATATCTTGGCTCTGCTCCTGTACTTTGGCCTTCGGTGAGTCAAAGTTGATAGCCATGAGCTACGAATTCTCTACTGAAGACACACTTTCTACATCAGAAAACTTTGAAATTCAGATGGAGAAATTCACATCGTCACCATCGTGTAGGCAGGTCTGTAAACACAGGATGCTTTTCAGAAGAGTCTGGATCAGATCAAAGGTCCTCCTGCTTCTGGGGATTCTCCTACACTGCGATTTATTTCCCTCACTCTGTGGTTCCCCATCTTTCAGTTCATTTTTAGTTTGGTCATCAACAGAGGACAGTTTCGCTTGAACTTAGTTAGCAGAACTTGATCACTATGCCCGGCTGCCTGGAGTCGAGGCCTGAATTTCAGTCACGTGTGTTACGGTGATATTTTGGACAGATAGGCTATCCGCTTGGCTGTGGTTTAGCCGCACCTAGAGGTGGAGAGTTCATACCCAGAAAGTAAAAATCCAGACCAAAATTTTGTTTCAACCAGTTAATTGAGTACGATTCTACTGTGACTCATTATACTCAACTGGTTGACTGAAACAAAATCTTGGTCTGGATTTTTACTTTCTGGACCTGAACTCTCCACCTCTGTCCACACCACTCTGCCATAGGATTACCGAGCAGGATCATATTTTTTGTTCAATTTATGATTGACGCCTATCAATCAATGCGAGTTTGTCATATTGAGTGATGTCATATCGATTGTTCTGGTCTGTGCAGGAGTTTTGAAGTAACAGAGTGATGTGGGTCCCAGGTTATCCTGGAATTTTTAGGGAACACCCTCGAATGGTTACAATCTGGTCGCTGATGGGACAGCGTCCCCATATGTCTTTAGTGTCCCTCCTGCAAAGCGGTGTCACTCTCACGCCCGCAGGCGTTTGGCGACGCCCTCTGCTTGCAGCGGTAGGGCACAGGCCTGCCGTGCAAGAGGCCATCATCCGCCACACCAGCCCCAGTAATGCTGGCCCGCCCCAAACCAGTCGCTCGGACTGACTCCTGCTTCCCCTGCAGCACAAGACTCCCCTTTGTCACTTTTGTCACCTGTGAATTAAGCTCGTGCATCATCCAAAGTATCAGTAATTGCGAAAATAAAAAAGCGTAGCAGGGCCATGGGCTGAAAGCGTGGAACTGCGTTATATTTGCCAGCAGGCTGCGTCGTCCGTGACGAGGTATGTCTGCATGCGCGTTTATGTGTATGTGGGCGTGTGTTTTTACATACTTCATACTAAGTGCGCATCTGAGCCCAGGTAATACGAAGTCATCCAAAGCTTCTCAGAGCTAGGCAGATTTTTATTTATTTTTTTGGCGAAATATGCTTCTTGAACAGCCGGTGTGCCAAGACGAGTAGGAGCAAGCAAAGCGCCTGCCTGGTGCACGGTTTCGTGGCGCGGGGCCTATGTCTACGGTTCGAGGTCGCGCTCCATCGCCGCGCATAGGGCCCGCCCACCCAGCTTTCTGTCAACCAAGCCATCCCACGATCGCAGGCCTGCCTCTGTTTGCTTTTCCAATCCTCTAACAGCGTTGAGCAAAAAGAAAAATCTCACATTTCAAGTCACATTTTACAGCTCAGTGGTGTCAGCGCCGACAAAAGCTGGACTCATTCAAATGATTCTCCTCTGGCATTTATAGTGCAGAATTATTTTGCAGATTGACCTGGTTTCGATGTCTGACTCCCACGAATGCATGTTAATCTGACATTTATTCACATTGTTTAGTTGCAGTTTCTTACCTAAAAATAAAATCTTTAATGATTTAAGGGAGGTGTGAAGCTTGTGTTCTTTGCTGCAGACATAATAGGTCCATAATAGCACGTGACAAGAAAAGACTGAAATATAATTCAGTTTGGCGTCCAGGCTTTTAGGAATCATCCAGCATCTGACATGTATGGACTTGCCCTGCTGGAGACGGGCAAGGCAGACACGCCCTCTGCACAGCTTGGAGTGTTTACTGGGTTTGCTGTCCCGGGGTACTGGAGACTTGTGAGGGGGCACTGATCATCTCAGAGCGGTACCTCCGCTCTCAGACGCACCTCTCCACTGTTGTCAGTCAGAGGCGCCGTTTAAAAACAGTAACGGCAAGCCAGGATAGAGGGGGGGGGGGGGGTAACATTACACTCCGCATCAGAGGAGCGACCTGTAAGACAAAGGTCACAGTGTCTTTCCACATTTCATCACTCAGGCACCTACACAGAACGAGAAATCAAGCCTGGGCATTTAAAAAATGATTTATGGTAGATGTATGTGATCTAGCTAATGTATGGATTCACCTGGTGATCAAAAAGAAGTTTTAAAGCTGCAGTGAGATGCAGGTGACTGGTTAGCAATTCTCCGTGGATTGGGGGGGTGATGCCGTCTTTCTTTTCCGATGCCGAAAAAAGGGGGCTTCCGCTGTGCAGGTGGTCCGTGGCTTATCCGCACTCCTGGTTTTCGTGGGCCCGTCTGGACCATCGTCCGGATTAAGAGTCGCCATCCGAGTTGTTTATGTGAACTTTCGGGAAAGAAAATGACCGCAGGACATGAAACAATCCTGAGAAATCAGATCATTCTAATGAAGATTTGCCGTTTCCTGAAAAGATACGCGCCCCACCCCCCCCAGAGTGTATCCTGAAAGTGCACGTTGGAGAAAGATAGGTCATAGTGTCTTCTGTCGGTATGGCCACATCGCCATAGCGATGGTTATAATGAGAAATAATGACAGCGATTGGATAATTACGGAAAGGTCAGAGTGTAACCACAGCACAGAGACAGAGTGGTCTCGGAGAGGTATTTTGGGACGCTGTTGTGCCCAACTGGGGTGTCTGCTGGGAGGAACCTCTTCAGTGTGGTCCTGGTTTACCGTGACAAATCACATCGGCGTACACAAATGCTCATGGAAGCCTGATCACAACCCGTTGAAGGAAGTTCTCAGTAAACAGCTGCACGGCCTGAAAAAAAATAATAAAATCAATACAGGAGATGCAAACAAACTTCTCGTTGAAGTGAGCAGCTGGTTTTGCTGTTCGTCATGTAATTGTTCACTTTATGATTCGTTAGCCAGCAGAAGCAGAATGTCTCGTTTAGACGCCCTCGGCTGCCGATGATTCGTCAGCGCTCAGCGAAACTCGGCCGGTCACACCGTGGCCAGGCGGCGTTCTGCGCAGTGCTGGTTTCGAGGGCCCGATGCGGTGGCTGGGGGTGGGCAGTTAGTGCAGCGTTCCATTGTTGTTCGGTTATAAAAAGAGAATTGAAACCAACAATGGGCCGGTGGATTTGAAGAAAGGGCGCCACATCTGTTATGACAAGCACATGGTTGTTTTGGAAAGTTTTTGTTCGCGCGTGTTTGTTTTGTGCCGTCTGCGAGCGGAGTGTTTTCGTTGGATTCGCGGTCCTCGCTTCTGCAGGCAGTTACCTTTTTTGATTTTCGCTGGACTGCACGACTGCGAGTCGGACTTTCAGAAATGCGCTTCTGCAGGAATCGCGCCACGAACGATGTCATGCGATGATTTTGTCCCTGCAGACAAGCCGCCGGGGTTTAGCAGTCAGCTAGTTGTTGGATCAGACAGTTGATCTGCCAATCAGCAGTGGTGTTTATTGTGTCATAGATAACTGGTTCGCATATTTCTTCAGCTTCCCTGGCATGGAGCTCTCATCATGGCAACGGACACTGGTCAGTCCAGTGGTCCCCCCCCCCCCGGTGGGACAGTAGCGATGAGTCTTTAATTTCGGGTCTGGAGTCAGCACGCCTGGAGGAGTGTCAGGAGGCGGGGAGAGCCTCTTCTGCCTGGGGGGGGGCCCTGGTGGCCTTCCTGAGGCCGAGGCCAGGTCCGTGTGCGGGTTGGACAGGCGGGCGGGCGGGGGGCGCATGCGTGCAAAACTGGGCGAGGCCGCCCGGCTGGATCGTGTTGCCTTGGCTGCCTGCCAGCGGCCAGGCTCTGCGAGAAGGTCCCCTCTCCCCGCTTGAGAGGAAACATCTTGTGTAGCCCAGCTGAACATTTTATGAGTCCCATAACCAGACTAATGCACTTATATAATCCATGATAATTACTGTTGTGACAATTATTAGAGCCAGAACGTATTAGTGCTTGGGGAGCTCCGTGCCCCCCCCTCGGTGCTGCGGACCATCCTCTCCTCCTCGGGCCTCCTGCCTCGACTCGTCCCCCATCCCCCATGTTCTGAGACGGATGTCCCCCTCCCGTGTCTTGCCGTTATGCCACAATGCTGACAGGAAGTGATGCACGTCGCTTGCGTGCACGTGCTGTGATGACGTGCCCCCGCTTGTCTGCTGCCCCCGCTGGCATTTGACTGCCACAGTTACTGCGTCTTTGTTAGATTCCCTCCCCAGGGGTCTTTGCGTCACTAAAATCAGCAAAAAAGAGACCGGAACTCATAGTCCTTGCCCTGTGCTCGGGGGTGGGGGTGTCTGTGTCAGGACTTATTGTCACATTTATTTAGTTTCATTTGATTTTATTGTACTTGTTTACCTTACTGCCACTGACACATCCTGAAGACATTAGGGGCTCTTCCTGTGCCCCCCCTCCCCCCCTCATCCTCACTGTGTCGGTCCCCCACCGTTGTGGGTCGCCTCACCGCTGAGCCCTGTTCTGATTGGCTTCCCGCCCAAGGTCCTTTCCTGCTGTCCACCAATCGGAGCTCAGTTCTCAGGTCTGTCCCCAGACTTCCTCACAAATACGCCGGTCACTGAGTATTTCAGTTAGAACATCAAGCCCAATTTGCTGAACTCAACCGAAATAGTTATGGTCCAACAGCAGTCACTGCCACGGTCTCCAGAGTCATGTGGGCTCGGGCTCCACCCCCGTTGAATCGGTGGCCATTCGTGGTTCTGCCGGTATCCACGACGACCATGTGGGGGAACATCCACAGTGGGCAAGATGTTGAAGACATTCCCGAGTGATTATCACCTTCAGAAATGAGTCTCTGGACACTTTCCAGTCTTACACCACAGAGCCACTGCTTTCGCACGGGCAACCTGGAGGATTCCTGCACATTCACCATCTGGTTTTATAGTCTGGATACGTGTCTCTTGTTTTGTCAGAGAGTGGCAGAGGATAAAAACGGTTCTTTAAAAATTCAGTCCACAATAACTGATTTTCTGGTAGGCAGTTTGTTTAGCTTCCAGTTTTCATAATCTATTTATCTTTCTTTTATGTGACGGAACATAGGTTGAGAGTTCTGGTAAATTTCTAATGCAAAATATAGGCTAGTACTTTGCCATTTAGACTGTATTTTGTTTGCATTGCATATATTTTGCATACTAAATGCACAGTAATTAATGCTATTCATTCTGTCAACAGCTCCTTTTCTGTTTAGTAATACTGTTCATCAAGGTTTTTTTTAAATGACAGAACACATATTTCCGCCACAAACTTGTAAATATGTCTTTGTTCGTGCTTAAACAGCCTTGCACGGTTTGTGGGGATGAAGTTCACTTGTCTTTCCATGTCTAAACATTCTGCAAACACCTCATTAAAAGCGATTTGGAAGTGTGAGCTCTGCTTTTGGTGAAAATGAGGATTTCTCTCTCCATCCATTTCTGTCCTCTTTTCCTGTCTGTCTCCCCGTAGCCTGGTACCACCATGGTTTTCCCCGCAGCCTTCTCCTGTCTTTCATTAGTATTTTTTTTCTAAGAGCTCTATAAACCTGTCCATCTGTTCTGCGTTGTCGTTCTGCGTAGTGTGAGTCAGGCCTGTTCATTCATCCGCTTCATGCAGTAATGAAGGACGCTTCACCGACTATAAACCGGCCCCAGGATGAGGTCTTCCTTCTTGCCGGTGCCGGCTACTAACGGCCGTGATGGCTAACATACCCCGCACATCTCCAGTGCGTCTGTCGTCGTCTGTGCCGAGTGGTTTTCGTTTGCGTAATCGTCTTGTACCATGTGACCAGGGGGAGGTGCTTTCGTAGCAGTGTAATTTTAGAGTATATTTGTGGCCATTTTGTCAACTATGTGTTGGTCACCGTGTGGCTTAGAGGTTTAGGACTCCTGCTTATGATCAGAAGGCTGTGAGTTCGAATCCCAGGGTCATTTCACCATTGGGCCCTTGAGTCAGGCCCTGAACCCTCAGTTGCCCTGGGTTCTGTCCCTGCTTTCTCAGTTATGTGCCGGCTTTGATAAAAGTGCCTGATAACTAAGTAAATGTGCACATTGTCTGCGAGATAGCTGCTGTGGTCTGCACAAGCTGTTCGGCATCAACTGCCTCTCACTGAATCATAGATATATATTTTTGCAAATATATGAAGTCCTTACGAAGCATAAATTAAAAACTCTTTTGCACTAGCAATTCGCTGTTGATGCAGATGGGAATATTACAGGATTTTGGACCCAGAGTGTCGAGTAACTGTGAAGGATTGTTTAACATAACCCGGCCTCCGCTGTTATTGGGTAACGTTTCTCAGCGGAATTATCGTTTTGGTTCAGTGCTGTTCTTTTTATATGAGCTTTTTTGCTGCACTGTGAGGCCTGAAAAAAGGACTTAATCCCACACAGAGGCGCGGAGGCAGTAAAGGCTGCCGTGTGTGTATTTTGCTCTGTTTTCTGTGCTCGCCAAGCCTTTTCCAACCCCTCGTTACTATCGCTCGGACAGTCTGCGCCAGTTTAGACCGGCACGGATGCTCTCGCATAAATAATGGAGGTCTATATTTATCATGTGCTGTTCAGGATAATTGTATGCCTCTAGGGGGGAGGGGGGGAAAAGGACAGGCCCACGTTTTCTAGAAATAAAATCCCGCTGAATTCTTTTTTTTTTTTCTGGTGCCTTGTCCCTCTGAGCCGTAACCTGACTAGCAGCTGATGCTTCCCCTTGTTTCACATCATGTTTTTCGCCTTTAAACTCGGGCTATTCCAGTTACCCTGTAGGACACTCCATGTTGAGGTCTTCTGTAACATCAGATATGTTTGTGTTTGGGACATCATGTTTCTGAGGACATTTTACACGACCCCCCCTGCACATTTTCTGCAATGTTCAGAATGATCAATTTCCTGTACTGAAGCCTAAGTTTAAGCCATTGCATTGCTTAGACTTTTGGGATTTCTGCTTCATACCCGGGTTAGGTAGCTCGAGAAAAGGCAGGTTGTGGCTGTTCGATTCGTCTGCCGAAGTTGGTCACATGTGTCAAGGCATTACTCTGATGTCCCTGTCGGCCGTACATCTGTGAGAAGCACCTCTGAGGCACACTGAGATATGGGTTTTGGAGTTATAAAGACCACGTTCCTGGAGATGCCGTCTACTCACATCTGTTGGTTCAGTGGTATGAGATCTTGGTCATTGGCTGACTATTAAAATCTCTGATTCTCATCCAAAACCCCAAAGTTCCAGCTCTTCCATTGCAGTACAGCCAGAGAATCTGTAACAGGAGCCTGCTTTAGCCCCCCCTGTCAGAACCCCCTTCAATTAATAGTAATTTTAATTGGTGGCAATAGCAGATTCTGTGATTTTAATGTGAATTATATTTAATGTCTTATTGCAGCTCGGACATCTCTGTTTTCATAGCCGTACCCAAACCACTCTTAAGTACCAGTAAACGCAAGTAGGATGCTGCTTAAGTTAAACCTTCTAAAATCGATGAAAGTGTCTAAAAATGTCTGTACATAATCAGCATGTCATACCCCATCCCCATTTTTGTGTCTCATTTTTTAGGGCTTCTGTCAGTCAGGGGCCCCTGGAATCGTCCTAACACTTCCCCCCCACCCACCCCCCTTTACAGCACCCCTGCTTGTTATTCTGTCTCTAAACTGAAGTTAAGATTGCAATAAAACATTCTTGACCTAGTTAATCCAGAGCCAGTAATTAAGCACCTTAACGCTGTTAACTGTCAAGACTGTAAAAGGTTAGTTTATGAGGCAGATAAAAGCAACACCACGAGTAAAATCCAGAATTCATACCAGAGTCAGTGTGTCTCTCACACAAGTTTTTCCTTAAAGGCCAAATGGACAGAATTTCCTTTCTGGGCCCAGGTTAGCTTGAGAGATTACCTTGGATGCTCTGTTAGTGTCGCTGTGTGAAATGCGTCTGTCGCAGTGCTGTGGGTACGTGTACAAATATGGCAGGTATTCCTCTGTTTCTGGCGAGCGATGAAAAGCAGTTTGTGGGAGGAACGAAGAAACCTGTAAAGGGTTTCTGATCAGGGGATTTCCATCTCCCCAGATGGAGCTCTAGCTCCTCCACCATGGCTTCAGCCTGGTAGAATCCAGTCTGCCGGCAGCAGAGCACAAAAATGTGGGGGTGGGGG
>JABFEB020000038.1:20594746-20606330 GCA_019775895.2 Stomatorhinus ivindoensis | reverse complement strand
TTCAAAAATGTTTTTTGGCCCCGCGGGGGTCCCCCCCCCCCCCCCCCCCATACGTGTGAGTGGTTTAATTTGGCTTCGTTCGC
The DNA here is from genome assembly GCA_019775895.2 of Stomatorhinus ivindoensis. Classification (NCBI taxonomy): domain Eukaryota; kingdom Metazoa; phylum Chordata; class Actinopteri; order Osteoglossiformes; family Mormyridae; genus Stomatorhinus; species Stomatorhinus ivindoensis. The sequence continues at coordinate 20,606,247 of JABFEB020000038.1, read as the reverse complement.
CCCATAAATAGACCTTTGTTTTTAAATTAAGCTGTCCTCGCCATGTCAACCTGTCTCCTATGCTGTTGGTGACAGATAACGCGATAGGTGGATTGATGTATACCAACAGTTTTGACGGAAAGAGACAACTGGGGGTGGTTTTTAGGGAAGCGCCCCGTGAAAATCGTAGTTTATTACTTTTACATTATTTTTTTAATTACTCGCTAAAATCATTTTCGTCAGCCGTACTTCTACCAAAGGAAAAGTCGAAGGCGTTCTCTACTTAAATTCTGAGTTCCTAAATTGTAACAAACATTTGACGTTCCGCCCAGGAATTCGTTATTTGCAAATTAAAGCTCCGACCTGAAAGCTGAACTCAGAAAATTTCGCTTTTTTTTGGGAAGCAAATAATATTTTTTTAAAAGCAAAGCTTTCAAATCCTTCTGCTTTCTGTATCACCAAATAAAAATTAAGCTTTCAGACCCGAAAACTGTTTTAAGGAAAATTTATATATATTTTTCTTTTTCTATACCTCTTATGTAGGTTTGCACCTTCTCATGATTGTCACTGAGTTCTTCATGTAACTGCAAGTCGGCTTGTAATTTGTAGCATATGCACAGTAGTGAAACCGGTTAAGCTGAACGTCCGGCTGTTGCGGTATATAATCACAAGAACGGAAACGAAATGTTGTCCTGACAACTTTTAACGCTGAAATACAAGGTAGTCGTTTGTCTAAATACGGATACGGAAAGCAAAGTTAGAGACTGCTGTATTTTTGATAATATGGTATTTTTGTAACATTATGCAGATGCAGTATTATGATTGTAAATTGATTTTTTTTTCTTGCAAAACATTATAGGAGATTGTTAAACGTCTGCTTTTCGGGGGCCATTTCTTCGTTTATCGTGATCCGTTTAAATACATTTTTTTGTGGGATTGTCACCATTCGCTGACTGGAATTTGAAATTGTTCCGTCACTGAATGGGGTATCCTTTGCTTAGTGGCACTGTAACACCTTTATATAGTTACAGAAACCTGTTAAGGAGTTTGTCTCATTGAAATCTATGCATTATTGTCAAAGGAATTATTTGCTTCCCATAAACATGGTTTGATATTTGACTATATGCGCGGGTACCATAATCAGCCGTCTGATCTCATCAGCCCAAGTTTAGTATCTGCTTTAACTCAGTCTTTGCCGCCGTCGCTTTCTGACGTGGTTTAGCCCTTGTGTTTAATGACTCAGTTACTCTCATGTAATTATTTACCGTATTTACGCCTAATAGTGTGCGTGTCTATGAGCCGATGTCGCTCCCAGTCCCGTAGGGTCTCTGAGCTGTGAGTACCGGGGTGCTGGAGCCCCCAGCCCCCGCCCCCCCCTCGAGCGGAGATGGCACGCCACCTCTTTGGCGTCCCGTCGCTGTCTCAACACTGGATGGGTGCTGACAACCGCAAGACAAGATCTGGACATCGGTGCTCTTTTTCGTTGTGTTTTGTCTGAGAAAAGGAAGAGTCGTGCTGGGTGGGCTTCAAAAAACAATTTAGCCGCAGCAACGGGGCCCGTACCGGTCCCGAGTCCCCCACGCGCACACACAGCAAACTGTGTTATGGCTGTGTCACGAGTCAAGTCATCTTTGGAAAATTCACCAAGTGCCAATGGGCTAAGCTATATATATAATTATTTGAATTGCACTAACTTGTACTGCACAAAGAAATGTTTTGTATGTGGAGTTTTTATATACAGCATTTGAAGAAATTAGTTTCGGTCGTCGCTGCCTTTTTATATTAAAAAAATGTTTTCTGGGTATTTTTATTGCCTGCTTTTTAGGGCAGTTAACTGGTGTTAGAACGGTGTTCCTAATACAGAAATTGAGCTTTGTGTATAAAAAGAAGTTGTTTATGCAAGACGCCAGTTCTGCTCCCTGAAGCCAGCGTTGCGGTGCTCTGTCGCCGTGGTCTGTCCCAACCTTGGCGCGGGCCGCGTTCACACTTCGCTCTGGTTTCATGAGTGTGGTGGAAAGGTGTTTTCTCCTTAAGCTGTGCGCTTCCTCGGGAGTTTCAGTGTTGTAGACCATTTCGGATATCCTATATATATTTTTAACCTGTCTAATGACAAAAGTGTCTGGGAATCAGTACACAGGGGAAAGACGAGCTGGTTGAAACAAAGATTCGCCCCAAAGAGGATTTAATGTATGGGGAAATTAACAGGTTCGTTTAGAGGCAGTGACGATTCGCAATTAAAACGTATGTTTGGCGTTTTCTTACGAAGATAAAGAAAACCGTGATACAATTTGCTTGTTTTTCTTTTTTTATTTTGTAATATAAAATGGAAACTTAAAGATTTTTGCAGATTTTTTAAAGCAGTTGAAAAGTTAAAGTGAAGATAACTTGTAAATATTCGATGTATATTTCGGGATGGGGTGGAACAAACAGTGATGAATGTATAAAACATAAAAAGAAGACTTTTCTATCTTGTTTCTGCTCTTTCAGATGTTTCTGTGAATGTTCTGTAGGCCTTTATGTTACTTTCTGCTGAATTTTTGGCTTTAATGTGGTTTTTAATGATCTAAATCACGAGCACGCTTTGCTCCCTGTTACCCTGCTTTGTTACCCTGTCAGTCTTTTCTGTTGGTCTGAGCACACATATTGCAGTGGCGCTTCTGGTCCGTGTTGTTCCCTGTAATGATAAATGCGTTGCTTTTCTGTCCTCTGAATCGTTTTTGTTGTTATTGATAGGCAGGACCAATTTAGAATGTGTGTGTGTGTGTGTGTGTGTGTGTGTGTGTGTGTGTGTGTGTGCTCCCAAAAGGGCTGCGCGTGTCCTGCCCCGGACATTCCAGTCGGTCGGTTGCACGTGTCTTTGAGTCCGTCTGTAGTCGCGCGCGTATAGTGTTCCCCTGCACCCCTCCCTCTTCTCGTGCAGCGGGAGGCTATAATCGCGCTGTTGGCGCCCTCTAAAGCCCAGTCAGGATATTAAGCTAACCAAACCAAACCAGGGCGCACCCAGCAGAAGACGTGGTTCACGTTTGGTTCATGTTTTATCTGTTTTTCAATGTGCATAACAACACAAAAGCAAACCAATGGACTTATATTGATTTGTATGGCAGCTCCATTGAGCGCTAGACTCTTGAATCTGTGCGTCTGCCGTTTCTGGTTTAAGTGCTTTGTGTTACTACATTGTTTCTTTTCTGAGAGATGTGCTGTCAGTGTTTGAGTCACTGACATCGTGTTGTGATTGTACTCAAATGGCCGAGTGTCGCTGGATCAGTCTGCATTTCCGATACCACTTCCGTGCTGTCAGGTTACCTGACGGACTCCGCGGTTTCGCTGGACTGTATTGTTGCATTGATGGGGCCATCGTGGGGTACAGGGGGAAGCCGAATGGGACTTCTTTGTGACAGCCAAAAACGTAGAACCAGAATTCTCTTCCAATTGAATAATCACATGGTTTTTAAATAAACTTGTGTGGAGAAAAAAATGTCGGTGTTCGTTCAGTTTATGGGGGGGCGGGGTGCACATTGCAGAAAGTACTGTGTTGTCTCTCCAGATCATGGGAAGTGAACAAACAAGAAAGAACAACGCTGTTGGAAAACGCAGAACAAACACTGGCGCCTGTTCGATCTTGCTGGGTGTCGGTACTGAAATAACGTCTGTCTTTATATGGTCAAAAGAGAGCCTGGTTTTGCATATTGAATCATCACATGATCACTTTTACGTTGCAGTTGAATTTCTGGGACGATGCAAGTTTTCTGTCCATTTTCCCCACAATGTGTTAGGAAGAGCACTCGCTGTTATCCTGTTATATTGGGATTCTTTCAATGCCGCAATACTTACCACAAGGACTCGGGGTGCCAGAAGCAACAGCGATCTACAGTCTTACCTTTTAGACATGTCAAGACAAACCGGAATATATAATATACGCATATGATATGCACAGCCAGCACAGTGAAATGTAAAGGTCACAGCTAACTGTACTTGTTTTTTTTCCTTCGACATTTGTTTATTTGCTGCCACCTGTTAAAAGCTTTCGTAACGGGGGTCTGTCGTTCAAGTGTGACTCAAAACCACGGAGAAATATTCACCTCTGACAAGTACTTATTGCGGAACAGCTGGCGGCCGTAATACGCGCTTCGACTGGGATGTAAGCGAGAAGGGCATGCTGGGATGGGACGGGGATTTTTAGGAAAGAAATGTCGGCGTCGTGGCAGGCAGACCTGCTCCAGGAAGCGTTACCGACACTCTGAATCACCAGAGGGTTTAACCTCGTTAAGGTGCACATGTGTTGGGGGAATTTGATTCGTTAATTAAATATCAGCGTTTTGTCAAATAGCAGGGCGCATTTGGCGTTTTCTTTATTTATTTGTTTGTTTGCTTATAAAAGAGGTTTTATACAGGCTCACTCTTCCTGTGTAATATGTGCCTAGTCGGTCTTAAGTCTTGCCCTGGGTAGGATGGCGAACAGACGCACGTGACTTGGGGACGTGAGTAAGAGATATAGGAATTAATTTGGGTGAGGGGTTATCAAACATATCTGGGGACACATTCTTGGTGAGGGTGTGATCTCGCGAATCAGGGTCCGGATGAGGGCTCTAGTATTTATTTGGCCTGTTTTCGTTACTCAAAGGATCGTGTAGTTCAGGGTTGGCAACTTTGGTCAGGTGGCTGGCGTGAGATTTTCAGTTCGAGACGCATTTACATGTATGTAAAACGTTTATTACTTTGCAAATAGTATGCAGGGTTTACAAACTGCCCCAACACTTTTGATGCAGCTAATTTAGATTTATAATGGAATAATGTAGATTTGTTAGATTTATTGCGTGATCATGAGTCAAAAACGTGAGTGTGACGCCGGATGCATGGATGGCGGCAGTCTGACGGAGGAACAGAGCGAGTCTTTTTGTTCAGCAGCAATTTCCAATTTATTGAGACTGATTGGCTTTGCGAATAATAGTCAAGCTAATCCCACTAACATGAAGTTAAGAAGAGACGCAGACACACCACAGGTGCGCCTTCAAATCTACACGCGTTTCATGTTTCAACTAGAAAAAAAAATGTGATGATCAGTACTATCATACGTATACAGAAAAAACAGTACAACGCACCGTTATCTTCATCCACTAATTGCGATAACTAAATCGGTTTTCAATTATTCAACACTTCTTCATTGCAAACACAGGTTGATATAGTTATAAAGTCAGTATCATAATTAACTGTATTCCCCACAGAGAACTCTAATCGCTTCAAGTGTGATCCTTCTCAACCAAGGACGTCTTGAAACGTTTTGGAAAAAATAAATAATATATCATTTATATATAATCATTTATATATAATGTGAAGGTATACACACAACACTCTTAGTAAATAACAGAATCCTAAAATTAAAAGAAGGAATTTGAAATATATACCATAATCTAGAAACAACCATATCTATGGCTTCATGATTTGCACATACGTACTGAATCAAGCTATACGGGTAAAGAACTGAACTTAATTTCTTATTAAATACTCTTTCCGTCTGTAATATTGCAAATAGTTCCAGTTTGCATTATGTGAGACCAACCAGAGGTGTGCAGAGGGTCCAACGGAGCTTTGGTTTAACAGAGGAACAGAAGGGCGCACTGGGAGCCTCGCGAGTCTGCGGTGGCCCGGCTCCTCGCGCCTGGCGGTGCCATTGCGGCCCGCTATCCCGGTATTCCTTTGGAAAGCCAGTCCGACTCGCTGCCTTGTAAACAAACCCCTGACCGGCTTCCATGTTTTTGCAGCAACCAATCTCAGTTACAGCACTTTAACATTGGCTACGCCCGATATCGTTCGGTATAGGGAAAAATCCTTACATATTATTAAGGAATATATCCAGGCACATCTACTGGGCTGAATGAATCATTCCTGAATAACAACTGATTCCATCATTTAGTTTAAAACTCTGTCATTTAGTCAGTTAGTCTGCATGTAAGTATTTAGATACAGCGAGTTATACAGAGGTAAATGAAACATTATTCTGCATGGTTTTTGATGGTCAAAGCACCAGTCGTAGACTAATTAATAACGATTTCTATAAAAAATACTAGCTGTACACTAATTTATATATTTCAGATATTTTATCATCAGCAATAAAACATTTTGTGGAATTATGTCGTTTCCCCCGAAATATTTATGTTGATTATAAACGATGTATAAACAATAAATAGTTTTTTCTTTCGTTAAAAAAAAAATCCCAGTGCCGAGTGTAAATATGCATTAAGACTGAGGATCCGAGTTTCACATTGACCAGGCAGAGCGGTACAGGAGCTCGTCAGTGGGGGACCGCGGCGATAAGGCCAGGATCGCGTCTACTTATGCGGTTCAGTTTGTGCTTGACACAACACTAGCCTCGCTCCACCACTCTGAAATCCTCGCCCTCCTCCTCGCGAAATAAAAAAACGCAATCCGAAACAGTCGCTCATATGAACCCCTCTCCGCTTACGATTCTCACCTTGACGCATGCGTAACGCATATAATTTGAACTGTCAAAAACCGGAAAGCAAAGCAAAACGAATTTCAAAGCTTTGAACCTGCACACCGTCTGGTCAAACAAAAGCACTTAATGTATACAACGTATGTTAATTATTTTTGGTATAATATTCATTATTTAGTGTATGTTAGTAATATAGAAGCATGTGCGGTAAAAGCATATATCTTTCCGACAATACATAACCAATAAATTAGCATTTCAAAAAAATCCTTTCTTTGCAAAACAAACACAAATACAAATACAAAAAATAATTACAACAAAAAAGCATAGAACTGGCACAATTAAAAAGTTTGAAAGCCACGCGGCTTTGCTGTCCACAACAAAGGCGAAGTATAAAAGCTTCCTTTTTACAGATAGAAAATATTAAAATGAAACACGTAATAAAGCTTAGCATCCAGCACTTAATAAATCAGACCGGTCTCACTCCCAAGGTCAAATATCCTGGCACAAACAGAGAAGGGATCTCAAAAATAAAAAATAAACTACACAACAATAACCATTTGTGCCTTTAGGACTGACTGAACTGAGAGGAAGGAATGTCTCATTAAAAACAGTTATTCCATTTATTAAAACAACGTTCAATAAATAAGCCCTGGAATAAAATCAAAAGTCACTTTAACAGCCCACTTAATGTATTACATTTCAAGCAAAGCAGCTTGTTTTTTCTGTTTTTGTTTATGTTTTGTGACTTTTTTTTAAAAAGACATCAGTAAAGGTTTCACTCGGAAATAAAATGAGACAGCTTCCCCTCCCCCCATAAAAATACATAAACAGGTCCATATCTGAACAACAAACGTAAATATGAAAATTAAGTGAGTAAAAAATTGTAGGTCCATGAACATTTGCGTTCTTTACCGAGGAACACCGAAACCCCCCCAGAAGAGTGAACGGAAGAGAGACAGGAAGAACGACTGAGCGATAATTAAACGAGTCTCCACGGAAAACGGGACCTGGCGCCCACATTTCTGTGAGCCAGAGATCTCTGGGGGACCGCAGCTGATCTGGCCCCTTGCCCTCCCTCCCACGTTAAAAAAGGGTGGAGTGTGAGAGATTAAAGGCATATTAAGTATTCCCTTACCCTCCCCCTTCATCGGGAAGGAGACTGTGGTCCGTCTGGAAAACAAAACAAACAGATTAAAAGCAGCCATCTTCCATCTAATGACCAATGGCCACAGAAGGAAGGAGTGCATGGGTATTACTGCTCTCAGATCTCCCCATCTCTCTTTCTGTCTCTCTCACTTTCCCCTCTCTTTTCCCCTAGTACACATCATGCCATCTTAGGAGCAAAACAAAAAAACTCCTCATGTCTGTCATCGCTGATCTTCACTGCATAATATTTGTATTTACAAATGTATTTTCCACGTTCCTTAATAGCAATTAATAGAACCGCGAAATCTGGCAGATTCTGGCAGAGGAAAAAAAACGTTTAAAAAGGCAAATCTGCAGAAATATAGATAACAGTCATTAGGACATATATCCTTAAGGTTGGCGTGGTAACCTAGTCCTCAGTGTAAATTAAAATAAATTGTAAACCACGGAATCTAGGAACTGATAGGAATCTGTTTGACGTTAAAGTGCAAATCTGGGGCAGCTTTCAGCAAGACAACGTGCGTAAAACTGCTGAAAATTACCAGACACCTACAGTTTTGCAATAGAAACACACCCTCGTGACTGGGGACGGCTTGCGGCACGGCCGCCGGGCGGCGCGCGTCTCGTTTGAAAAAGTAAAAGCGTCATCACTCCGCGACCGTCGACGGCGGAGCCCAGCGCTCGCAGAAGACACGTGAAAAGCCTCCGGGGCCGGCGCGACGAGAAATGCCGGAGCGACGCTCAGCATCACCTATCTGACTCTCCACGGAACACGTCCTCGGAAAAAAAACAGAAACGAAACGAACTGAAAGTAGCCAGCATCTCCACCGACGCAGATGAGATGTCGCACCTGGCGTGGTCTCTTCCCCTTAGCCCAGGGGCTCTTATCATACTAATTTGAGATTCCACCCAAAAATAAGAGCTGGATTAAGAGATCCAGGTGAAATCTTTGTCACTACCAGCGTGGTTCTCCCCTTCCTGTGCCGAATCGCTCTCCTCCTTGTCATTGTCTATCATGGCGTCCCGGTGAGACATTCCTGAGTGGTTCTTCCACTTGCTGCCATCCTCGTCCCCGTCCACGTCCCCCATCATCTCCCCGTCGGCCAGCATCTCCTCGTCGCCATCGGTGGGGTCGTCCGGAAAGCGGTGATCTCCGGGGTACAGGTCCTCCTCGGGGGAACCCTCCTCGCCCCCGTCACCACTCTGGTCCAGCAGGGCGGCCATGCCCCGCCCGGAGCAGTCTGCGCAGACGCCATGGCGACGGGAGCCGTGTTTGATTCCAACACTAGCGGCCGACATGAACACGCGGCTGCACACCTTGCACACGTACTTCTTGTCCTTACTGTGCACCTGGCAGGGTGGGGGGACAGGACACGACACAAATATTTATTGTAGTAATATTTATTCATGAACTGTTACTATTGAATTCTGTGCAATAGCCTACTTTCCCTTAAATTATTTGCCCTATTACTCTCCCTTGTCATTTACTATATATTGTTATTGTGAATTAAACTCTAAATGTTTCTACTGTTTAAATTGTGTGTTGTGCTGCTGTGAACTTGTGGTCTTTGGGGTTAATAAAGTATCAGTCTTTCTAATGTCAACAAATCTAATCTGAGGACGGACAGACAGACACGGTCAGTTGGCTGGCGCGAGATTTTCAATTCGAGACAAATCTGCACACATATGCGCATTTACATGTAACCGTTTTATTACTTTATAAATAGTCAATAGGGTTTGTGAACTACCCAACGCTTTTGATGTATTTAATTTTAGCTTTATAATCGAATAATATAGATTTGCCGTAAGATTTCTGTCACGCCGGATGCGAGAGTTGGCAACCCTGAACACCAACATGCATAAACATGCATCTACTCACAAAGCTGATAAAGGAAACGTTTTCATATTTACAAAGATGTTCTTGGGGAAGTTATCACAATGCCAACCATTTTCTAGGTTCGTTTTTTTCCTACACATGAAGTTAGTAAATAGAATGTATTGGTACTTCCCGTTTCTTTCTTTGGGATACCCCTATGTTTCTTGGGCATGTCGCCACAATATCCACTTCCATATACGCGAAATGTACACATGCACGAAAACAGGACTGTTATGAAAACTGACAAAGAAAATGTTTTGACACTTTTTTAAGCTAACATTTAAAAGCCGTTTTTTTTCTTGAGGATATCCCCACAATATCTATTTTATGTTCATGTGCGCAGAATGTACATACACACATTATACGTGTGTTATAAAAACTGATAACTAAAAAATGTGCCGACAGTTTCAGTTTTCTAAGCGGGGTGTCGTTTAAAGGTAGGGCTATTTCCGCATTGGTATGTCCTCACATTGTCACTTTTTACATGTTTATTTTCCTCATAGAGACAGATAGGCTACACAAACGTATTCCTGATGCCGGAGGGGAATAACGGGCTGACTCAGCTCGGGAATCTGCATGATTATGATTTAGTCATCCACGCACCTGTCTGGCTGGTCAAAGGAGAAATATACTCAAAAATAGGAAATAATCACGCAGAGAGGCAATTATAGGAGCCATCTCCAATCTTCCAGAAATAAAATAAAACTGGAATAATTAAAACCCATCCCGGGATATTTTCCTGCAGCCCCATTAAGCCTATCTCGCGACACCCCGGGAGAGTCCTGCCGTTAGTAACGCGCGCTGGAGCCCCTCATTACCGGGGCTTAGTGTGTACGACGACCGCTTTAGCCAGTTAACGGCTCGGTGTGAGTGACATAGATGCGGTTTGGGGCAAGGGGGGGGGGGGGTACACAGGAACTATGGAGTGTCATAGAGGTAGTCGACCCGGTATCCCGATGCAGTGGCATATTGGGGGAAGATGCTGGGAAATCAGTATGGCTCGCTGGGAAGCCTGCATGAATGCTTCAGGACAGATTTATCCTCCAAGCGGCCAGTGCTGCTGTGTTTGCGAGGACCTTGATATGCCAGATCCTCCGCAGAGCCCATCTGGTCACGTTTTGGCAAAATCACGCCCACCTGAGTGTGTCGTCTCCCACAAAGCTGTAAGGAGGCACCTTTTGTGTCTTTAATCTCTTACAAACCAAGACACTTTTTTTCTTGTACCACTGGAAATGTCCGGACACTGAACTGGAAACTCAGTAGCGTTGCTACGTGCCTATGTTGTCTCCTCTGAGGACCAGTAAACAGATTCATCATGGCATTAACAGGCATGGCTATCGTGGGAGTACTCTCTGCTGTCCTCTAGTGGTACCTTGCTGCACTGCACCTACCAGCGTGTGCCTCTTCATGTGCTCGCGGCGGGTGAACTTCTTGCCGCAGATCTCGCAGGGGTACGGCCTCTCGCCGGTGTGGGAGCGCATGTGCCTCTTCAGGATGCACTGATGCATGGCAGAGAAGCTGCAGTACGGACACTTGAACTTCTTCCTGATGACGGTGAAATCGTTCACTGTGGCGGGGGTGAGAAAACACAAAGAGAGTGAGCTTAATCCTCAGGGGTCGAACTGTCCACCTACCGCTGCTGTTAGAACCTGGGGGCCGCAGATCAGTATAGCAGGAATGTCAGTTAACGCAGGGTCGGCGTGAAATGCCCGAGTGGAAGCCCTGTTTTTCGTTTCCTTATTTACAGACTCTTAAGCCAATTATCCTCTGGTCTAGACCTGCACAGAGTTAAGACGCCGTAAAGAAGGTCAAGCCCGCTGTTCTCACCGTGGCCCCGAGTGCAAAGCCCTCTGTGTGGCAGGGCGACAGAAGGCCTGGCCTCTTAGATCTCTGCACCTTTCATGCTCACGCGAGTCTCTTTTTTTCATTCTACCCCGGAAAATGTCACCCCGGTGATTCCTCTGCTTCTGGGACAGACGCCCTGTAATCCCGCGTCCAGAAGGTGGAGCTAATTCTGTTAAATCTGCCCAAGCCTACAACTGCTCCCCC
>JABFEB020000038.1:20553092-20568643 GCA_019775895.2 Stomatorhinus ivindoensis | reverse complement strand
GAGAATTCCTGCCTGCTATCGTCTTCCCTGCTCCACGCTGCACTCATCCAGGCACGCATCGAACCCGATCGTGACAGCTGGGGCGCGTCTGTTGAATTTCCTCTCCGGCACTTTTGCCGCCTGTTCGTTTATCATGCAGTTATTTCCATTAAGTGGTTTAGAGTATATAAAAACGGGAGGTAATAAATTATCAAATATACTACAAACATGGCCTACAGTATATCATCACAAATACGTGTGACATTAGGGGACTACAATGTGTCAGAGACTATCCGGTGATTCCTGGTACGATTAAGAACCACTGCTGCACCCTCATTATTTAATTAGCAAAACCAACTGCGTAAGAGAGCTATCTGGTTTTTCCGAGTAGGATTTCTGCTGTGTCCAGGCCATTGATTCCTGGTGTTTAATTATTTGGAGTAAACCGAAATATGTCTGCAAGACGGGACTGTGGCTCGACACATATGAATGGAAAATCAGAGCAGCTTCAGTAAAGGTGCTTTACAAACAAACAGTCGTAGACAACTGTGTGATAATTTTAATGCAAAATAATTTGCAAGCAACAAATAAATAAACACATCAATAAATATGCACTTGAGCATCAGAAACACAAACATGAAAGGATGCGAGAGATAAACAGAGATTCCATGAAGTAATACGCAAATCTGTGGGCAGCATCTAGATAAAAGAATTTTCCGGTTGACTTTACAAGCCCACCCCATATTTGGTAAATTTAGTGCAACAGAGATGTGAGAAGAACAGGTTCGGATCAGCTATCTGCATGCAGAGAAAGAATAATGAACAACAGAAAAAGCAGCTTTTTCTTAATATAACATAAGCAAACCGATGGTGCTTTTGGGGAAAATCACAAAAGCAAAGCTTTTTTGCATGAGTGATTGTCTTTATATTTTATGCACTGAAGCAGAACAGAACCAGCGAAACGCAACCCGGCAGTTCGGTTGTCGATTGACCGTCGGCGTGTCGCCGGGAGACTCTGAGGTAGCAAGGCGACCTTGACTTCCTCACTCCAGATCACGAAACCCATGGCAGATCAACAAAAGCGAACATTCACACATCATTCAAAACAGACTTGCGTAAGATAAATGGAACTATCCAATGAAGGATACCTGGAGTCAGTCCTGTGATTTAATTCCTTAAACACTGACATATTTTAGGCGGATCGATTTTGTATGTGTTTGGGGAAATTGCAATAAATATGTTCGATCCTCCAAAGAAATACTGTAAAAAAAGATGACTACCTCCGATCCAAGTACTAGTTTGGTCAGTTTAGGAAACAACAAGATTTAAAACACACTCACACCCACATACTTTCTGAAGCGGTGGTCCTTGAACGCCGTAGTAATTGTAACTTTCAGCATTAGTTTTTTTTCTTTTTTCCCCTTTTTTAATCTATGCACATCTTTCACACAACGGCACAATAAAACGAAACTAAATATGAAGCTGAGACCCGTCAGATGTCAAGGCTGTCAGGAAAATTGATTAATAAATGATTCTTCCTTATAAGGCCGTATTTCTCAGCATTTCAACCTGTTGAGAACATTTTAACAAAGCATACATATTCCAGAAATACGTACCCAAAAACAATTCTTCACAATTTTTTGTAATAAAACCAAAATATATGTACGTTTGCCATATGTATATAATGTACAGTCTTCGCAGTAACACTGCCCATGTGTTGCCTGGAATCGAGACCAAGGGCCTGATCCGTCCCACAGTTCCCACAGGTACCAGTGAATGCAAGGCAGTCCCAGTCTGTCCCTTTCCCGCTCCTTTTTCAGTAACTGGGCTCGTCCATCTCCTCGTCGCTCCAGTCCAGCGGGGCGTCCGTGCCGAAGTAACGGTCCCCAAAATTTCCTTTTGGAATAATAAAAGACAATGTATATGAAAAAAATGAATATTTCCGGCCAACTCCATGCAGTTCGCTGCCACGTGCGCTAACCCCTGCCAGCTCTCAGCGTGAGGCTCCTGTCCGCACGATCCTCCTGATGGTCAACGCTGTCCCCCGGCGTGACCCTCCTCCCATGTTGGGGGGGGGGTTTTAAAATCGAACGCACACCCAACACGCCCATGAAAGCGTTAGGAAGTGTTACAACCGCTGAAGGCGAGACGGAAAAGAAAACGGCGAATAGAACAGATGAAGTTCGTTGTGCGTCTGTCCGAATCGCAACCTTGTGCTGTTTTAAAGAGAAACACGGCGCTGACACAGTACTGTGCAAAAGTCTCGACCACCTGGGAACATTAGAGATGGAAAATTGGGTTGGTGCCCACGACTGCAGCTCTAGCCATCCAACCAGGCACCAGAAACAATGAGAAATTGCTATTATTCTATTATTATTTACTTATTTACTATTTATTATCACTATTTATTTATTACTACTTACAACGTACCGCCCAAATAGTTTTATGACTTTTGCACAGTATAAAAAGGGGGTAAAAAAAGTAAAATGCATACAGGAATCTGGTCCTTGGGGATCCACATACGGTCCATGTTTTTGCTCCCTCCCGGCTCGCCGGCGAAAATCTAGCAGAGTTGGGAGGGAGCAAAAATGTGGACTGTCTGCGAGTCCCTGCGGACCGGATTGGGAAACACTGATTCAAAGATATGAACCCTCTGGGTCACACTCACCGATCCCGGGGATTATGTGGAAGAGGTCGTTGACCTTCTTGTCGACGGCGGTGGTGATGATCTTGACCGAAGGGAAGGCGTACGCCACAGAATGCACCCCCATCTCCGCCATCAGCAGAGACACCAGCTGGATCTTATCCTCCTGCACGTCGTGGTCCTGCAGAGGAGACCGGGGATGCAGTTAAAGCCAGATCATGTGTCTATGGAACTTTCTGGCATGGGGTGGGGGGGGCACTCTCACGGGCCCAGCCTGCACTCAAGAGAGAGCTCCAGTGAGAAGGCGGCGGAAGAATCGTAGTCTGTTACTAATCAGGTCATTTAAGATGAGCGATAAGGTCGCCGCTTTGGCTCCGTTTTCCATTAGTCAGTGATCTACTCTGATTTGCCGAATTCTGACCAGCTACACAGCTAACTGGCGGAGTCTCACAGCACCAGCGGTAAAACAGGCGCCTGATTTAGCAACATATTTCACCAGCTCTTCCACCGTAAAATCTGTTCCATAGCCTGTTGTTACGATCCTCTTGTAGTATGCCAGCTCTGTGGTGCCAGGCAAACTCTAACAGTCCACACAGATTATTCCGCAAGATCTGCACAGCAGCAATAGGAGCTGCTATATTGATTATTGCTGATATATAACTGTTATAGTATTGTTACAGTATTGCTAGTACTGCCTAAATTCTTAGTACTAAATCTTAGTAAAATAAATAATTATATATATTATATACATTTACCAGATGCTTTTGTCCAAAGTGACATGCAGATGAGGCAGATATGATTAATTAATGGATTCTGATATGTATACATTGAGAAAACTTCCCTGAATCTTCATAAAACTTCAAGCGGCGCTGTGAGTTGAGAAAAAAAAATGGAAGACAGGAGAGAGAGAGAGAGAGAGAGAGAGAGTGAGAGAGAGAGAGAGAGAGAGAGAGAGCGCCTACCAGCAGAACGCGTATAGCCATCATGGCTGCAGCCCCCGTGGACACGGTGCAGTCCATCAGGATCACATGGTCCTCGCTGATGTCTTTGGGAAGGCGGAGGTAGTGTAGCTGGGGGGGGGGGGGGGCGAGGGGGGGAGGGGTCAGTGGCACAGGTGGGGACTGGAACTACAGTTTGGCTTTTGCGGCCCTGATCAGACGTGTCAATCACCCCATTGGAGGAGGACGGACACCAAGCTCTCCAGCTGGACCTGATTTTGTCGCCAATCTCAGTTTCTTAGGAATTCATAACAGTCAAATAGCTCATTTTTCATATTTAAAACGAGCAACGCAGCATTTGGGCCAGCGCTCCAGAAACACTCCCAAGTCCAGTGTTCGGGGGGGTTCATCCAGGCACCTCCGGTTCTCCTGTGTCTTGGTTGGTCTGGATGAGGATCTTGCCGATGCGGACGTCCTTGCACACCGCCCGGAGCGCCGGCTCCATCGTCTCTCCCGCACGCAGGATGGAGACCCCTGTGATCTGGAGAACGAAGAGAGAGAGTGAGAAGAACCCTTTACGTACGGCCCAGAGGATGGAGCGGAATCAGACGAGAGTACAAATACGCGCCGTCCAGGGTGTGAGGGGGACGTAGGGCGCCTGGTGACGGGGGGAGAAGCCGACGCTTCCAGCATGGTTTCAGGTCCAGCTCCGGGGTTATTACCACAATCGCAGAATTATTCAAACAAGCCAAGTCTCAGTTTGAGCCTCGGCTGAGGAAGAAAAATCACACGTCCCTGGGCCCTTGAGCAAAGGCCCCTAACCCCCAACTCCAGGGGGCCGCATGATGGTTGACCCTGTGCTGTGACCCCCCCCCAGCTACGGAGAGCAAGATGGGCCAGGTGAAGAGAGGCGTTCCGGTGAACCTGCACTCGTACTAACGGCAAATAGAGGATTTATCCATTTTAATTTTGTTCCTCAGAGTCTGAGCAACATAAATGAAGAGCGAGATGTGATGTTCAGGACACTCACCCTCTTCCCGTGGAAAATCCTCCCTTCGTAGTCGTGTCCCTGGGGGGTCTTGACAACGTGGGGCTGGAGGGTGCAGAGGTAGGGATGCCGTAACACGATGGGGGCAGCCGTATTGATGCACGCGGGCCACAGGTCAGAGGAAAATAAAACACAAACCTTTCCATTAAATTGCAGAAGGTCATGCCTGCAACCCAATTTACACCCTGCTTTGAATGTAACCTAGAAGCACAGCGTTGTGGAGCAGGATATTCAGACCTCCACGCCAGCGCCGGTTTCTATAATAAGATCTTGCACCGCAACGAGAGTCTGGGCCCAATCTCTGTCGGCGGGTTAGAAAGTTTCCAAGGCGGCGGATGGGCTGCAGTTTACAGCCTTACTCTCACGCCAGCTCGCACGCACACACACGCGCCCACGCACGACCTACCTGGGAAGGCAGGAAGGACAGGGCGTGTTCGATGAGCATGCGCATCAGCCTCTTCGAGTAGAAGATGAACTCATCCCGGCTGGTGTCCTTATTCCTGCCCACGGGACGAGAGTTTGACGCCCTCCACCAAAAGCAGCTCCTGTCATAGACCACCTGCCTGTCTTGGTAACTCTAACGGATCCTAAAATGCAGACTTTGTGGTTTCCTGAATAGTGACCCAGCTCAAAATATTCAGTGATGAGAAGATACCTTTACTGTCACTGTACAAATACAGTGAAATTGTCTGGGACAAGTCTGTACACACACACACAGATATTATACAAACACACATACGCACACACTAGCTCTAGAAAAAGTTAAGAGATCACTCTTGTTAAATCCTGGTTTAATCCTAGTTCTGCTGGCAGAAGGCTACACTGCGAGGCAGACTGCTTCCAGGTGCAAAATTTCTAGGACAGCAGTACAGAAGAAAATGGTGAAACAATTCACTCTGGGAACGACCAAAACCAGCCAGGTAGAGGGAGAAAGCGACGTTCTAATGACATAGATGACCGTTAACTAATCCGAGAATTTCTCATGAATCGTAAAATCACCTCAGGTGAGCTTCAGAAGGAATGGGAAACATTAAGTGCAGGTGAGTAGTGCACTGCTAGGACAATTCAGGCTCCTAGAAGCATGACTGATGTCCCATACAGCATGGAAGAAGCCCTTCATTAATGAGAAACAGAGAGAAACCAGGCTGCAGTTTGCAAAAAATGTGTATTTTACACAGATGCATATCCATAAACTGAGAAGTGAGGGGAACTAAAAATTGTGCTGTGGTCTCTATAAGAATGTATATGTGTATATATCACACACACACACACACACACACACACACTATATTCCCAAAAGTATTGGGATACCTTCCTTTTCACACGCATGAATGAACTTCAATGACATCGTATTCTTAATACATAGGCTTTAATATGAGGTGGTCCACCCTTTGCAGCTATATCAGCTTCTGGGAAGGCTGTCCATAAGGTTTGGGAATGTGTTTATGGGAATTTTTGACCATTCTTCCAGGAGAGCATTTGTGAGGTCAGGCACTGATGTTGGACGAGAAAGCCTGGCTTGCAGTCTCTGCTCTAATTCACCCCAAAGGTGTCCTATCGGGTTGAGGTCATTGCTCTGCAGGCCAGTCAAGTTCCTCCACACCAGACTCACTCACCCATGTCCTTATGGACCTTGCTTTGTGCACTGATGCGCAGTCATGTTGGAACAGGAAGGGGCCGTCCCCAAACTGATCCCACAAAGTTTGGAGCATGAAATTGTCCCAAATGGATTGAATTGCTGCAGCATTAAGAGTTCCTTTCACTGGAACTAAAGGGCCAAGCCCAACCCCCGAAAAACAACTCTACACCATAATCCCCCCCCCTCCACCAAACTTTACACTTGGGACAATGCAGTCAGGCAAGTACCGTTCTCCGGGCAACCGCCAAACCCAAACTCGTCCATTGAATTGCCAGACATTAAAGCGTGAGTCATCATTCCATAGAACACATCTCCACTGCTCTAGAGTCCAGTGGCAGTGTGCTTTACACCACTGCATCCGACGCTTTGCACTGCACTTGGTGATGTAAGGCTTGGATGCAGCTGCTCAGCCATGGAAACCCATTCCATGAAGTTCTCTACACACTATTATTGAGCTAATTTGAAGGCCACATGAAGTTTGAAGGTCTGTAGCTATTGACTCTGCAGACAGTTGGTGACTTCAGCACACTGTGCACCTCGGCATACGTTGTCCTCACTCTGTGACTTTACGTCAGCTACCTCTTTGTTGCTGAATTGCTGTTGTTCCCAATTGCTTCCACTTAGTTGTAATACCACTAACAGTTGACTGTGGAATTTTTGGTAGTGAGGAAATTTCACAAATGGACTTGCTCAGGTGGCATCCTAACATGGTATCACGCTTGAATTCACTCTTGAGAGTGATCTATTCTTTTGCAAATGTTTGGAGAAGCAGTCTGCATGCCGAGGTGCTTAATTTTATACACCTGTGGCTATGGAAGTGATTGGAGCACCTGAATTCAATGATTTGGAGGGGTGTCCAAGTGCTTTTGCCAATATAGTGTATATATGAACACACACACACACACACACTTACATACACACACACAGGCATTAATACATGCATGCTACAGAATACAGTGGGTCATGCGACCTGAAAGGGGGAGGCTGAGACATGGGGGCCAATGAAGGAGGACCCCCAGTGGGGCTCCACAGCAGGGTGGATGACAGGTGTGAGCCAAAGAACGGGGGAGGGATTTGTGTTAGATGGTAAGTTTTTGGGGGGGGGGGGGGGTTTACTGACCTGATGATGGTGTGCATGCCTCGGACCTGGGGGGTGCTCTCCAGTACACTGAGGGTCTCAGGGAGGGGCTGCGCTTGGTGGGCCGACGCAAGGGCCGCCCTGTAACCATAACGACCACGAAGGGCAGGGACGATCAGAGTCCGAGAGAGAGAGAGAGAGAGAGCGAGAGCGACAGCGAGCAGCACAAAACTCACACACACCCAAAGGGGGCATAATCTCTATCTGCCCCTGTGCATGCATGTCAGTAACAGTGGCTGCCGTCTGACACACCCATTCCCGGGGCTCACGGATGGGGTGTGCCGGATCAGCGCCCGAGCAGACAAGTCAGAGAGAAAACACAGCAATCAGCAGGCAGGAGGAGTGGATAGGAGCGTTAGTCTGATTTCTACACTAAATTGGGGTCTGCCCCCGCCAAAAGCGTGCCTTTAAACCCTTACACGAATGACAGTTACCTCCTTCAGGATTTAATCAGGGATGTGTGAAAGCTTTTTGTTAGACCTTAATTCTTCACTGACGAGCAGTGGGTACTACGGGGTCCCAATCAAAGTCAAAATTGTGAGAAATTTGCGGTAGCAACAGTGAAAACGCTAACGGAAGAATTATTACAAGGCAGCTTCCAGCCATCACAGATATAACACAGAAGGAGGCTGAATCTGTTCAGGGTTCTACAAAGAAACCTAAGCAAAGCTTAATCACGAAATGATTTTCTAACTACCGCCACTTATTCAGCAAAGGATCGCGGTGCTACTACCAATATATCAGTAATAATTTCGCTAACCGACACTTTCTGTTTATAGGCTGCCTCTCTGAGCTGAACACGCCACGTCAATTAAATTTCGCGGAGTAATGAACAATTTGGTATTAGCATGAAACCGCGCATTTATACCAGTTTTTTTTTTTATAAACTACAAAACTATTTTGTATCTACCCGATTCCTTGTTAATAACATTATTTATTTGTTTTAAGGTAATCGACACGACGCATGCGGTCTGAATAAACAGACGAATGTTTAACACATAACTGTGACAATTTTCTTTAATAGCTTTAAAGAAAATGACCACGTTACTACGTTTAAATGTTGCCAATCAAACGACAGAAGGTCAATAAAATAAAAATTCGAAGAAGTTCATTCTTTCAATAGGCCAACGCATTTCGCAAAAAATACCCTAACAAGAACCTGACGATGGATGGATAATTTATTGATCTCGAAGTAAATGTAATTAATTAATCGGAAATATATAACAAGGTAGGCCTATTCATAAGCAAATAAACGACCACAAAATGAATATAAACACCTAAAATTGACAAGTTAGTGTTTACATGCGAGGGGAGTGTTGACGTTAAGAGAAGAACCTAGCTTTCACCCAAATCGGGCACTGAAATACACATAGGCCTACCCAATTGGAAAAATAGGGTTAGGGGAACGCGACTACAAAACTTAACTGCCAAGCAAGATTATTTAAATAAAAGCCGTGATACCGGTAGCTAATATTGTAATTATATGCGTTTAAAACAGTAAATAATACGTAAATATGCAAAAATCAATATCATAAACATCTCCTATGGGTCTTATGAGTCTCACGAGAATTATTTAGTAACCACTTCACCCGAACATGAGCGAGGAGCACAAATACAAGAGATTGCGGTATGCGGAGGGGCACGGAAAGCATTATAGCTCCAGTCTATATGAAAAGCAAATGTAAGTGAATTAAAAAAAATGTTGCTGTATTTGTAGCCTATATGATAATTTGTCAAATATTTTTAGGATCCAAAACTTTGCAATGCGTGGATGCACAAAAAGTTTGTTTTAGAAGTGAAAGCCGGTTCAATCGATTCACTGAAAAGAACCGGTTCAAAAACGATTCGTTCAGGAATGGGACACCACCACCATTCACTTGGATAGCTGTCCTGCGTGTCTATTGCTATTACCCTATCGCTTATAATTGTAGTTCGCCTAGTGCTATTCTCGGCAACTGAAAATCGCGCAAATACAAAAGCAATTCAGTGTATCATGCACCGTAGCAGGACTGACCGTATTTGAGCGTGTTTCGCGTTAGTCCTATAGGCGCATTAATGTGATATGATACTCTAAGTATTATACGTATTTAATTGTTCGAAGCACAGTGATTTTCCGTGATTGCCTTATTAAAACCTAACTTCATTATATTACTACTCCGTTAAGTTAATTTTTCTGAAACTGACATCGTTAGTTTCTAACTTCTGCGTTTTAGGGCATCAGTACGCAGCATTTAACCCTTCGGCACCGGTATAAATCTGGATATCGTGCTTGTTTATGGAACGTATAAAAAAACATTATGAAAGCTTCCATTTGACTGAATGTCGAACACGCAAGTCCTTAAGAGTTACGCGGTCTTTAGACGGAATCAATGCGCCAAAACCACACTTCAAAAATCATGAATTAAGCTTTTTGTCACACATAAACATAAATTGTATGCAAAGGTCCTCACATATCCCAGCGCAGCTTCCTCTACGGAGAGAAGGGTTGACGGATACATTGGCAGAATCGTGGAGGGAGAAAAGAGACACAAAACGAACGAACAAACAAACAAAAAGGGAAACAGGCACATTACACCAGATGAATGATAATATAGATGCTTCACCATGCAAGGCAGCCCAGACTGTTGAATTTGCATTCATCACTGCCTGTCGATTAAATGCGTTGAAAGCATAGAAGTGGGTGGAGGGGAAAGTCCCGTTGGACTCGAGCTCACACATCAGACACCCAGGCTGAGCCAGTCACGTTGTAGCGGGGGAAAAGGTGCTCGCGGGCGGCGTGATGAATGCACAGCCGCTGTCTGGGCTGCCGCCAAGCCCCGTTCACATCCTGTGTCTAAAAAGCCGTGTGGTCGCGACTGGCTTACCTAATGGAAAAAACAAAAGCACCCGGCCCTTTTCATTTTTAACTGGGGTGAATACTGGAAAGTTAATCGTAAGTGAGACACTCGCCTTACAGCGGCGTAAAAGCTACATCCGGGGAGAAGAAAGGTGACACAGTCGGATATTTTTAGACACAAAATGCATGAGGAAGAACGGAGCGGCTGCATGGTGATTTGATTGAATTTTATTTATATAGGAAAGGGATTTTTTAAAGTGTCAAACAGCCTGCTGCAACCAGTTTTAGGTTAATTTACCAGAACTGCTCTCACATCAACTTATAACAATAACAATAATTATTATTAATCCCCAAATATGCCCACTGTTTGTAATCACACTTTATTTGTTTACTTAGGAGACTTTTCTAAAATGATGCACTTTAGAGAAAGCAGGGTGAGGCAGTCCTTAGAACACCTGGGGTTAGGGGCTTTGATCAGGGGCCCAACAGTGAAAAATCACCGATTTGTACCGTAGAGGGTAAACTTACTTGTCACTGGGTTTGTACCCTCCAAGGTCTGACGACTGTACCCATAGCTGTAGGTAAATGTACCTTTTAAGGTACAGAAATGGACTCGGGGGAACATTTCTGTACCATTGGGGTACATTAATGCTGTTTTGTACTTTGGAGAAGAAAACTGTATTAGGGCTGTACCCTTTTTTTCTGACAGCGTGGGATTTGAACCAGCGACCTTCTGATGTCAGGCACAGCATTTAAACACACTGAGCCACACACCTCCCTCAGTTGCTTTGGGCTCTTGAATTTGGGCCGAATATAAAGGGGAACAACATGGAGGAACGTGCAAATCTGTCGCTGTGCGGAGGGATCGAGTTTGGGGGAGGTGGGGGCGGTGCAGCAGACTGGCCGACCGAGGGAGGCGGGGAGGGAGTGGCAGAGTGGTAAAAGGGGGAGTTACTGTACCTGACGCTGAGCTCACGCTGCGTGGACACAGTGAGAGCGGTCCAGGTAAGGCAAGCACACGGGAACACGGGAGATACAACAAAACAGGTGAACCTCCATTCCCATCCATTAGTGCACAAAGGGAGCGATGAACACGCATTAGGTGGCACTTCGGTTGCCCGAAAATTTACCGTGAATATTATGTTGTCTGGCGTCTTGTATTAAGCCGGCTGGATTTTTTTTCCTTACGCACTAAATATACTTCACATCAAATAGTCATTAAATCTTCCTGACATTTCACAAATGAAGTCCCTCCCTGGTCCATAATTATTACTTATGTGACCACGCATTAGTAGTAGACGGTCCCTAGCTCTGGTCTATTCTCATCTGGGCTCCTGGTTTAATAAACGCTGAACACCCCCTGCTGTAATGAAACAAATCAAATAACTACGAAGACGGCGGCTGTTCAGTTGAGCCTCTCCTCCACTAGAGGGCAGAAGCACACCAGCAAGTAGCATTTGAGCCTTAATTTTGGGTGGGGAAGGAGAGCGAATTTTTATAACATTATGCAATTGCGTATTGTGAAAGGGAAACAGCACAACTCCTGAATGGAGATGGGGGAGGGAGCTCAAGCACCTGAATATAGTATGAAATCTTTGTCCACATACATTTCTACAGCCACCACTTCCCGGGAAACAATGGTAACGACACTGCGCTGGTGATCGAGTGATTCATAAGAGATTTTTTGATCTAACCGCTACTATTTACTGCCAGAAATGCAACTAAATCCAGCGGCTCTCCGCGACACAAACACAGCGGCGCAAAGATACAGCTGTCTTTAATCGAAATGTTACATCGATCTTGGTTTGCTTGTACGGTGTGGAAAGCAGACTTCACACATGCAAAGCGTGCACGTTTCACCACCCAACACGGCATGCGTGCAAACGGCAGGCGAACTTCGTTCAGTCTGCGAAAGCCGCCCGTCTTTCAGTGTCACGGCCACTTCTTTGGCCAGAGGCTGCTACTTATTTAGCTACAAGGTAAGCAGGTGGAATCCCCTGAACCTCTCATGGACTAAAGAATGGCGGTCACATGCACTGATGAGGATCAGCTCGCAAAGCACATAACTAAACACAAACATTTGGCTGTAGCACTAACCCTAACCCTGCATTTTCCATTTGAATGCTTACAGACTTATTTAGCGACTATCTGAAGGCTCAAAATGTAAACAATTCACCTTTTTCAAAATGCAAAGCAGCTCAGTCTGTGACAGACTCGATTTAACACAACAGCCTGCATTCCCCACCCCAGTGGGCAACCCCCCCTCCACCCCAAAGAAGCAGAAAAACGCTCACTCACTTCCTCCAGTTGGCTGTGCACGTGCTGGACAATCAGGTCGATGGCAACCATGTTGCCCCCACCTGGGAGGAAAGGGTTAGGGGAGTAAGATCGAGACCCATCAGTCCATCGGGATGCTTAAAAAAACCTCTCTGATGAAGATTTACCTCCCGTTGGATTGAGCTAACAAATAATTAGCCTAGCGATAGCACCTGGAAGTTCAGATTATCAGTCAGCACCAACAGGGTGACCCATGTGCAGCTATCCTACTGACTGGAAGATGATAGGGCATTATTATTATTATTATTATTAATGCATATTCTGCACAATTTGCATATCCTTCATTGTCTCTGTTACTAGTCTGTTTAATTGGTGAAATACAGTGATTCTGAATCTCTCTTATCCTATGGTAACATGACAATGTGCCTGAAAACGGCTGAAAGATGCAGTCAGAAAGCCCGTGATCATGATCTCAGGATGGGCGTACGGGTGCGGCAACCAAGGGAGCCTCACCGCGGGGCACCACGATGTCTGCCAGGCGCATGGTGGGCTCGATGTACTGCTCAAAGGCCGGCTTCACGAACTTATTGTACTGCTTGATGACGCCGTCGATGTCGCGGCCACGCTCTGTGATGTCACGGCGTAGCCGGCGTACCAGTCGGATGTCCGAATCAGTGTCCACGAAGATCTTCATGTCAAGGAGCTGGGGGAAGGGTGGCAGGAATTTCGGCGTTCCGGATTAGATAGGCGATGGGAATGCGGAGCGAGCGGTGTAGGGGATGCAAAAACCTTACCTTTAGGAGTTCTTTATCTGCGAAGGACATGATCCCCTCGAAGATGATCACGCTCGCTCCGTATACCGTTTTCTAGAAAGTGGGAGAAAGAGAAGACGGAAGAATTACAGCATTTGCATCTCTCCAAAGACAGAAACAAATGTTACTATGTCAGTGAAGTTTCATGTTCCGGTAAAAACATATTTTAATGTTCCCGTGATTTGCTGACTAAAGCTGCATGTTCTTTATATTGTACATTACCTGTAAATTTGGTTAATTATGCCTTCTGAGGACTGAAACCAAATGTCACATGGTCCGTTTCCTCAGAGGAACTATGTGATGATGTCGCTGTAGCAACGGCAAACAAAGCTGGGCCGTGTGCCTGTGAGCATGCAAGCTGCTAGAGGTGGCTACCGGCGGCTTCGGGGGGCCTCACCCACTCCTTCTGCCGCCCGTGCGTGGTGAAGTCATACACGGGGATCTTCACGCTCTTCCCCTGCTTCAGCTTGCGCAGCGTCGCCACCAGGAGGTCAAAGTCGAACGCGTCTGGATGGTCGAAGTTGTAGTCATTGCTGGCGGCTAAGGCCTGCTGCTCCTTGGTGAGAACCTGTGGTGGACGGTGGTGGGGGAGCCCTGAAAAGAGTCAGCGTCTGTACCGCCAAGGCCCAGAGGTACATCTTCTCCCCAGGAAGGTCAGCTGAAGTTAGCAGGACTAAATTTAGGCGTGATCAGGACACTCTGACCCCTTTCTGCGTCAGGCCGAGTGGTTGCTGTTTACATCTCTACCAGGGCATTTGGCAACCTCTTCTTTACTTCCCTGCCCCCCACCTGCAATTGGCCAATCAAAGGGGCTTTATAATTAACAGTGTAATGAAAATCCTGCAGCACCTGGCAGGGCCATAGACTGGAGTTTGATGACTGAGACTGTGTCAACTAGGCCTTGGCATTGGGCGAGCTTATTTACTGACGCAAAAGGGACCGTAGGCCTCCCAAGTCATCAGAACCCAAGATTGCTCTGGGAATGCCTGGCTTGGCCACTGTTGAGAGTCATGTTGTAAGTCATGGGGTTTTCAGGGGAAACTGCAAAAATAAAATGCTTAGGCCATTGACAGAGAAGAACTGTTGCTATGACGACTTTCAAAGGACCCTGACCACAATCTACAACAAGACACCTCAACCCGCAGGAAAATGTCAAATCAGCCAAACACAGCTGCTGGAACATTGTGTAATGGCAAGTGTGGCTAAACGATAGGGTTTCTGTGATGACACCCCACCCCCAGAATCATGCATATCATTCAGGAATCCCATTATCTTCCCCTCCCCCAAGAGACGACACTATAAATTTGGGGGTTTTAAACAGGCCAGGAATGTCTGGGTGACCTGATTTTTGGGAAGGAGAACAACGGGGGAAGGCCACATCAAATGATCAGCTCTGCCAGCTCTCAACGGGCTGATGTTATCCTGAGGAGAACCTCTATATCTCGGGAGGGCCATTCAGTTCGGCACCCTTCCTGCCCCGCCCCACACGCCAGCATCTTTCTCAGCCTTGCCTTATAGAAGGAGTCCATGGACAGAAGAACCACCCAGGGCACGTCCAGAGCTTCGATGATCTTCCGGGCCACCGTGGTCTTCCCGGAGGCACTACCACCGCACAGCCCTTGGATGGAGCAGCGAGAGAACCGGGGTCAAGGTAGTCTGAGCAGCCTTCACGGGTAACCGGTCTACGAGCACCAGCGGAGTACGGAGCGCCAAGGGGCAAACGGGAAACGTTTCGGGCACGGTCACACGTTGTTCGCCATCATATACTGTGTTGGCAAGCCTTTATTCATCCACACTGGGAAATAAATGGAGGACTGGATGTGTCACCATCAACAGCGTATCAATGTCTGTGCCCGGGTACTAAAACTAATGTATGCCCACACAACTGGAGGCAATGGCTTGACCTACCAATGACGAAGGCTTCCTTGGACTGCGTGCCATGCTCATTGTACCAGGGCGGCCGTCCCGCCGTGTAGATCGTCCGCTTGCTGGTCCGCAGGAGGGGGGGCTCAGACTTGCACTGGCTGGTAGTGCGTTTCCGTGGGGACAGGCCCGTGCTGACGGGGGGCAAGAGCCTGTCTAAGGAATCCTCACTGCTGCCGCTGGAAAAGACAGAGACCCCATCAGGTGCCCGTCTCACT
Source organism: Stomatorhinus ivindoensis (assembly GCA_019775895.2). NCBI lineage: Eukaryota > Metazoa > Chordata > Actinopteri > Osteoglossiformes > Mormyridae > Stomatorhinus > Stomatorhinus ivindoensis. Next base: position 20,553,191 of record JABFEB020000038.1, on the reverse strand, counting down.
ATCAAGGCCGACACCTCAGTCACACGGCGTCTCCGGCTCAGTTGGGTTTGGGGGGGGGGGGGGGGGGGGGGGGGGGGGGGGGGGGGGGGGGGGGGGGGG
>JABFEB020000038.1:20529015-20549445 GCA_019775895.2 Stomatorhinus ivindoensis | reverse complement strand
TACTGTATATTTAAAAATCCGCGAAGTCGTGAATCCGCGATAAGTGAACCGCGAAGTAGCGAGGGATCACTGTATACGGATGGTGCGACAGTAAAGCCAACTTGACTTGAAACTGACATTTAACTGGCACTTTATTTACTTTGTTATAGATGTACATAGAAGTGCATACTTAGGCTTGGCGTTTTCTGCCCCAGTAAATACTATTCGATGTTTATTTCTGAAAGATTACGCTACTCATAATATAGTAAAAACCACACTCTGACCAAGCACGGACGACCTACTTAATCAGAGACGTGTTCTAAACATATCCACAATATACTAGTAATAGTAGTTTTGTAAGATTTTATGAAGGGGGGAAAAGCGATAAAAATCAAATTTGATCGCGAACCCCTTTATATGTACTAACATTATTTAATCACGTGTGCAAGACAACTGCAGCCCGGCAGCTAGACGCGCTCCCGGTCTCCGTGCCCGCGCCTGGCAGCTTAGGGAAGCGTTCATTTGTGTTGCTGCGTCCTCTTGTGGCACAGCAGGTAGCGAGAAAGTGTGGGGGCGTTTCGCAAAGTTTATCCAAGTACAAGGCTAGTACCTCTTTCTAAAAATAAATAAATTATACAAAAGGTCGCGTTTGCATTAAAAGCGGTTCTGAAGTGTGTTCTGCCACAAGGTTCGATCCGGCAGTGACGAGCCACACAGTGCACGCCGCTTCTCCACGACCTTTCTGGAGCAAGGAGCCTGTATTTGGGTTTGGGTCGTAACATTACAGGCATTTTATTTATCGTATGTGATGGGTAAGGAAATAGCCGGATCGCGGGAAAAGATCTGCCGCCGGATGGTGCATTTTTAGAAAGCCATGTCACTTTGTTGATAGATGATTTTACATTTGGGAAGCCGCAGATTCCGCTCGCGATCGGCGAATGTCGCGTGGCACATCGCCACCACGTTTCACCGGCGCTTCCTGCCTGGCGCCTTTCGGTCTTACCGTTATCATGTTCAAACCGGGCGCGCGTCATTTGTGATTTCGCAAGCTAAATTCCGGCACCGCCGCCCCAGCGTTTGGCAGTAAGGCGGAACTCACCTATCAGACCGAGAAGAAGTCTTCTCCACACGCTCCATCTCGGCGGAGGCTATCCCTTCCGCGAACACAACAGACATTGCTGTCCTCCTTTCCTGACAATCAGCTGTCACGGCCACCCCCGATGCTTGCCGGGAGATGCAGTCCTTTCAGCCGTTGTGGCTACCCGCGATGCATGCCGGGGGATGTAGTTCTACTATCAGCTGTCGGGGCCACGCGCCCGGATGGAAGATGCAGTTCCACAGATGGTAGGCTATGTAAGTTATGACTATTTTCGGTGAATTCATCCCGTTGAGTTAATTCACCTTAAACACTCCCTTCAGAATTAGTCACTAACTTGATTCGCTCCTCCCTGTTATATTTGGTGACAAATGTTCACTGACATTCATACCTCATTTATAATTCTTAACAATTAATAACGATATAATTTAATAATTTATTGAATATAATTCAATAAAATTAAATATTATGTTGCTATTAACAATACAGGTAACTTAGATATAACTGCACTGTAGTAATAATAATAATAATAATTATTATTATTATATAATTTGACTGCCAAACCAATGCGGTACTTTTTAATGTTCGTTAATGCTAGTTCTGCGAAAACTGTCAAAATATGCAACCGCAAAAAGATGCAACAGTCAACGTTTTTATTAATTATATGAAGAGTACCGATGCACAGTAAATACAACAATCTGTAAAATATTCCTTATATATTAATGGTCTGAATATTCCCCATATTGAACAGCCTCAGGTAGGATGAATGACAGAGAAATAAACCCTTAAATCGATATACTCTGTGGACCCAGGCTACGTAAAAGCTGCACGTTTGTAAATCTCGCAGATTCATTCTTTATTGGTTATATTGGTAACAGTTTATTTTAAAGGGTCGTCTTTGTTTATATATACAACTTTAATCGGAAACAAAATATCCGGGACAAAAAAAAATAAAATAGAACACCTAAAACGGAGGCTACCGAGGTTGTCTTCAATCACAGAGTCCGGGTCCTCAGGCGCACCAGCAACAGTAATTCAAGCGTATTTCATAGGATAGTAAATGAACAGGACATAAACAGCCCGTTTCCCCGCTAATCTTCACTTAAGAATAATTCTTAAAAAATGTGGATATCTGAATGGACAGTGAGTGGTAAAATAATGCAGCTGATAGACAGGGGGATACAATTCAACAAATTAATAAACGTCCAACATGCTTCACCGTGTAAAGATTGAAGCGCCCGGCCGGAGGTAATCCGCCCTGCTGTACCATGCCTCTCTTTCTTATTTTTGGCTTCACTGAAAACCAACGCATAATATACATATTGCTGTATCTCTAAGGTTAATATTACAGTTTCATGCTTCGCAATGTGCGCCACTCGTGGCTTAGGGAAGACGCGTTGTTTAGGCTGAAGCGCTCAGAGAGGTACAGTCCAACGTAAATCATCATCAGTCACATTGAAAAAGGCCAGTTAGTAAACGAAGACGATGCACATAAACCCAACAGCGCGATGCTACTTCGAGAAGTACAATTTACAAAACAGGAAAGCTTTTTAAATGATTCCTCTTATCATTCACACTTGATAGACAGTAAGGAAAATGAATGAGAAGGACTAGCTAACCCATTTCAGATTGTGCCTGTCAAAACTCAGCCCAGCTAAGGTCAGCTAAGTAGGTGGATTAAAAGATTACCAAGGCTACACTACAAGGATCATACAAATGTAATAATTACACTTTTGGTAACGGAGTATAACAACTTCAAATCATCTGATCACCCATCACAATGCTGGATAACAAAGGAGACGCTAAAATCGACATGACTTTAAAAGTATCAGGCCTATAGGAAGGTAACAATCCAACTTAAAATCCAGCTTTAATGTTCGGTAAAGCTACATAGTCAGTGGGAGTCTAGGACCCAAAATATATTTCTCTCTTTTTTTCATACTATAGGATAAACAAGGTTTAAAGATAGCATATTTACAAGGCTTGATCATTTTATACTGCATCTCTATGTTCAACCAGCTTCCTAAACGCTTCTGTGATGTCATTCTTCGTAACAAGAGTGATATATAATCAAATCATATATATTCTAAGTGTTCATCTATGAAATATGTCCACAAGACATGTGCTTCGGTCGAGACCAGTTGTGTCATACATTGTACTTAGTGTCACAACATTTTTTGTTTTTTAAATTTTAATCTGAAAGGTTATAAAAGTAACTATTACTTTTTCTTTGTTATGGCTTTTCATGAAAATGACAGCCTTTTTAAAGATTCAAAGAAACAATTAGGGGGGGCAAAGCCCCAGCCTGGCCACACCACAAGCTGTTGGTCAATAACTTTAGGGATACATGTCTTCCTGAACACGGAAATGAAGTAACTCCACCAATGCTCATGAGTCGAATGGCGAACGCAGCATTAAAGTGCATCTTATGAGAAGCACTTCGCACAGTGCCTACCTACACGTCCGAAGAATCGTCCGAACCCGAAACACATCGCGAGGATTTAACCAAGGGTAGTGATGGGTAAAAGAAGCTTCCTGAACCGTTTGCTGTATTTTTTGTCCCCACTAGATGGCGCTCTTGGCATGCTTTGAACCCTTTTCTGAACAGAGATCGCCATCTAGTCCTCATTTGCCCATCACTATCTAGTGGTGCTTTAAATTGGTATTGGTGTGATGTTCTGTGTATTGAATGAATGTTCTAACCTGAAAATTTCAGAAGTAATTCTCTACCTTCCCACTGGAGGCTCCCTATCCAAATACTCTTAGCAAATGCCAAATCCACTACAAGTCCTGCAATAACAACCTTCAAATGTGTTATATGGGTTTTGTTCTCATTTAACTACTCCAATGTTATGTAAGAAGGAGAGAGAAGATACCGTCAGAAAATCTTGTTGCAAGTTCAGATATAATTACATTTCACTCTGTAATGAAAATAAGCTAATTTTAAGTTATTAATTGTGCGCTTAATTTGATTAATTGCTGTTTGAGAAACTATGTTTCAATATTGTAAATATCCAGCCAGAACAATTCTAAGAATTTTAAAATAAATTGTAATAATTATTACTGCTATTAATCATATATTAGTTATCATTTAAGACTTTTAATTTCTGGAAGATAAAATTTCATTTTAAAAGTACTTTTTCGAAAGGCCTTATCCTTTGGAAGGATGACTTGTGCAAAAATAATTTTTATCTAATCCAATTATTTAATATGGATTTATTTCCTTATACAAACCTATTATCTACACCTGCTGCATTTCACTTAGGTGTCATTTGTGGGATCAACTCCCTAATAGAGAAATGATCAATATTTCTTCAGTTGAAATAATAAATATAATAAAAAAAAAAACTATAGCATTTTCTCATTTTCTGTGCAGATAACTCCAGGACTTAAAGTCTTAACCACATACAAGCTTCAAAGCTATAGCTATTGAACTACCGTTTAGACACAAAGGATGTGTGTAAATCAATCACAGCTTATGTGTCCACAATTTGTGCTAACATAAAAAAAAACACAATATCACATTGTTGCTATCCTGAATGCTATCCGCTATCTCGCGATCGCCAAGGACAACACATGTCTCGATATTCAGCTGCTGGAGTTAAACAGAAGACAGCAACAAGGACACAAGAGATGAAAGGTGGAATTGAACACACACAAACAGCTTGAACCCTCCTGTCACAGAAATGAACCCACTGCTTATACGAGGACGTAAATTTAGCTTAGTTTAACTAGCTCCTCTGAAAGACGGAACGTGGAACTATTCTGTAGACAGGTATCATCAAGATAAATATTTAAAATACACTGAAGTATTACTGCTTAAAAAAAACTTTATATAAAAGGGTTTTTTTGACTGGCTACAATTTACCCCTTTTGTGAGTAATGTAAGAATTTAAATAAGGCCTAGGAATTAAATGGAAAAAAAGAGTATTATATATATCAGTAGACACTGTATATATTTTTATATGTAAGGTTAAAATCACTAGGTCAATTTGAAGTTAATGTAAGAGCAAATATTCACCCCCCTTTGCTTCTGTATCTCTTCACATTTAGAACAGAAGAGTTTCCTGGGACCCGTGTTGGGCAGCGTGTGGATGGACTGCCGTGTGGCTGTGCTGTTACAGTTTGCTTGGTGCTCAGCACCTTTTTGGATGCGGCCCATTTCCTGGTGTGGGGGGAAACGTCTCTGCTTTGGGCCCCCCCCTTGCTGACGCAGCGGGGGTGGGGTTCAGGCTCTGAGTCTCTGACGGGACAGGTTCCTCCGTGTCCTTCTGGGTGGTGCTGGGTGGCGGTTCCTTGGGCTTGCGGCCCCTCTTCTTGCCCCCGCCGCCGCCCTGAGGGTCAGTAGTCAGGCCGTTCTGAGGCTCCCTCCTCTTCATGCTGCCCATCTCGTGGCTGGCCGCTCGGAACCAGTTCTGCAGGCCGGATACGACAAATGGATGAAGGCAGCGTGATGGGAAGAAGGCTGTTGGTTGGACACGTCGCTGCCACAAGGGATGCTGTGTGGCTCAAGCGGGTTAAGACACCATGCCTGTCATCTAAATGTCTGCCGGTTCAAATCACAGGTTTGGCAGAGTGACGTCACCGTTGAGTTATCCAGCAAGGCCCTTAACCCCCCCAACGGTTGACTCGGGTCTCTCAAACCATGGATAAAAGTGTCGACTAAATAAATTAAATGCGAAGCTCTCCTTAAAATTCAAGGCAAAAACTGCACCAACAACAAAAAAAAAAAAAACAGGAGTAAGAGATATGATGAAATGCACCCAGTGTTTTCTTCATTAAACCTTGAAGTGTCTCTTAGGAGCTCTAGAAATGCTCAGAGCAGGAGATAGAACATAAGATCGGTAACAACGGCAAGGAGTTACACTAAGCCAGACAATCAAGGTGAAGGGAGACACTGACACAACAGCTGAGCTGCTGCTTTAGCTGTAAGCAACCTGCTTGGGGAATCTGGGCGGCCTGGAAATTAAGCTTCTGATTAAATCACCCCTGACTTTCCAAACAAGTGGCTGGCTCCTTCCACCCAGACCTGAGATTGGTACTGATGTTAGATTTAACGGCCCCATTTCAGCAGCAGGCAGCCAACTGGAGGTTCAGGTCTGATCCTAGTGGATCCAGCTGTTGTACCCATGGGTGGGACGTGCTGGAGGTGCGTACCTGAGAGTGAGTTTTGTTTATGTGGTATTTCACGCCGCTCTCTGAGCTGAACTCCTTCTGGCACAGCAGACACTGGTATTTTCCCGCTGCGCCATTGCCCTGCGATGGGGAGGAATGACATCTTCAGCTGACCCGTGGAGTCCTAACAAACATATCCGAGGAGGAGCGATGCGGGGAAATGTGTCTGACAGAAGGTCATACCTTGTTGCAGTTCGCTAAATGAGCCTTGAGTCCCGACACGCTGGAGTACACCGCTTCACAGCTCTGCGACGGATTGAGAAAACGTTAGGGCGCGTTGTCGCGGCAACACGCGTCGCGGCAACGGGTGTCAGAGCCGAGCGTGTCCTCAGACAGCTGTGGGGGAACGGCCTTACTGAGTTTGGGCAACAGATGAAGCCTTTCTCCTTGACCTCATTCTTCCAGTTATCCACTAGCTGGGGGCTGAATTTTGGAAGTCCGGGGCGTGTGTAGTTCAGCTGAGGAGGAAAGCGACGCAGTCAAATGAAGCACCGTGATACGTGCCGCTTTGGCGTGACGTCCGGGATACTCCTCACCCTCTTGATGTCAGGGACGAGGTCATCCTTGTTGCGCCGCTTCGCTCCCCATTCCTTGGTGAGCTCGTCCTCGGCGATCTCCTGGAGGTGGAAGACTGCCACCTGGGCGGAGCGACGTCTCACCCTCCCACTCGGGGTCCTCTCGAGGTCCTCCTCCAGGTTCAGCTCCTCCTCCCGGTCCTGCTTGTCCTGCGTCTCCCCCGTCTCTCCTGTGGCCTGTTCCTCCTGCTTCACCAGTCGCGCGTCTCTCCCAAGGACGCCCGGGTTCCGTGTCACTGGCAGGACCTCTGCTTTTAGCTGCACAAGGAGAAAAGCTCAGCAGCGTCACCTGCAGGACAGCAGCAGTCGCCCAATCTCCGAAAGCCCAAAAGGTTGGCAAGATTAGCCAATGAGGGAAATCGTTACTCCCGATTCAGTCAATGAGGATGATTGCTATTGCTAAGTTAGCTGTGAGAAAACAAAACAGCAGAGTCATGCAGAGTGGCAGTGGGTTACATCACTTATTTGATGTGGGAAGTTATTATAATTACAAGGAAAACAGTAATGAAAGCAAATGTATTACAAATTTGTGAAAACAACTTGGCAAGTTACCCTGAGGATTCGCAGCTTGCATAAATAAACACTCTGAACTGCTGTGTTCCAAAAAATACAAGACAGTTATGCAACCCAACTATGTTAACAGGTACAGAGCGACTCTACAGCGGTGGAGCAAAGACAGTGGCACCGTTGACAGATAAATGCTCTCTCCGTTACCATGGGACTGGTGGCAGGTGTGGCGGCATGCTCGGAGCGTAGGTGATAGTCCCGGCCCGCTTTGGACCGGTAGGTTTTGTCGCAGTGCTGGCACTTGAAGACCGGCTTGTCGGCCTCGGATAGCTCCTTGCCGCAGCGCTTTTGGTGGTACTGGTACCCCATGAGACTACAGAAGTGAGCAGAGCAGCCCTGCATGGGAGGACAGAGGACAGCCACAGCCGTTGGCGTGAGGGTTCTCATCGGACAGGCTTCCATCCAGTCTGCCTATGCTTCATTTATACAGAGGCTAATAAATCATCCGCCGCTTTTATTTCTCATTTACTCATGCAATTTCCTTCAGGATTAATAAAGTATCCATCCAATGATTAATGATTTAATGTTTTACTGATTGTGCCGCTGCAAGAGAAACAGGGAAGAAAAAGTCATATTGTGGCTGCCCAAAAGCAGAGATGTGTTTATAGAAGTAAGAGACAGGTAGAAAAAGAGAGGGAGAGGGGAGGGGGAGATGAAGGGAAGAAGGGAGACCGAGGAAGGGAGAGACAAAGCAAGATGCAGAGAAGGGAAGGGGGACAGAGTGACGATGAGGGACGGCGAATGAAGAGAGAGGCTGGCAAAGAGGGGACAGAGGGATGGGGAGAGAGGAGAAGAATGGCAGACTGAGGGTGAGAGTAAAGGAAGGAAGGAAAGAAAAAGGAAGGGGGACAGTGTGAGAAGGGGAAAGAAATAAGGAGAGAAGAGAATGGCTGACAAAGATAAGAGGAAAGAGGAAGACAGAGAGGAAGGCAGAAAGAGAGGAAGGCAGGGAGAAGCAGACAGAGAAACAGAGGCAGAGGGAGGAATGAGTCAGGCAGAAGGAGAGGCACGTAGAAGGAGAGGCAGACAGAGGGAGAGTTAGAGAGAGAGAAAGGCAGAAAGAGAGGCAGACAGGGAGAAGCAGGCAGAGAAACAGGCAGAGAGAGGAGAGAGGCGGGCAGAAGGAGAGCTTCCTACTTGCACAGGGCACTTGAGCCTGCCCATCTGCTTGAGGACCCTGCGCAGCCTGTCCCGCTCTTCTTGCTCGTCACCAGCCTGGCCTTCACCTCCCGAGGGCTGCTGGGGCGAAAGAAGCACAGCTGCACAGCATCCCAACATACTGCGACCCCCCTCCCTCCCGAAGCATACCCCCTCCTTGCCAGACAAACAGAAAGCCTTCGGGAGAAATCCATAAACGACGATATGTCCAAACAAACTACCCAACTGATGCTTTTCATGGGGAAAAAAATGGCTTGATACTATAGATGTATCAAATTCAATTAAATGAATGAAATCTCCATAAATAGACAGTGACCAAGTGTGGCTCCCTGCAGGATTCATGTATCTCACTAACTATGCATCCTTGGTTCAGATATAAAACACTGAAGAGTTCAAGGTCTAAAGTGAATTCCTGGCCAGAGACAGCAGGCCTGCACAGATATCTGACTGCAGCTCTGCGTCAAGGACCAGTGTGATCTTACTGTCTGCATGTTCCTTAGGGACACTCTCAAGAGGTCCCCAGCTTTATGAGTCCTCTTGTTTCAGTGTAAAGCCAGCAGAAATGGCGAGTGATGTCTCGGGCTAATTTAACCCAGTTATCGTACAGGTCAACCCCACTTCAGTATGTGAGCTCTAAGCGTTCCCTTTGTTCAAGTCGCTGATGCGTCGCTAAAAGTCTTTCAGACTCAGCCGGCCTTGCTTGGTCATTCATGATTTATAATGCTTTTATGACAGAGGTGCATTATTCAGAGCCCAAAGAAAGCGCAACGTGCTGCTGGTGTGTAGACGAGTGACCATGAGAATGCTGTATTGTCAGACTAGCACAGGAAGCTAAGATGCTAATACGGTACCGCTTTACTAATGCCGGGGTGCCGCACAGCTGGGCTAACACAGAAAAGACTCAATTGCAGGGCTAAAGCAGGGACGCCATATCACTAGGTTAGCACAGGTAAGCTGTGGCACTAAGCTAACGCAGGGATGCTGTACCGTTGTGCTAATGCAGGGACCCCGTACTGTGGTGCTAACACTGTGCCACTGGGCTAACACCTTATCGATGGGCTAATGCAAGGAGGCCATACTGCTGTGCTAACATCGTAGCGCTGGGCTAACACAGGAACGCTGTACTGCTGTGCTAACATTGTACCGCTGGGCTAACGCTGGGATGCTGTACTTCAGTGCTAGCACTGTATCGCTGGGCTAACACAGGGACACTGTACCACCGTGCTAACACCGTATCGCTGGGCTAACGCTGGGACACCATACTGATATGCTAACGCCATAATGTTGGGCTAACGCAGAGACGCTGTACCACTATGCTATCACCATACTGCTGGGCTAATACAGGGATGGCACACGACTGGGCTAACACAGGAAGGTGGCACTGCTCAGGTAATGCAGGAACGCTGTACCACTGGGCTAATGCAGGAATGCTGTACTGCTAAGCCAATACAAGACGCGGGTCGGCAACCTAACTCGCGTCCCTAACTCGCGCATCGTGAGCCACTCTTTGAGCATGAGGCTGCGGCTCTTCTCTTAATGATAGCCGCATTCACATTTTCATGCCTAAATTTATTATGATAATACTTTCGGAAATATAAATAATTTATTTAATATTTTTATTTTTCATTTAGATATTTCTTTAGCTATACCTGAATGAGGCGGTCCGTCGCGCGCTTCTGTGATGTCTTAATTTTCCTCAAAGTCATTCTCTGCGATGAGATTACGTGGTATGCTTTCCGGAGTTTTCTTCAGTGTCTGAGATTGGATGTAGGCTTCAAAGTTTATTGGGATTCTTAATTCTTTCATACACTGTTCATAGTAAATCCTTACCGCGCCTTCCCAGATCACTGGAGTTTGGAGTGGTGAGGACATTTTGCACAGCTCCAAGTAATTTAAAACTGAGAGCCCCCTGAAATTAAATTTTTTTTTGTAAGTACTAGAAGTTTTGTTTTTGTGTTAAATGCATATATATATATATATATATATATATATATATATATATATAAACACACACACACTGTATATAGACACACACACCAATATTGCATTAAAAATCGTATCTCAAACCATCTTCTCTATCCATTGCGGCTCTTGGATTAGACATTTAGGATGAAGTGGCTCCTTGGCTTATGAAAGTTGCTTACTTTTGTGCTTGGGTAACAGAGGTAAACTGTAGTGCTGGGTTAACTCAGGGTTGCTATACCACTAAGCTAATGCAGGTTAGCTGTGCCACTGGGCTAATGCAGGGACGCCTGGGAACATCAAATGGTTGGACAGAGCCTGTCTGCTTGTCAAGTCTGACATCATGCATGGTGTAAAACCGTTTCAAACAAACCATAGTGATAGAACCAATAACATTATGGTGACAAGGAGGCTAAACTCCATTAATTTAAGTTGGAAGGATAAGGTGAAAAAGGGGTTCAGGTCCTTTAATCCAAGCAGAGAGTTGAGTGTAGGTGGTATATAGGTGCTCACTAGTTACATCATTTTCAGTTCAGCACTCACACTGAAACAAATGAACACATTTTTTGAAACGGGTGGAATACAAATTCATCAGTACTGGGAAACATTCACATTCAACATTCAACAGGGGACACGTTATGTTAATTGTGTCTGTGAGATGGTTATGGTTAAGCTTGGTTACATCCAGGCATAATCGGCAGTTTGGGAACATTTCGGTTTCCCAATAAGTTATACCAACACTGGAGAGAATGTGGCTAAAACCAAAAATGCATGTCTGTCAGCCCCGTCACACTGAACGTAAGTATGTCGCTGAAAACATATCTAATGGTCATCCGGGTGCTTAAACAACCAGAGCAAAGCAGAAACGATCCCTCCGTGGCATTTAAGCAAATTCAGCTATAGACAGATGACCATCCTAGGTAGCAGAGAACATAGGATTAAGTTCATTATGACTGTTATGATGTTATATTTTTGATTTGTAAATTGTGCATATTTTTTTACAATGTGCAAATAAGCGTCTGTTGTCATTCAGACGTTTGCCTTTGGTTTACAGCTTTCCCTAATTGTGCTTGCAGTTTTAATAACAAATGATCTCAGAACAACGTCAGTTTGCCCTGTTGTACCCGAACTGCACCGAACTGTGAACCCAATATCAAGATTTGCACTGAGCTGTGAATCTTGTCTTCCGTTACACCCCTAATACTAAACTTGACAAAACAGCAAAACGTGGCTGTTTACACAGTCACTTCATCTTTTCCTTCTCATTGCACGGAAAGTGGCATGAGATCAATTCTTTAGTTTTTTTTTCTTTTAGATCGATTTAAAACACTGAGGTGCACAACAGTGTGGCATTTTAACCTGCACCTGCATTGGCCCCGGCAATAGTACTGTCACATGACTAAAACGTCATGACTGGTAGCTGACTGTTCACCATCGGCGTGTTTAGGTGAAGGGTATAAACTGTACACCATCGGCGTGTTTCGGCTGGTAGCTGTGCGAGGGCTTGCGAGGCGTCAAACACGGAGCCCGCGCCGCTCACCGGCATTACCTGGCTGTTGTGCTCCGCCATGGTGTGATAGTTGAGTCCCGCCTTCGACCTGAACTGCTTCTGGCACTGCTGACACCTGAGGGCGTCCTGGAGCTTCGGAGAGACGACAGGCACAGGAGTAGTGGGGCCTCCCTGTGGTGGGGGGTGTGCGGCAGTGCCCCGCGACGCGAGCGCGTGGCCAATGGCAGCCTCGACTCAATGACCAAACATCAAATTCGTCACTTTGCGGAGAGTCGTTAAATACGCTCGGATTGGCTCAATAAAACAAAGCAATTAGGTCCACAGCAGTGATGCTGCAGGCTGGGTTATATCATCTTCTACCACCATCCAATCAATGGGAAGTGCTTAATGAGTCCCTGCTCTCTGAAAGCGGCCCTGGGAGAGCTAAGCTAATTACATGAATCATCCACTAACCCAGAATGCTTTGTGCCTTGAACTGTAAACAACTGTACTGAACAAAGAATAAACATGCCCCTACGCTGATATGTACCACAAAGCAAGCAGTGTCAGTGAGATGGACGCATGTGCGCACCTTCTGACAGATCTCCATATGCTTCCTGAGACCCAGAACCGTCTTCCTGGTCACCAGGGAGCAGGTGGGACAGACCACCTCCCCCCGCTCCGAAATGGCGTGCTCCCACTGCACTTCAGGGCTCCCTGGGAAATGAAGCACCAAGGTCAGCGTGGCAACGACGACAGCCGCCACCCCCCAACCTTCACACTTGGTTTGGCCCATTGGGAGATTTGGTGGCCTAGACATGCCTGAAGGCTTCTATCATACCAGTAAGGCTACAGATGAATTACTGACAGGAAGCAGACAGACAGACAGACAGACAGGGAAGTATACATTGAGCAGAGAGAGTTAGCATTCAATACTAACAGCAAGTACATAAACAGGAAATATACAGTGAGGGGAGTCTGAATCAATAGATAAACAGAAGACAGAGAGAAGGAAGAGAGCTGACTGCTTTCGTATTTACCCGAACATGGAGGCGTTGGCTCCTTCTTGGGTACCAGAGTCTGGGTTCTCCTAGCAGGCTCCTCATGAAGCCCCCCCCCATCTGGCCTCTTGCAACGTCCAGACTTGAGCTTCTCCTCCACTTTGTTTATCCCTGCAGAGGAGGGCACGACACACCCACGTCATGTGGCCGTGGCGACACTCAGCAGTGCCCCCCCCCGTGATCTTGGCATCCTTTGGCTGCTGCTCATTTAACCGTCTAACACGGGAACCGGTGAGGCGAGGTGCGAGTTCACATTTTCTGCAGCGAGAACGAAAACAAAGACCTGAAACAGGCTGGCAGACACTGGTCTGACTGGTTCATAACCAGCCTAGTATCTGATAATTACCAGTTTCAGGTGCGATTCAGTTAAAGGAAAAATAAACTAGTTTTACTGAGAATAACACACATTAACTGCTTTAAGATTTTTTATAATAAATAATGATTCCTTTTTAAATACTGGTGGACTGTCGACACAGCTTCCTGAGAACCATTCTGTACATCCAGCTTCTGCGTGTGTGAGAGAGGGACACGCTAATGTTCATGCGTGTAGCCATGTCGCAGTGCGTGGTCAGGATGGCGGTGTGCCATGGCGATTCCCGTGAGCCGCCGCCCTGACAAACGCGGCCCAAACTATGTCTGTGCGGCAGGAGGAAACACCTCAGTAATTGCTGTATTAGAAAAGGAACTGCAATTATATGCAATCAACCAAGGTAGAAATGGAGTACTGCTAACATGGGGAATAATAGGCCTTTTTTGTGGACAGCAGGAACCTGCTCCCCCCTAAAACCAGCACTCCTGTGAACTGACACCTGTCAGTACAACTGACACCTGTCATCTAAACAACATGGCAGTGTACAGCTAAACATGCTGACACCACACAACTGACACCCATCACCTAAACACGCTGTCGGAGTACAGCTGACACCTATCCGCTCAAAACACTGATGGCATACAACTGACACCTATCAACTAAACACACTGACGGCATACAACTGACACCCATCACCTAAACACGCTGATGGTGTATAGTTTACACCCTTCACCTAAACACACTGATGGTGTACAGTTTACACCCTTCACCTAAACACGCCGATGGTGTACAGCTTACACCCTTCACCTAAACACGCCGATGGTGTACAGTTTATACCCTTCACCTAAACACGCCGATGGTGTACAGTTTACACCCTTCACCTAAACACACCGATGGTGTACAGTTTATACCCTTCACCTAAACACGCCGATGGTGTACAGGTTATACCCTTCACCTAAACACGCCGATGGTGTACAGTTTACACCCTTCACCTAAACACGCCAATGGTGTACAGGTTATACCCTTCATCTAAACACGCCGATGGTGTACAACTTACACCCTTCACCTAAACATGGTTTGCTTAATTATGTTATTTTAATTATTCCATCTCTACTCATAGTACCAGGTTGGTGTTTAAAATGCTGAAAAAGCTATAGCTGCAAATTACATTGTTAGCGGACATGATCTTTAAAACAATGTTCTGTCAACATTTTCAACTTGCACAAAATGATCACAGCAATGAGTGAGCCGTTCTGAGTGAGCCATTAACACTGACACAGGTAGCAATTTAGGCAATTTAGACGCCAATCCACAATTCCGGTGGTGGGAACATTTGTAAAGTCACAAAAAAGGAAGTAAAAAAAATTACAACATGACACGTTCCTATTACGACACTTTGGCATTAAGCGAAGACATGTGAGGCAGATGAAAATAATCACATGGTAACCCAGAGTCAGGTGCATGTACAGGGGGCTGGACCTCAGGGGCATTCATCCCAACTGAAAGCTGATTGGTCCCTGGAGTGCCCCCACCCCTGTCACTCACCAATTTAAACACAACATCGGTTCATGATAATATTGTATGTATGAATTATGGCCCCTCTTCTGCCATCCACCATCCAGAACGCCCTGGATCCACCCCGGCACGGAGGACCCTGCATACCTACCTTTCAGACCAAAAGTTCCAGAAATCGATGGCTGCTCCCCGGTGAACTTCTTTGGGTTTTTTTGTTTCCTCCCTGGCTCGAAATTAAAGAAAAGGTCAGCCGCCCGTGTGAGGACAGTCCCCCACCCCCGTCGCCGTGACGCCGCGACAGACTCGCTCTGTCTGCTCTGGGTCAGACCTCAGTCACGCTCTCACCGCCCACAACATGCACAATTTATGACTTTTGCTGTAGATTCTTCAGGAGAAGTACACATATCACTCTGTCTGATAGTATTATGGGCTGGCTCTCATTTTACATATTTAACAGATACCTTTATCCAAAGCTATAGATTGTTTTTGAGAAAGCAGGGTTAGATAGTCCCTAGAGTAACTGGGAATTAAGGACCTTGATCAGGGGCCCAACAGCAACATTGGTCTGTTGAAGCTGGGATTTGAACCAGTGACCTTCTGATCGTGAGCACAGTGTCCTACCTGCTGAGCCACACAGCGCCCCCCCCCCTGTTTTGTAAGGACACGTTAACATAACACAGACAGTGATGATGGTAATTGAAGTCACATGTTTTATGCATGGTTCACGGCCTACAGGTTTGAGTGCACGTGTGTGTGTGGCCACCAGGGGGCGGTGCCGAGACTGCTGCTTGGCCCAACCACCTTCCGAGGTGTTATGATCTTACTGTGCTTTGTTCTCTCCGGATCCTCCTCGGGAAAGGGCGGGGGCAGGCTGCCGCCCTCACTCTCGCTCCCCCCCGGCGTTTTGGGCGAGGCCTCAGAGGATGCTGCCTGGCGAGCGGTGTGCGTCTTGCGGTCGGCGACGGGCGCGGCACACGCGCCGTTCTGTGACGGCTGCAAGGCCTCTTTCTTCACCTTGGCGACAGGGGCTGCCGCCGCGCTCTCCGCCGGCCTAGCACAGATCCGATGTCATAATGCTTGCGGCCACTGGGGGGAGCCATAACAAACCCAGCAGATAAAAGCAGGGGTTGGGAGGGGAGTATATTCACCTCTTTTTGACTGTGGCCTTGGCTGACCCCTTCGGCAACTTGCTCTCGTCCTTGGGCTCCTGGGAAACCCGGTCAGGGTGATTCCAGACCTTGTGCTTCTGCAAGCGCACCTTGGAGGCGAAGGCGGCCTCACAGTATGGGCAGCTGTGGCTCAGCTTCTCCGCCAGAGTCGCCTGAAGGACCAGAAAAGCAAGGGAGAGGGTCAGGGGACAAAGAACTGGAGGAAAAACATCTTGCCGGAGGCGCGAGAGCCACCCGAGCTCCATCCAGAGTGAAGAAGAGTATCCACTTGCCCTGTAGGTGGCAGCACTCACCCCCTGGCAGCGCTGGTAGTGGTACTTGAGCCCGTAGATGCTGGGGAACTCCAGCCAGCAGCCAGGGCTGGGACACTTCACTCGGGTGCGGCTCTTGAAGTCCTCCTTCCACTGGACCATCATGGCAGCCTGGGAGAAAGACACAACATGAGCGTAGACCCCAAAGCCTTATGGGTCTTCCTCGGGCGGGTTCCCACGCGGGCCAGGCACCCGGCCTCAACCCGAAATGCAGCCAGAGGCCTCCTGGGGCTCTCCTCCATCACGACGCTTAATCATCTCACGGCACTGTGGGGACAGGCTGAGCTTTCTCTGTCTCCATCGTGGGGCCACTTACCCGTTTTGGGCCCCCCGGGAATGTTAGGCGCTCCAGGGAAGGGCTTACCGGAATGTCCCTCAACTCATGGATCTCCGCTCGTGGACGGCCCTTCTTCTTCCCTTCCGCTCTCTCGTTACAGGCGAAGCCTGCAGAATGGGATGATGATCAATCCTCCTAGCAGGCGATTACCACCATGATCAATCCCCATGATGAATATTCAACACAGTGGCCAATCCCAACTGTGATCAATCCTCACATTGATAAATCCCCTCCTCGATCAATTGACTTAGTGGTCGATCTCAACTATAATCAACTCATGCGGTGACCGACCCAAATTGTCATCAATCCCCATGAAAACCACCCAAAAGGAGTTTTCAGGATGACAGTCCAGGCCGAGGTGAACGCAGGATATGAGGCCAGATATAAAGACGAGGGAAAACAACTGGGAATGAATCAGTTTGTTAAGCGTTGTGAGGTTTCTGATATTTTTATGAAATTCAACCAATCAGAACAGTCTTCAGAATTTTTGGGATACTCAACAAAGGGATGTATTATCAGAAAAATAAGACGGAGAAGCAGAATTTTTCATTTGAATTTCTGCTAAAAGTCACATTTTATCATATATTTGGAAACAATGTATGGAAACGGTTTCTGCATATTGAATATCAGATCATAGAAGACACAGCTGAAATGTAAAATATGAACTTATTTGTTGGACTTACTAAGATGTCAGCTTTGACACTGTGCTGTCTAGACCCTGACAAATCTGACACAGTTCTGAGTACTGACTCTAGACCCTCACAGATCTGACACAGTACAGAGTACTCTTGTACCTGGGCATTCATCAGAAGCTCAGGATAGCTACACTTACGCCCAGTCGATGTCTTGACAGCCATACGGAATGTGCTATTTACCTCTCATTGGACAAAAGCACCAGCTAATAAATGTAAATGAATTCACTAATTTGACACAGTATTGAATACTCAGTGTTCATCCTTACAGATTTGACACAGTACTGAGCACTAGCTACTCACCTTCAGCTCAGAGTTCAGTTTTTACCCAGTACCAAGTAATCACTCAAAACTAAATACTCACGAGTGTAATGTAACATAACAATATCGGCCAATTTTTACACATGTACATAACTGAATTTCAATTCTGGTACATAAAGCCCCCCCACTGCTAAACACTGCTATTTTAAAGTCTAGGAAATTGACGGCATGCTGAAAACCAAAGGCTCCCCAAGGGGTATGAGGAATCCTTCACTGAGTCACTCCACGCATTGATCTGAGCTTCCCTTAAGTCACTGTCATTCCTGTAAGCTTTTGTTTTTTCTACATCTTTGCGACGCTCTGTAAAACACGCTCTCCTCATTCATAACAAAGGCCGCTCTCGGGGCCGTCGCAGAGCTCCAGGCGTCGCCCGCGGTACAGCTGCTGTCTGCCGGCACTTTGTTTGACGCGTCTCCCGGTTGTTTCCCTCGCTGAATTCATGACCGATTTATTAATCCTGATTAATAAATCTCCATGGAAACCATAGAATGAACGCCTGGGATCTGGATCCACGTTTCCGTTCACTTTCGGTCCCTTATTATTGTTCTTTACTGTCCCCAGCTCGGTCCAATCCAACGGCAAAAAATGTCTATCCCCCCGTTTTGTGAAACGAGCTTCAGCCGCCATGTGGCAATGGCGGTAAACACAGGCTCGACACAAACAGTTAGGAATTAGAATCATTTGCTTTGTTTGTAACAGGGAGCGTAACTTTAAAAAACTCCCCCTCATAACCCAAAAGAAAACAACCCTGTTGTAAAGCATTTGATACCCCCCCGCGCACATTCACCTCTCACCAGTCCAGCTGGGCCTTTTTTCTCACAGCTCTTGATTAAGTATATCAGAGCCAGATGGGCAACTGTAACCTGGTGGAACCGGCTCACTGTCCCTATGGACTTAGTCCCCCGTGTTCTGGTACCGCCTCCCACTGGCTCCCTAGAGGAACAGCAGATGTTATCAGCCCCAGCTGTTCACGTCCCGCAACTGCGGTCGGGATTAGGGGCGTGGAAACGTACCGGCCACACGTGGCGCTGTCCGTCAAGCTGCCCTCTTCACTGGCCGCCTGGGGCGCCAGCACGCCCTGGGGTCACGCCTCGATCTTTTTATCGCAAAATCAGTAAAAATGCTACTAACGTTCCGGGAACCAAACATGACGCCTCTAAGTGACGACCTGCAGATTGTGTCTATAAAACGCTGCCGATTGACTCACATGAGGTAGGAGGGACTCTAATGTGTCATGTCGGTCCCGACTCCTCAGCGTAACAGGCAGGAACCGCGCGTGGCGTCAGGATCGCCGTCTCTCCTCTCTGTAACGAGGACGGGCTTTCTTGTTAGCGCAACCTCCCATCACGCTCGACGCCCCTACACCCGCTGTCTCACAGCGCTTGGAGAGGGGGAGGGGGGGGGGGGGGGAGCTTGCCAACTGGCTACGATTTAATTAGCTGTCAGCGGGTCTTCGTGGTTCAGCCCCTTAAGGCCCGAGCTTCACGGTTCTGGCGTGTTCTATTTCGGGGTAAGATGACCTCCTGGAAGGTGACTCCCATGGATCAGAATTCCTGGGGCTTTTCTAGGTGCCCATAAGTAAATAAATAAATAACCTAACCTAAATGACCTAAAGATACAGATTCCTGTCAGGTACAGGAGAAGACATGTTTCATATGATACAGACAGGCTGTCCCCAGTAGAAGAAGCTGCCATCCTGTATCTCCGAATCACTCTAACAGGCCCGTGACGACATGGGACACACACTGCAGCCTCCATCCTGCAATCGCCGTGTAATCTTTTCAATTTGTGGTGCCGCCCACCTCGCAAACTTGTGTGAGGCAGACAGCGATACTTCTCTGATGATCTCTTACGGAGAAGCGTATGACATCGTTACACGGGTTCAGGGAGGTGAGACGAAATGAAACGAACAGGCAAACGACCTGATAATGTGACTGGATGCCAATGGCGATAATTCAATCCCTGCGAATCGTCCCCCTAATCCCACGCCGACCCACAGGCGGGTGGTTTAGCCTGTCATCAAATTTCACCGCTAAATTAATCGGGATGTCTCCGCGTTGGCACCTGTTCCGGGGGCCCTGGTCCCACCCCCACCTCACTCTTCGAACATTTCGGCACACCGTTCCGCCTGAGGCTGGGGGCATGTTTCGGACCCTCCAGACGTGGCTGCTGGTGAGAGCGCCATTAATTCAGCCCATGTGCCGTTTGTGTTGCTATGGGAATGAGACCCAAGTTCTCTAACCACCACACACACACACAAACACACACACACACACACATGCACACACAGAGGTTTGTAATTATATCTTTGCGGGGACTCTTCATTCTTTTCTATGGGGATAACTCTAATCCCAACATGAGGACCTTAACCCCCACCCAGCCCAGCCCTAATGTTAACCATAAATAACCAAACAAAATTTGGCATTTTTAGTTTTTTGATTGCATTCACAGATCTTTGTGGGGACCTGAAAAATTGTCCCGACAACATTAAAATAATAGGTTTTTATTACATTGTGGGCAATATTTGATCCTCACAATGTATTATAAACATAATCCACTCTCTCTCTCTCTCTCTCTCTCTCTCACACACACACACACACACACACTGCTGGTATTTTCCTCCCCCTCCATCTCATGCTACAGCTGTACATTGTTCATTTGCTCGGAGGGAGGGTTCAGTGTCACGGGGGGGGGGGGGGGGGCGGCCCCCCCA
>JABFEB020000038.1:20509999-20524529 GCA_019775895.2 Stomatorhinus ivindoensis | reverse complement strand
GCCCCCCCCCCCCCCCCCCCCCGTCTTATCGGGTTGTCAGTTCTGGATATTTAAAAGTTACAATAAAATACATTTACACGCGTTTATAGATGATGTCATCAGCGATGCCGTGTTTAACTGCTCAGCTGAGTGTGATCATAATTTTCCGCATCCTGTGAGGCTCCCATCTCCGTAGTCTTTTCCTTCTTCTCTGGGGGCGGAGGTTGAGAATGGTACTGACTGAACCAGAAAGCTAGAGCATGGTCAGGTTCCTGCCCGGTCGCGCTCTGATCGACAGCGACTGTGCATGCTGGGCCGTCACAGGCCCGACTCACTCGGCCTGCCGTCTCCTGCGTCTGCCGTCCTGGCTGTCTCGGGCGGGTGGGGCGGCTTCGCCGGCCGGCCCTTGTTCGTACCCAGGGTCAGCTTCCCCAGGGTCCCGCTGGAAGTCTCCATACCTGCGGGTTACATGTGCGGGAGAGCGCTGTCATTCTGCTGAACGCCATCCCCCGGGGCAAACCCGCGGGGTTCCGCAAACAATGACACTCAGCTGTCAAATCCGTCCTCAGCCACCTGGCTAAACATCACAAACAGATGAATTTTATATGTAAACAGCTGCAGGGCAGTGAGCGTCCGCAAGTTATAAATTCGTATGTGGAGGTAGTCTGGTCTCCCTGTGTTCTGAGGGTTTCTTCTGGTAGCTGAGCTGACTCGTGTCCTTACATCCCGTGTGTGTGTGTGTGTGTGTGTGTGTGTACACTGAAATGCACTGGCACCCCATCCATGGTGTCCCCTACTCCCCCCCCTCCCCCCACTGTATTGGATACACAGTTCACAGAGGGATATAAGATATATTAAATATTCCAGTTCTGTGTGTCTTTATGTATTACCTAAATTTGTAATTTTTTGCATTTTCCAGGAATGTTACTCAAATAGCTCAATTAACGGGGCTGGGGAATATTTTCCAGCTTATTAGCATTTTGAATTTTTCCACTTGCTTTGTGACAGCTCACTCATTAAAAACGCTGTACCATAAATAAACGTGACCAATGACTGACCCCGCATAAACAGGTGCCTCTATACCGAGGAATACGGGAGTTTTGTGGAGTGGGCGGAGCTTTATTTGTGTTATGGACGTACACTGTATGAAACTGCTGTGCCGCAGGGCACAGATTGGAAGGTCAATGTGATGACCAGGGACAGAGGCTCGCAGCCCACAGGTTAAGGAACATTTAAATCTTGTCGGGACCCCTGGTCAAATGGCATTAACAGCTTTTAATTAAAGCATCTACTACAGTGACGTGAGCACAAACAAACCGGCAGCCGCACTATTAATAATAACAACGGATAATAATCCAGCAAATCTTTCATAGCTGTTTAAACAATAGAGCAGCGTTTCCCAATCCAGTCCTCTGGGTCCCACAGCTGGCCCATCTTCTCTGAGCTCCCTCTCAGACAGTCCACATTTTTGGCAGCTGGGAGGAAGCAGAAATGTGGACCGTCTCTGGGTCCCCAAGGACCGGACTGGGAAACGCTGCAGCAGAGGGTCACAGTGAGACTGAGGACTGTCCCACGAAGCATAGGGACACCCTGGATGGGGGATCAGTCCAACATAGGGCGATACATTTATCCATTGCACATAATTTAGGAGCACCAGTTCAGCTAAACTGAACATTATAGGAAGATGCGGGAGTTCCTGAAATAGACCACACAAACACAGGAAGATCATGCAAACTCCGCACCAACACAGGAAGATCATTCAAACTCCACACCAAAACAGGGAGATCATGCAAGCTCCACACCAACACAGGGAGATCATGCAAACTCCACACCAACACAGGAAGATCATGTAAGCTCCACACCAACACAGGGAGATCATGCAAACTCCACACCAACACAGGGAGATCATGTAAACTCTGCACCAACGCAAGAAGATCAAGCAAAACCCACACCAATACAGGGAGATCATGTAAAGTCAACACCAACACGAAAGGATCAAACCAACTCCACACCACCACTGGAAGATCACGCAAATTCAACAACAACATGGGAAGACCGTGTAAACTCCACATCAACACAAAAAGATCATGCAAAAACGATTGGGCACAGCTGGTTGTTTTTTAAACAAACTAATTCTATATTGTGTAGGCTGTCGATTTATGAAATGAAATATTCAACATCCAACTGTGTTTGGTGTTAATTCTCATTCTTTTGCACAGTAAATAATGAACAGTATTATCTGGTCAAAAAAAACATGATGATCACACTTCTACTGTGTAGCTTCGACCAGAAGCTTCACTCAGTGATGATCCAAACAAACAAACTTTAAAGAACCAACAGTTATTGTTTTTATTCCAAGCATTTACACGAGACATTTTCTTTCTTTGCCGCACATTTTTCACCGTACCATTTCATACCTAAAAATACAGATGTCCTCATTCATACAATTACTGAACAATCTGGGCGAATCCCCGCTACATAAGGGAAGCAGCTGCTGAATCAGGCCCTCTGCTCCTGGCCGCATACGAGACCCTAAAATGAGGTACGCTCGACAGCACCCCAAACCTGGTCCAAACGTAGCCAGTGAGCTTCCACTAAAGTTTCCTGGAAGGAGACCGGAAAAATTCCACATATTCGGCAAGAGCAGAGATAAAAAGCAGCGGAATTCCAGAGGAAGACTACGCCTTTGAGAGCTATATGCTGCTGTGCACCCTGGAGTGTTGTCTGGAGCGTGTATATATGGGCAATCATTGTACTATTTTACATACTGCAAAAGCTGGTAATCAATGTTTATGCTGATACACATCATTACTGCTTGATATTTGGCAATCAATATATTGGCCCATTTGTACACCATACAAATTAGGGCAAACATGACTGTAATTAGCATCCGTGTTATTATTGTTCACAACTGAATATTTCACAACTTGATTGAGGTAATTACTGAGTAGCTAAGGTGCCATCATTTTTAAATATTCAAACACTCTGCGTTATGAATTTAAACAAGTTTCATGACTGTTGTCCCTGATACAAGAACCTCCATTCAGCTGAAACACACCAACGTACATGCATCTCAAAGACTCCATTATTCTGATGAATTATAATGCGTTATGATAACCGTTCATTTGGGTTTAACCAACGTGGTCTGTACAGATTTTTATTCTTTAACTCTGAAGTCACATGGAAAACCAAAATGCCACGATAAGTACATAAATGTATACAAAAAATTAACTTGAAGATCAAAGATCTCGACTTTTCACACATGCTGCATGCACATACTATTTCATGATTACAGATAGCCTATAAGTTGCGTAGGTGTATTTTCTTAGCTGCAACAAACGAAGAGAGCAGAGGCACCTGAAGCATTGCAAACAACAAAAACCTTCCCAAACTACAACCCCCCTTCCAACAGCCAGTCCCCGCTCAGTATCCCCAAGGCACTGGGAGGGGGTTTCGAGTCCCGCACACTTGGACTTTCCGCCCGCAGACCGGAGTCCTGGGAGGAGGGGTTGGGCCACATTCCCATCAGCGGGAACACGCACGCTGTCGGACCCCGAACTAAAAAAAAACACGCGCTTGGATCACGGCCGCGGACACCACGGTGGACCCGAGCGCCGCCTGGAAAACATCCAGCACCAGCCTGCAGACTGACCGTGCACCGAACGCAGGGCCGCGCTCGGCAAACACGCACCGGACGGCGGCCACGGCGTCTAGACACACCGGAGCGGAAACACGGGAAAATTGGGACAATCAGCAAAGAACACAAACGTACACAGCCTAAATAAATGACACATATATGATCCAGGATACGCGACTTAGGGTTCTGTTTTCTGGTCATGAGTTTTGTTTATCTGTATATACTTATATCTTAGTAAGTATGATTTTATTTTTTTTAATTTATGCAGCTTTGACCAGAATCCTAAAAATACCTAAGACTTAGTTAAAATGATTAATGTTGCTGATATTAGTAGTGGTAGTAATAGTAATATTAAACCTAATAATTTTTATATTTACTGTTACAGTGATCCTGACAACAATAAGGACAACAATGATAATAATGACGGTAATTATGACGTTAATAATAGCGTTAATCATAAGAGGTGAGTTGAGACGTGTCGCCATAGGAAGACCACACCTACCTGGGGTCCGAGTCACCTACGCTGGCGGGGCAGCCCGGGTGTCTGGGGTCACCCACGTGGGGTCGGTCAGGCGGTGCTGCGCTGCGAGTCTGCTGCTCCTACATGGCGATCACACCTGCCGGCGATGCGCACAGACGGGCAGCCCCTGATCAGGATCCGGGGGAGGAGAAGGAGGAGGAGGAAGAGGAGGAGGAGGGGGGAAGGAAGGAAGAAGAGGGGTAAAGGGGGGATGCAAATGAAAATAACCTCAACACTTTCACCTTTTTTTCCTTCGACCGCCTCCTGTCTCGTCCCTTCATTAATATGTAACCCACGAGGTCCTTGTTTAACCTCGACAGCCTCATTAAAATCGACCTAAAGCGAAAATAAATCAATTAAATTTTTAAAAGACGACTGCTTTCAAAGAGAGGGTAATGTCGAATCCTTAAAGAGAATAAAAAACCATACACAAGAAGCTTTTATAAACACTGAAGCAAAATGGCGACTTTAATACGAAGGAGGAGTAAAAAAAAAAGCCCTGCGATTTACCCAGCTAAAGGGAGTCAGAAAAATATGTTTAGTGCAGTAATTTCGACAGCGTTAACACAGTTGGCTGGAGTAAAAGAAAAGGCGACGGAGGAAAAAATAATGCTGCGGCCACGGACGCTTTCGCTCTGGGAGCCGTCCGCGTTTTCTTACCTCTGGATTATCGCTGCTTTTCGGAGCGATAATATCTCGGCGGCCGCGTACAGTATACAGTAATGTGTGTCGGGTCATGCGCGATCCGCTCTCCCTTTGACAGCTCTAACTACAGTCTGGAGTCAACTTGCAAACTCTCGCGTTATTTTTATTATTTTTTTAATTCCCCAACATGCAAATTCATATTTATGTTTAAAAATATATAAAAGAAAAGAATTAAATAAACCAATGCAAGAACTAGCCGTTTAGTGCGACTCAGCCGACGCACTATCGTGCAGTCATGACGAAAAAAAGGAGGGGGGATGTATGGCCGCATATCACGGAATAAGCCACGGTTGGCTTTCATCGCTGTATGTGTGTGAGTGTGTGTTTTTTTTGTTGTTCTTGCTGTAAATCCATCGTTTCGCCTGACTCGAGTCCTGCGGACTGTAAATGATATGGGTCTCCGAAAATGATGTTTATTGTAGTTTTGCCTGCGTCTCTTTTCACGGCGCTCCCGTTTCCCGAAGCCTCCCACTACAGAAACCGATTTGTATTGTGTTCGAAATGTGATTTGGGTTATGCCTTTAATTCTCAAAAATGTGTCGATGCAGGTAAATAAAGATTAAGTAAACAACTGATTACCAAGTAGATTTATAAACTAGTTGAAACTGCACATTGATGTTTTTGATTCATGTATTAGTTTTATAATAAACATTTATTATGGCATTGTAGCAATTCATGCTGGTAGCAAATTTAAAATTCTGGTAATAACTTTTGTAAACTCTTATCTAACCTGAGATGCGCTTCCATGGATGCATCAACTTAGTTACGTCTTCTTTAAAGAACTTAATAAATCACACCGATTAATTCTGTGCTTGTGGACCTGGTGTATTTTGAAAGAGAATCAAATGTTTCGGTAATGGTTTAATCCATCAATTTTTTTAATACAAAAGAAGCCCAGAAGATGGCAGTATTTACTCATTAGTTTCAGTAATAAGAGGATTCCCTGTCTTTAGTCTGTTCATTCATCCATCCATCTATCATATTCTGGAAATGATCATGGGATATTTCATACATGACTGGAAATTGACAAAAAAAAGTTAATTATCTTTCATTATTTGACGTCACCTCACAAACCATTCAACTATGGCGTAAGATCGTGCTTAAATTTACCGACCTTAGGTGTTCTTCCTTTAAGCTAACATCGGATACTGGCACGGATATGTTCATTGCTGGAGATATGTCACCTATAATTGTGATGGCAGATAATTTCCCCAGTTCTCATCCAAGCAGAGGTCCCCATACTGAACAATCGTACATTTTCGTGAGACATCCCCCAGACCCCATCGCGTGCTCCCACTCAGGATTTTCACAAAGTGCGGACGCACAGTGTCAAATTAAAGCTATAGGCCTAACTGCGGGTACTTTAAGAAGCGGGATTACGCCGGATTAAAAAAGATGTGGTTTAGTTTCATTTGGATCAGAGGCGATTTCTTACACCCTTGCTTCATAGTGTCAAACAGTGTATGTCCCGGGAAGACCTCTACCTTCTTAACCTTGAAATCGCTGCTTACCTTCAACATAGTTATCCCGCTTTTTAAATTCGCCATGGTGCAATATTAGCAGCTGTTGGAAATCGTTAAAATTTTTATTCATAAAGGTGTGTGTTAAGCAATTATGGTAATAAAATGGTTCCATTTTCTCAGAAAGTATTATCTTTTATTGTTTAGCAAATTAATACCTTTGCTGGAGCGTGCCGCTGTCGAGCCACGTGGACCATGGATTTACAAGCCTGCCACCTGCTGCCCAATTAAGCAAGGAGTCTGGAAATTTGCTTTGTTATATTAAAGGGAACGGTGCGTTATGGATTGGATAGATAACAACAACAGTAATAGCCATTTTAGGATAAAATACCAGCAATGGGATGCTGTAATACTGCGGTCGCTATCTAGCTAGCTGAAGATCCTCTCCTGCGAGTTGCCATGACACCCGGCCGTTTCCGTGACGTTCACCCACAGTTCCCCACCTGAATCTTGGGGTCTAAGCGTGTGAAAGTTACCTTTAGCGTCAGATCAAGTCTCACAGTGAATTTCAGTGAGTTACTGCTATATGATGCCAACTATCCACCTATCTTATCCTGCTTAGGGGCACCTCGGGGCTGTTCCACAAAGCAGAATTTCCCAGGTAGCTGGGTAACTTAAAGCAAATGTGAAAACTGTCCAACTGTCCAATAGGAGGAGAGGTACGTAACATTCCTATTGGACAATCCGTACATGCGATTTAAATTATTTGCTTAATGAAAAAAATGCTGCTTTGTGGAATACTGCCCGAGGGCATGTCTCTCTAAGGACAGATATACTGGGCAGGACATAATGCCATATTCCTAATGCTTTCTCTGATTGATTCTACCAGTCAGGGTCAATATCAAGTCTGAGAATACACTCCTCTATAAAATGCTTAATTCCTGTAAACAACTTACAAAAATTAATAGGGACTGACATCTAATGTTTTTTTTGCCTGCATATTCTATCTAAACCAACATTTACTGCCTCCTCTTATAAAGATTGATTGTTTATACAAGCAAATTTAATGAAGTAGTTTTTAATGGTCGCAACTGTAGGACTTCGTGAAGCCTGAGTCTGTAGCCTCCATGCAAGGACATAAGCGTGACCCTTGTGCCGCCTGTAGAGAATCGGCTGACCTTGTCTGTCACCTTGCAGGCTGGAGTGCTGTGAGCATCATTAGCTTGGGTCCGTGCAGGTCAGCTGGCTGCAGCGTTAAGTGATTTTCACTTCTTTGGGAAACATTAAACCCATACACCTAGTTTACCAAGGGCAAAATAAATCTCCCTAGTACCAAGGACCTGTCCATCTCTTCAGAAGTGTTCAGACATGTGTTTGAATAAATGTATACCCGAAGAGCTCAGGATATGTGTATCAGGATGGGGGCTTGATAAAAATGAATGAGAAGAATTTAAATTGACTGTCCGCTCCATGAAATAGCACCAATGAATTCCTCAGGCGTGCTTTAAAATTCATCTCGAATGAAAGGGGATAAATAATTTGGTTTTAATTTCAATGACTTAATTTAGTGTCTTTTTGTCATGCAGTATGTGCAGTGACCACATGGCCTAGTAGACGAGCTGTCTGAGTTTGGATCTGAAGGCTGAGGGTATAAGTTCTCTGACAGTCAGTGAAGGATGGGTTAGAGCACTGTGGCTGTGGTTAGTATTTCCAGGATGGGCAGAATGGTCTCAACAGCAGACCCTTGAGAAAGGCCCTTAACCCCCAACTGAAGAGCAAAACTCTGTCTGTAATAACAGACTCCCCAGGGCTCTTCACAGGACAGCCACCTGGTGAGGTACTCAAGGACCCACAGATATGCTGAGGGAGGGTTTGAACCAGTGACCTTCAGATTACAGGCACACAGGTTTAGTCCACTGAGCCACACACTGCCCTGTAGTGGCTCTCATTGAGATCATTTCTGTAGACTTGCAACAAAAGTTCCTCAATACTTTATATGAGGGCTGAATGAGTCTTGGTTTCCAGAAGTTTGACATGATGAGGGAGCCTGATTTTAGGTCACTGGTTGTCTCATCTCAAAAACAACAAAAAGTGAGTTTTGGAAAATTGTTCTTTGATTGCTTTAGAGACTGGCTGACCCCGCCCTCTCAGTTTAACACCATTTTATATAAAAGTGTCTGCTAAATTAATAAAATGTAAATGTACATTTATCATCACAAAAGGCAGCATGCGGATAATCCTACAGTTATCTTTCCTGTCTACACTAGGAGGCGCCATTGCATCAGGCTTCTCCAGGACCTGAGCACCAGTTGGGCTGTCGTCTGCTCTGAAGGGTCTCTAGTATTTATTTCCCATAATCCTCGGCCTGTTTATGGAATAGACTGATGATTGGTGGCAGTGAAGCAGGGCAGCTGGGTCATGCCGCTGCAGTGAAAAATCATACACTGTCAATGTCCAAGTATTGGGAAGTTATTAAATTATTATCTGCTCGTTCATCTTCCATAACTGCTTATCTAGTACGGGGTCACTGTGTGCCTGGAGACCGTCCCAAGGAAAAACGAGCCAAAGGCGGGCAAAACCCTGGATGGGATGCCAGTCCATGGCTGGGCCTATCCTCTCACTTGTGGGAGTTTTCCTTACACAAAAATGTTCAGAGGGCAGAATGAAAAATGATTGTTTCAGAGAGATAGCAAATCAGATTATAGAGAAGGTGGGGCCAAGACATTTAATTTGTTGCTCCTGCCTGTTCTAGTTGCTTGGACCCACCTCCTTTGCAAGCTGATTGGTAATCTCTCTGAACCAATCATTTTTCTTTCTGCCCTCAGACCATTTTTGTGTTAGTAAACCTCCCATGAGCTTTATTCTCAAACCTGTTATGGGATATTTAGTCATAACAATTCGTCTAACCACATGGTTTTGGGAGATGGATGGATAGCAAGAATTAAACTACTACAAAAACATAAACATTGACAGTTTCCTACCATTTTGGCTGGCTGTGATTTGCTAAGGAGAATGTCTGTTGCTAAGATACAGTGATACACAATCATATAAACACAAAAGGAGCGAGGCAGCGGCGGAGTAGTAGTGTGGGGCTGTGGCTACAGCTGCAGGGGAAAGTGTTTTTGGGGCAATATAAAAACAGACATAAAAAGGGTTTTATTCTTAATTCAGGGCAGCTGCCGGTACCATGTCACGGTCACAGTATGTTTCAATGGGAGTGAATTCGAAACTTCAGAGCTGTCGATCTTGTAGGAATTTTATCAATGTGTATTTTTCTTACTAATGCAGAACTTTGTCAGAAGGAAATTTGGGGGGTTACGGAAGGGTCTGTTTCTTCTTTCCTTGTTTAAACAATTCAGCTTTTTTATTTTATTAACAATTTTTTTTGGTTGAATGTTCAAATGGAATTATAGAATGGAAGAGATAGCAATGGAGAGTCACACTTGACTGAATGCTTATTGGAATAAAACACTGGAACACCCAGCCTGATCTCCCAAAAGGGGGTGTAGAGCGTTACTGACATACTATATGGGGGTAGTTGCAGCACATTCTTCAGGCTTTACTGATGGGGCTTTGGGCAGTTAGTTCAATCGTGGAGAGATTATGTGTCATTCTTGCTGAACGGAGTCTTTATATCTAATGTGAGGTTGTCCTGCTTCTTGCATGACACTGACCGTAAGTGGAGTGTCTCATCCACGTTCCAGAGCTATTTATCTAGTCCAGGGTCACCGAGAGCCTGGAGTCGATCCTACGCCATTGCACAAGACGTGCACAAAGCTATTTAGAGATTCCGGTGTTCACTAACTACAATTTAAGAGCACATTTTCAAAGCTCACTCAGTCCACAGGATACCTTTTGATGGTAGTTCATGTGCATTTGCTTGAAAATCCAGTTTGAAGGAAGGGGGGGGGGGGGGTAAATGATTTTGTTTTAATCACAGTGTTTCAGTTTAGTACTTTCTGGGGGTGTGATCTGACTTTGGATCAGAGGGGTGAGTGTTTGAGTCCCTTCATGGTCAGTTTAGGAGGTGGTGTGGGTTAGGACAATATACTTGTAATGAAATGGTTACTGGTTCAAATTTCAGGATTGGCACAGCATGATTTCACCATTCGACCCCTAAGTATGGCCCTTAACCCCCAGTTGAAGGGCCAATTTCCAACCTTTTCAGAATTTTTTTGTGGATTTTGTGAATTTTGGAAATACAACAAAAATTCTTCTTTGGATAACATGAGGAGTGAGTGAGCCATTTCCCAACACCGAAAAACATATGAGGAGGAAGCCGGATCTTAGGTCATTGGCGGTCTTATCTCAAGGAGAACAAAACATGGAGTGAGTTTTGGAAACTTTCTCCTCACGCACTGATTTGTTGTGGGAATCAACCCACAGTTAACTGTAGCGCCACCTACTGAGGTTTGGTTGCAAATTATACAAAAAAAAAAAACAAGATAAATGGTAAGGATAAGACAAATATATATATGGACTGGATTTTATTTAAAAAAAAAGACAATAGATCTTTATTCCACATTGTTAATATTAATATCTGTACAGCTGGTAATTACATATTCAAATACATTGCATACAGTCATTACAAATGAACGATGTGTTTATTGACCGAGAAACGAAACATGGTTGTTTATAACAGTCATGGCGGTCTGACATCCAGACGATTCGAGTCTGAGGTCTGTAGTGATCGAGGCAGGACCGACAGCGAAACGCCGCGATCCAGGTGATGGGTCTGTGGATAGAAGAGACCCAGATCCGAAGGTCTGTTCCTGCAGTCGTCTTGTGACACGGTTTAACATGGAGAGCGGATAACACAATCTAAACCGCGTATGTTTGTTAATACACACGTTGGTCTAGGTCAGTGGTCGCCAACCGGTCGATCGCGATCGATCAACGAGACATTTGTAGTCGATCGCGATGCAACTCCCCCCCCCCCCCCCAAAAAAAGTATACCGAGGCCCTCCAGTCGGTGAAATATTCCATACTCCATTCAGTAGCTCACTAGAGAATTGTCTCTGCAAGAGTAGCTCTCGTTGTATAAAAGATTGGAGACCACTGTTCTAGACTGATCACGTATTGCAGGTGATTTGTTGTGATTTTTACCTCAAAGGACAGTCGCCTTAAAAACACCATTCGCCCATTTTGCAAAGCTGACAGTCTCTCTTTTATAGTTTAATCACGTTGGCCATAGACACCGCCATTCCCGAAAACTCAGACAATGCTGGAACACGGAAAGACGCACATCTGTGTATAAATCTAAGTGTGTCATCCTCGGGCAGACGGTCATTGCATAAATGCATTCGATTTTACACTTTCATAACCAGTTCATTCATAAATGCCGTTTACGGAGGTCTCTTACAAAATGAAAACATACAATGCGTATTTCAGCTGTTTATCTCATTATGTGGAATGTACAGAAGTTCATTATAAGATGATCAATGAGCGTAACTTTTAAATATTCTACTTGTCTTCTTGCCCAACTTTCCATGCATCCATCCATCCATCATTTTTTAAGTTTCATTAAATTCACTATATATATATTCCACCCATTTATGCTGCCTGCATTACTTATTGTCTATACACATTGCACTATGTATATAAACCCCTGTGTCCAGCCACCTGTTTCACACTGTCCTGTGTTTTGAACTTTAAGTCCTGTTAAACCCTGCAGTTGTCACTTGCTGTATATATGTCACACTGTATGTGGTTCTTGGGGAATGATACTACATGTCATTATATACCTGTATATGTATGACAATTATGTCCACTTGAGTTATTTTGACTTAAACGCTTATAGCACAGGACACAAAGGTGGGGTACCGAAATCCAAACTCTCTTTTTTTGCATTTTTAATCTACAGCCTACACGACCACATTGCACGAAAAGATATTTTCGTTGAGTTTGAGCAAAGAGGTGAAAGCTGAAACTTTAATGAACAGATTGAGTAATGACTGGGTCTCCAAGACAGGAAGTCGTGGAGTGAAGTAAGAGGAGATGCTAATTATTCCGTTATGTGGAAAATAAAAGCTCTGAATAAAATGTACTCATGTCAGCGAGATCGGCAGCCGTTAAGAAGAGCGGTAAAACCTACACCTGCTTAATTATTGCTCGAGTAGGCAAGGAGGAGCCAAAATCGATGGCAAATGTAAATGAAACTGCTTGGTAGGTCTAGATGAGTCATGGAGAAAAATGCGCGTAAGAAACCCGAACTTTGAGAGGTAAAACTCCATATTAATGTGTAGGTATGATGCATTTGTTAGTAGCCACATTCAGTCGAGTCGGCACAGTCAGATTTTACGTAAAGCATGTGCCAAAAAAACAGGACATTGCGGAAACAAACGTTCAGCAAAAACATTCAAAGGTGATTGGTTGCCAGTTTGCCACATGACAGGAACTAACCAATCACTCGGGAAGTGTGTGGCTAATGCTACGAGCCTCGCAAGGCTACGTTAACACAATTACAGAAACATACTAACTATGGAGACGCACCCAAGCTCTACTCTGGCTGTCAAGGTCCTCAGACACACATTGGATTTCAATGACGTGCCGTTTAGGTACGAATAATCTTGTAAGCAGTCCTGAGTGACGGCCAGAGTCACTGAAATTGTTCCCTCATGGACTTTTCATTTTGAATTTCATGTTGTATCAGTATATTACAGTATGAGACCGATATTTAAACACAGTGTTATCCTCTAAAACCAGAAAAACTGAATTTTTTTTTGGATTGGGTTTCTAGCTGGCTAAAGGTAGCAGGTTCTGGTACGCTCGGAGATGCAGGTTCTTCCATTCACGTATCCGAGTCATACAGTCCTTCCCAGGGCAATCAGGAGTCCATTTTGTCTGAGAAGGCTGCCGTGCGGATAGATGAGCTAGGGAGGGTTTCCAAATGAGGCTGAAAAAGATGAAGGAGACACAGGATGCATGATTAAAGGAAACAGAAATGAAGTAAGTGATTGAAAAATACCACGTCCTTCCTTAAGAGTGTTTGTAGGGCTGGTCTGAATGACGTGCAGATCATTTGACCTCTCTCATGCGGCTGCATTGGTCTTATGGAGTTAAACCACGTGAAATCTGCAGGCCTGCTTCACAAAGACCTTGCCCCTCCTGTTAATCTGCCCGGCGACCGTCCCAAAAGAATCCCAAACGAGGACGTTAGATGGCTTGTTTAGGAGATCCACAGACAAATCATACACTGCTACACTTCTGTCTGAGATACAGAAAACATGACACCCGTCTTATTAAGTGAGACCTAGAAACATCCTTAAACTGATTAAATAACATAATGCTGTCTTCTTTTAAAGAGCCTAAACTGCGTTTCACTCGTTAAACACTTCATGACTGTGGATCTACACAAACGTCTTCCCGTTCCTATTCGTCTCACCTGTTCCGCTTGTCTTACCACTGTCTGCTGTAGGAATCACTTTCTCAGACCTCACTGATGCACAGAGGCTAGACCAACAGGCCCTGAAACCGGCCCAGTTTTGGTGGAATGACGCCCCAACCTTTCTTTGGGGATTTCTGAGAGTTTTAAGGTCCATGTTCAGCATGATATGTGACATGGAGTTTTCTTGCAGTGGTCTTTGCCATCAGTTAACTGAAGAACGATTAGGAATCTAAGAATCCTGCTCTACAACAATCAATGCTTTAAAATTCCGGAAGCACTGGATTTATCAATGAAAGAAAACGGAGGACGAGCAAATCCAGATGTTATAGTGCACCTGTCTGATGAGGTGTGATGGGGAGGTTATCAAGGGGATTGGCCGCTCCTCTTGGCCTTGCCAAAATTGGACAGTGCTATGCTCGTTCATCTAGGCTGTCGAAGACCTGCTGTCAGAGTCTGGCACATTCATTGTTATTTTTGACATTGAACAAACGTGGTGCCTGTCAATGTACTGTGATGGCTAATTTATATCAGCAGATCTTGGAAATTAATTACAGAATGATGGGGGGAGGGTGGGGTCGAGAGCCCTCTGCCACAATCTGCTTAGGGGACTCATGCATCCTGGGGGACATTTTAAACGAACCGGGGACTGTCTGGAGTGGGGGAGTGTTTCTTGCAAATTTCTAGTGAAATGTCAGTTCTCTGGGCCGGTCGATTTGTGCTCCGCACAGTTCGAGAATCGCAAAACGGGTGCTAAATTCGAAAGGTAGCAAAATGTCAGGGCGCGGTCTGACCGGCCTTGGGTAGATGCTGCCAGCAAGTCGGGGGGGGGGGGGGGGGGCAGT
>JABFEB020000038.1:20435219-20454464 GCA_019775895.2 Stomatorhinus ivindoensis | reverse complement strand
AATTGGTGAATGACAAGGGAGGGGCCTTCCAGGGGCCAATCATGTTTCAATTGGTGAATGACAAGGGAGGGGCCTTCCAGGGGCCAATCATGTTTCAATTGGTGAATGACAAGGGAGGGGCCTTCCAGGGGCCAATCATGTTTCAATTGGTGAATGACAAGGGAGGGGCCTTCCAGGAGCCAATCATGTTTAAATTGGTGAATGACAAGGGAGGGGCCTTCCAGGGGCCAATCATGTTTCAATCAGCTCATGCAGTCTTACCACACATACACCCCGACGTGAGATATCAAGAATAAAGTTTAAACAGTCAGGTAGATAGTGTGGGCTTTTCAAAAAAAGTTGTGCCTATTGCATAAAGAGTGTTTAGATCATCATTAAAAAAAAATATATTACAAACAAATCAGACATGCAGTCGTAGAGCTATAGACGTATTTCAGACTTACAGGGCAGATTCATACAGGCAGGGGGCACTGGGACTGATGGGGGGGGGGGAGGGGGATGTGTACCATCTAATATTTAATTTGGATTCCTCGGTAAGTAGACCTTTGTATCTAAATTTTCTAGTTGCCCCCCCACCCCCAACATCCAATATTGCTACTGTGTACAGGTGCTGGCTTTGAGAGCACAACTGATAAAGGTCCGCTGCAATAAGATTATTAAGGGGTTTCAAGTGGTACCATTGACTGGATATTGCATCTTGAATGACTTATCATGCACAGCCTCTGGTGTTTTGCATGGTTCCTGGGGTGTAAAATATAGATTGGCTAGTAAATGCTAATTAATCAGCTTTACACATTTAGATTAAGATATTGATTAGGTGAGGTAAATGGTTAATTAAGATGTTGTATGAACTCCTTCTATGCCCGGCCTTTATAATAATGCCATCGAACGGATTAGCAGATGAATCGAATCGATTTTCAGGAAGTCCAGAGCTCTGTGGGCTAATGGATGCAGATGGGGACTGTAGATGGGTTCAGCAGGCAGACCTTTATCCATTTATGGGTCAGGAGGTAATATCCTTAATTAACAGGCTGGAAGTAGATGGCCCTGCAGTGGTCGATGACGCAGTGACGGAACTGAATACTGTTAAGAGGCTGTTTACAGAGCAGTGACTTGTCGGCCGGTGTATTATGAATGAGCAATGTTGGCCATGTGAAGCCATTAAAGATTTTCCTTTGATTGGAATCCCAGACTTTTGATACAGAGAGAGCCATGAGGGACGACCTTTGACCTGAGTCGATAATGGGCTGGGGGCCAATGGAAGGATGCATAGCCTCAAATCCAGGTTTATCCATGCAGGCTGTGAGCTCATAGCCATCACTAGCCAAGGGCAGCAGTAAATCTTCATCTTTCCCCACATATTACAGTTTTCCTTCTTTATTAGGGGAAATACGGTAATGTGCAAAAGTCTTAGACCAGGGGTGGCCAATCTTATCCGCAAAGGGCCGGTGTGTATGCGGGTTTTCGCTGCAGCTCCCTAATTATATTACTAATTAGAGGACTGATTGGCTGAAGAGTCCTCACACCTGGGTTTGAACAGCCGACCTAAAGGTTACCTCAAAAACCTGCGTACACACCAGCCCTTTGTGGATAAGGTTGGACATCGCTGTTTTAGACAATCCAAGGAAATGTTTAAAGCTATTTATCTGGGTAGGAAGTGTATATTTGCGCAGAACAAAAACGGTATTTAACATTAGGGAATATGCAAATGAAGACTAACACAATATACACTGACAGGAAGTTCTCCAAAAATGTACTGATATCTAGTTGGATGGCTAGACGAACACGTTTTGGTTCCCAAACCTCTCCTCAGGGGTACCGCAGCCATTCCACAGATTTGTAAAATTTTACTATCAGTTCACTTAATTTATTTAATTAGTTAAAAAAACAGCTATTGAGTTTACGGTGTGCTAGTGGTTGAGTCAAAAAATGCATTGAAGTATTAGATGGGGGCTGCGAACACTGAGCTGACTTTAGCAGAGGTTTTGAAATATAGTTTTACACCAACATGAAGATCATTTAGACTCCATTTTCTTTGGCTACCTATGACTTTCGCGCAGGACTGTACGCCAATCATCTCATGCGATCGACTGAATAATTAATTGCCGGATTGGTTGATTGATTAGTTGACTGGTTAGCTGATTGATTAACATGGTGAAACAGAGTCTCAGTGTGGCTGGGATATTCGGATTGTGTGACTATGCTGTGTCCTGGGATAGAACCAAAGGACGATGTGTCAAGACAGTGTGATATTAACGCATCTCGGAAACGGGGTCTAAGGGGAGGTGAGCCTGGGCCAGAGATTGGTCCGGAAAGAGGAGGGGACATTCTGGCACATTCATCTGCTTCTGACCGGGAGAGGATTGGACGCTCTGTGATACCAGTTGCCTGAACACATTCCTGGTGATTCCAGTGAGCTTGCTGACAATTCCGGTCTGTCCCAGTGCCATGGGGCTTCATCTGTGGTCATTTTCAGCACATACAATGAGAACAGGTCGGCCCCCCTTCTCAGGGTGGTCCAGTGACATAATGAGGGGTGTGGACATTGGGGGGGGGGGGCACCTTCTCTGGCATACAGCTTTGTGAGCGACAGCTGGAAGACCTCTGGGAGAGCAGGGATGGGGAGGGGAAGGGAAGGCAGGCTATCAGGACGGACACGGACCCCTTCCCCACCACATCAACCCCCCCAACGCCGAGCGTGTGTTTCTCTGGCCAGAATCCTCTCTCCCGGGGCTTTGCTGAAGAGTACAGTTGCGCCGCTGGATCCCAGCTTGCATTTCAGCTCTCACCTCCTGCTTGACACTTACACTGATAATTTTTTACTTGGGACCTCACGCCATTTCACTTTCTACAGCGGTCATAATAATATAGCATGACGCAAATTTGGTGTAACAATAACTGTCACCTTGAATCCCACGTTTATGTGTGAATTTGCTACATCATTTGCATGTCGGATGGTATGTTGCTCTACAGGCGTTACGCCACAACACCTGTAATCAGTAGATTGTTGGTTTATATCCCAGGGTCAACAGAGTGTTATCACATTTGTTGTCACAAGGGATTGTATATATATATGTTGGATGGTTAGACGAACACGTTCATCTGCATATGTGTATATATACATATGTGTATATATATATATATATATATATATAATTTGTGTCACTTTGGATAAAAGCTTCTGCTGAAGTAAGGTGAATGTCAGTATGACAGTATAAAGTGGTCCTTGATTTGTGGGAGTATAAATTACAATCCATACATCTTTCATAACCACTTAATCAATACAGGGTCAGGGTGAGTCTGAAACTTACCCAGAATGCACAGGGCATAGGACAACTGGATGGGATGCCAGTCCATTGCAAGAAGGACACTCACACAAATTAAGGACAATGCACAATTTAGAGAACTGCATGCCTTTGGATGGGAATCAGGGTAACTCAGGTAAGGAAACATACTTATTTCTGTTATACACTAAAGAGGACATGCTGTGAAATTAAAAATAAAAATAAATTAAAAAAAAAAGCTAAATTTTAAGGTCTTATTTCCTCCAAGGACAAAAAAAACTAAAATTGAAGGATACTTTCTTCCTTGGGTCTCAGGAGGTTAAAGCATTTTTCAAAACATTATTCACAATTAGTAGAATCCTTTATGCAATTAGCAAAGAATTACATTGATTAATAAATACAACAAATCACATCAGAACATGCATCTGTTCTCAGTATTTCTGAATTCCTTTGACTACATTGATGCAAACCTTTCAGACTTTACATTTAACACAACTGATCTAGCAAATGACTTATCAAATCTAAACCCGAGGTCGTTCATTAACTTTAGTAAACAGGTACCACAAGTAACTATTTTGGTTAGTAAACAAAGCTAACATCAGTTCTTAACCAGGCAGTAAACCTTGGTGAGATCTCAAACCTTATCTTACTCGCCTCAAAACATAAATGTGGGAATTATTCAACTTGACATTGCTAAATAAATTTTATACATTAATCTCAAATCACGAATCTTCACCAAATCGTCACATTTAATCATAAATACCATCTATCTTCCAACCTGTACAGGGTCACGAGGCACAATCGCCATTACTCAGAATTAACAATTTAACAGGCAACCGACCTCTTTTTTCCAGCACGCTCGCTGTGCACAAGTAGCAAATATATCATTTATAAATGAACGAAATAAAACAACTATACATAGTAGCGCATCATGATGTCTGACCACTAGGGGGAGCTGGAAAGAGTTACCGGGAGAAATGCAAAGTCTAGGGCAGACGAATATCGGGTAGAAAGAGAAGTCAGTGTGAGTAATGAGTTCTTTACGAAGCCGACTGGAGCCTGATCATTTTTGAGGAATATCCACGTCTGTCTTCTGCACTTCATTCCATTTTCTGTTGTATGTTGTATTATGTGTGTTTTAAAAAATCTCCTGCTTAGACATAGGGTGGTATTGTGGTAGCAAAATTAAATACTGCCCAAGTGTAGTAGACAGCTGGTGTAATTTGCATAGTTCACATTGCACATTCTCTTTCTCCTTTGGGTGCATTTCACCTTATACTGTGGCATACAGTGTTCTGGTGGCATTTTCAAGCAATATATTAAATGTATTCTTGATAGCCTACAGTGCCATGGACTTGTGGACGGCTTTGCAGGGACGCGGCATGACACGGGCACAGAGGGTGGATGACGCACTGGCGGCTCCAAGAACAAAAAACGGGGTTTATTAAGCAATACAGAAAACACTATGAACAAAACAAAACCAAAACGACCACAATCGGTCAAAAACTAAAGGGGGAAAATAAAGACTAAACGTACAAAATAGACAACAAATAAAATATCCTACACTACACTACACTACACTACACTACACTACACTACACTACACTACACTACACTACACTACACTACACTACACTATCTCAAACAAAAGAACCATCTAACAAAGAACCACTAGTGAACTGAACAGGAGCAGGGACTAAAATACTAAGGGGTAACAAGACTAACACAGGACAGGTGAGACTAATTAAGACCGGGAGAATGTGGCACAGATGAAACTAATAAACTCAAAGGAACTAAAACAGGGGAACTAAGAACTAACCGGGGAAACAGGGAAACAGAAACTAACACTGGGGAATTACAGACAGGTAAAGACATAAGCAGGGGCACAAGGAACAAAACCAAAATCAGACACAAGAACTCGAAACACTAAAGTGACACACTAGGGAGAAAAATGCAAAAGCAGAGAAGGCAGGATTTGAACACAGGATAAGGATCACAGGTAATCATCCGCGCAACGTGTGGAGCCATGTGGCCAAACAGGTAACAGCTGAGAACAAAGACTAACACGAAGGACGGGATGACCAGCGACACCTGCTGGCCAAACGGGGAGAGGACACGGAGTGGGACCACAGGGGCTGAGCCTGACACTACAGGCCTGACTGCAGTAAACTGGGCGACCTTCACTGTGGGTACAGAAATCACATGATCTCCTGGCCATCAACCCATCCCTCGCCAGGGAACCACAGGGAGGTCTGATGCAGAACGCGGGATGGTAATGCACCCACACTGTGCGTATTGTAAAAACTGGATAGGGGCGTGCAAGCATCAGACAGAATTTACACACGATACGGACAAGGGCAGTCCTGACAACTGGGGACGCAACATGACTATTTATAACAATAAGCATACCAGGGATATATACAGATTTTCCCACAGGCCATGGTGGGAACCAGCTCACTGACTACAATATATTAGATTATAATGTAAATACAATTCTAAATGGTCGCAGTAAAATTTTATATTGCTTGCATGTGCTGGACCTATACAGGAGTGGCTAGTTGCTCAACAAATCTGACAGCCACCCCCCCCCCTCCATCAACAAATCCGACTGGCCACATCATAGCTGTCAATACATTTTTTGGCCCAACTGAAGAGTAAAATTGCCCATCCTACCCAGTGACCTGGCTTGCAAGGTCACACTGTCGCCTCCTAGTGTTTGATGCCTGAAGTGTTGCACCATTGATGAAGGAGTGCTTATGAACGCTTGGAAGTTGTGTGAAGCTCATGCATGTGGTCAAAATGTCAAAAACTAAACCATGGCCTTCTCTATCATACCAGCAAGAGGATAAGTCACATGCCACACTGTGTTTGGGACTACGTTAAGGAGATGTGGATCTCTGTAGTCTGATTGGACACCTAAAACTTAAGCAGACCATGCCAAGTTCTCTATAGACTCATTTCCTGTATGTCATATATTATTGAATGCCAAATTTATGTTGGGGGTAATTGTTTGCAGATACACTATATGGACAAAAGCATTGGAACACCTACATGGATGATTATTTATGATATCCTATTATAAATGCATAGAAATGAATAACAGCTGCTACACTTCTGGGAAGGCTTTCCACAAGTTTATGGAGTGTGTCTATGGGAACCGTTGCCCATTCATCCTGAATAGTGTTTGTCAGGGCCAGTCAAATTCTTCCACACCAAAGTCACCCAACCGTGTCTTTATGGACCTTGCTTTGTGCACTGGGGGCACAGTCATGCTGGAACATAAACGGGCTTCCCCCCAAACTGGGTCCCCCAAAGTTGGAAGCATTGAATTGTCCAGAATGTCTTGGTATAGTGAATCATTAAGCATTCCCTTCCCTGGAACTTTGGAACTCAAGGAGCCCAACCCCTGAAAAACGCCCCCACGCCGTTATCCCTCCTCCACCAGATATTATAGACGACACAGTGCAGTCAGGCAGGTAACGGTTCTCACTCCAAAGAACACGTTTCCACTGCTCCAGTGACCAGTGGCTTCGCACCGATGCACTCGACCCTTGCCATTGCACTTGGTGATGTGAGGCTCGCGTGCAGCTGCTCAGCCATGGAAGCCCATTCCATGAAGGTCACGGCACACGGGGAAGTCATTTCATGAACTGACTTATTGCAAAGGTGGCATCCAATGACATCACCACGCTTGAATTCACTGAGCTCTTCAGAACGACCCATTCTTTCACAAATGTTTGCAAACCTGACTGCATGGCTAGGTGCTTGATTTTATACACCTGTGGCAATGGGTCTGAATGAAACACCTGATTTCAATGACTAAGAGGTGTGTCCAATACTTTTGCCCGTATAGTGCATCATGTGTACCACAACCAGTGTCCAGCTGGCGGAACAGCAAACAGTTCTGGGATGTAGTGGTACCCAGTCCGGGGAGATCTCTGTCGCCTACTTCCTGGGATAAGCTCCAGGTGCAAGGAGACCCTGTAGTAGCTATCCAGTTATGAACAGGGATGTCCTTGTAATTTACCAAAGGCTG
Source organism: Stomatorhinus ivindoensis (assembly GCA_019775895.2). Classification (NCBI taxonomy): domain Eukaryota; kingdom Metazoa; phylum Chordata; class Actinopteri; order Osteoglossiformes; family Mormyridae; genus Stomatorhinus; species Stomatorhinus ivindoensis. Next base: position 20,447,144 of record JABFEB020000038.1, on the reverse strand, counting down.
CAATTAAATCATATATTAGCCAATGTATAAGAGACATGGGTGCTTGGGATGACTGTAGATTTCGGGACATTTAGTTGAACCATTATACAAGCAACCGTAAATGTTACTAGCCGTGCTTTTCCAATTCCATTACCCCTCCCCCCTTCATCTTTGCTTGTGGGACTTTTACTTAGACAAAAATGTTCTGAGAACAGAACAGAAAAATTTTTGATCAGCGCGATAACCAATCAGATTGTAGAAGAGGCAGGTTCAAATAACTGTTTTTTTTTTATAAACCACAGAGTTGTCTAGTATCTGATGACTCACATGTATAGTTATAATTTCATTGCTAGTTTTCATTTTGGTTAAAATAGTGGGATTCAACAAATTTTCAAAAAAAAAAAAAAACCTATTGTTTTTAGCAGAAAGCTACCAGCTGTGACTGTTTTGAAATGCAAACGTTCAGATCTGAAAATGCAAAATCAGAAAGAGCCATTGGGAAATGTAAGACCAATCTTCCTTTTCAAAATCTGTTAACAGCCGTGCTTTGAAACATGAATCCCTGTTTATTTTTCTATATTGTCATTTTGAAAACATTGTGCATCATTGTAACCACAGCATGACAGAAGCCGATGTTTTTTTTATTCAAACCAGCAAATATGGAGTACAGCTTTTTGCCTTTTTGTATTCGCCGTAGTTCTTTAAATTTAATTCTAGATGTGTGATGTAATATGTTGGAGCAGGGGTCACCAACACGGCGCCCGCGGGTACCAGGATGCCCCCAAGGACCACGAGTTGCCCGCGGACCTGTTCTAAAAATAGCACAACTCACCAGTGAGCAGCGTCTAAAATTTAATAGTTTTTCTTCCTTAATCACATTTGCATTTATATATCTTTAAAAAAGCATTTAACACATGTTTATTATACATGAAGTTTAGATGAGTTTAGGACCTAAACTTAAACTGGTAGCCCTTTGTATGGCTCAGTGCCCGTGAAGTAGCTCTCAGTTTCAAAAAGGTTGGTGGCCCCTGCGTTAGAGCACCTACTGGCACTTATCAGACACCTATTACAGGTGTCAGCCGCTCCGTGACATGTCTTACATATATAGAGCGTCAAATCAGGATTAATTACAAAGCATATATCATATATCACATATAAATGAGCTCTATGTGCTGAAGAAACTGTATGTTTGCCTTAATTTTATGGCTGTGTGATGGGATTTAAATTAAGAAACATTCGGTATTCTAACATGCGGTGCTTTCCCCGCTGGCACACAGGAACTGAGCCACACCGGAGCCGTGACGCCACGAGACGACAGTTACCGGCCGGTTCTAGCTCCCTTTGCTTTTCCACTGCAGAAGGTTCCACTCGATGAAGGCATTGAACTTTTAAGATCTATAAAGCACTGTCATCTTATTACTAAAATACATAGGCTATTAAAAAATTATAATATGTGGGAAACATCATACGATTCATGTCATTTAAAGGCAATTCGACCCAATAAACCCCAATGTGGCAAATAAAACAGATGCGAACTATGAAAATTGAAAACGTCGACAGATGGAAATACAAGAATCATTCCTTTTCTGACTCACAGAGCCTATGCTCAGTTTAAATTAAAGTCAAATTAAGATAATTGGGAAGTATGGAGGAGGATAAGGCGAATCTGAAATGATTGATTGAACTGAGACACAGTTCCAGCGCAGTTGTGTAATTTCAATGCGAGAAATGTCATTTATTATGTAATCTGGCAAGGCTGTATGCGGGTCCTACATAATTACAACACATTAAATCGCAGCAGAAAGTACACGCATTTAATCCCTCAGAGCAGTTTATGAATAAACTTCCCATGCCAGGTCCTACATTACCGAGCTGAATCAACAATACCTATTTTGACCCAACGCTCTGTGACTGTAATTAGAAGGGGACACATAACTCTCTCCTGACTTGTCCACCTGTGAATTTGAATGAGAAAAAAATAATCAGTGCGGGACATTCTTTCATATTGGTACGATGTTTTAAAAATTACATTGCCCTCTAGGGGATGGATGTTATACTCTTGTACATTGTAGTACTTCGTTCAATGTGTTCTGTCTTACAGCCGGTTTATTGTTTATTTTTTTATTTTACATAGCATACTTTTCCTCTTTCTTTTCTGACGTGTTGGTGGAGAATAAAAACTGTTTTTGGTGTCCTAAAGAGAAAGCTCTTATTTAATATCACAAATAAGAGAACTGCATGCAGTCATTAAGGAAAAGAAGTATTTTACCTGGAACGGCACAGACATCTATGTAGCCCTAATCATAAAAGGTGAATATGAAATGCAGCCTGTCACTATATTGATGCAGTGTTGCTGTCTGTTTCTCCTTTGTTGTTACATAGTAACTTGGCACTACAGATGTCATTAATTAATTATATTAAGTGTTGTTGGGTGTAACAGAAACAGCACAAAATGATGACGTGACTTGGGTGGCTGAAGCGAGTTGTTTAATACTAATGCACTCATTAGATCACGCAGCAAACGGCGGGAATGTGATCGGTTGTTTGTGCTGACTGTGTTGTAAGTTTATTTAGCCGTTTTAAACCTAAACTTGGCTGATTTATCGGTGAGGAATTTGGATCTGAAGCCCCTTCAAACTGGACAAAGCTTCCCTTCTGCCAAATGGCAACGTTGTTTCTTAAGGAGCACATATGTCACATTTGACAGCACATTTTTTTTCGTTTTAAGGAAAGTGTCTGCGAGGAAAGTACTGCCAGTTTCATTTGGCAGGCTCTTTGACTCACTTTTAATCTATTCCTGAACTCTGCTGCATTCAAACCTAAGTCTTAATGAGCGTGTGCATCGGATAAGGATGATTGATGACACAAGCAATCATAGGACCTATGTAGGGAGCTTTAGCCCACTACTCTTTGTTTCAACCCCCCCCAAAAATATTTCTTCTAAAGCCATTTAGTGATTAATCCCGTATTTTTGTAAATATTTTCCCCCCCAGCCGGCAAATTTAATCGTGTGTGAATCGTGATATATTAACCTCTATACAATGTGCCTTTTTGTTGCAGAAGTACCCCTTTGATAGCATTATCTTCTCTTCATGTTTTTTTTTCCCATAGAAGTTTTTCTTACAAGCTCAAGTGACTGGAATAGTTCAGGAAATGGCAGTGACTGAGGATTCGCGGTCCGAATGTGTATCGGAACTACGGAGAGAAGCGCCCTGCCAGGAGGGATGTATACAGAGCGGGAGACAGCTCTCGTTACCGCGAAGGAATGACGAATGTTTGACCTGGGACGAGGCCTTGGGCGTGTGTTCTAGCCTCGAGATGAGATGTGGCTGCTGTTTGTGTGCAGAAATCTCTGGGGACAGGTAGCTGGATACTTCTGGCTTTTTGGTAACAGAAATAAAACATTGATGTTTCTGGGCAGAGTGACAAAGAATTGTGACCCCCCCCCCATTCTTTCTCTCTGTGTCTCTATCTTTTCTAGTTAGAATTTGGTGTTTGTCAAAGAAAGTGCAAAAAATTAACAAAGGTTTGCATGTTCTCCCTGTGTTACCCTGTACTTCCTGCGTTAGGCTTCAGAAGAGGCCGTGCTGAGACCCTCAGATATCAGTCTGAAGGACACCACACTGAATTCTCTCTCTAAAGTTATGATGATCATAGCACTGCGGAAGTTTTGGGAAACCTTTGGACCAGGACTGTTGTCATGTATGGACCTCTCAAACTGATAGTACGGTTGTTGAAACATCTGAGCAAAACAAACCATTCAGGACTTGTTCACGTCCATTCTGGGCCTTAGCTGTGTCTAGGCTCCAGCCTGACCATGACCCTATATTGGATAAGATAGACTGATGGATCAGTAGACTGATGCATGTATAAATAAGTTCTGTCTTAGTATGGGAGCTGCAGAGAAGCTGTACAAGTCTGGATATCCATTCACCATAGGAAATCTGTCACTCGCTTATGAGAACTTACTTCATTATTTTTATAACATGGCAAGCCCGGATCGGGTAAGCAGGTGAAGGACAAAAAGACATGAGTATAAAGGGATTTAATGGAGAGATGGAGAGGCATGCGGGACAGAATCATCATAACAATACAATGACAGGACTAGAGAAACAAACTCTGAAGTGGACTTAAATACGCCAAACTAATGAAAACAACTCGGAACAGCTGGTAAACACGAGGAATACACACGAGGTTATTAAAGGGGGCATGGCACACAGGAAGATCGGATGAGCAGGGTGTGACAGAACCCCTCCCCCCTCCAAGACATGCACAAGGGTCGCATCTCAGGGGAGCAAAGGACGAGACCAGGGACACAACCGGGGACTCCACGGAACCTGGGAAGACAAAAACAAGAACATCAACGGGGCTGACACACAGAACAGGCACAAGGACATCAACCCGGACAACAACTGATAAACCACGGGGAATGCCGACAGACAATTGGGCATAAAAAACAGAGACACGGGGAGCACCAACTGGAGGTAAGATGGGACTAAGAGTGCGCACAGATGAAACAGAGGGACGAGGAACAAAAACAGGGGACACAAAACCAGGGGGCAGAGAAACTGTAGGGGTGACGGGCAACCGTGAGGGCAGACCGGGAGGGGACGCTGAAGGGGGCTAGGAGGAAGCGGAGGGAAAGACTGGGGGATTAGGGAGGAAAATGGAGACACTACAGGAAGTGAGGAGGGAATTGAATGGGACACTGGCGATGGAGAGGAGGTAGCAGAAGCTGTGGCAGGTGAAGGCAGAGCTACAGCCGGCCAAAACACAGGTGACTAATGAGTCGTAGCAGGAGTCACGGCAGACAACCGATGAGGTGCCGGAGGCGGGACCGAAGGCGTCTGATGACGTGCGAAAGGGGGCACTGCTGGTGACCGCTGAGCCGGAACCAGGGGTCCTACAGGCAACCACCAAGCCAAGCCCGAGGGAAATGAAGGCGAGCCAGGAGGCAGGGCAGGTGGGACCCGACCTCTGCGTAGATGTTCCCTCCCTTTATGGGACACAGAGAGCCGGGGTCCTGGCTGGGATCTGCTACCCTGTAGTGGTGGTCGGGGTGACCCTCCAAGGAGTGTACCAGGGCCATTAGGAAAATCCCAGAGAGGTCCCACTCAAACTCCTCCAACTCCATTATGGAGGGAGAAGAGGTGGTCTGGCGGTCAGGGACCTCCTCAGGGACAAGGACTGGGGCCATGGGAGCAGGGTCTGGAGCCACGGGGAGCAGAGTAGGAGCCGGAGGGTCTGGAGCCAAAGGGGGCGAGGTGGGAGTTCGTCCCGATTCGCTGCAGGAGAGGCAGCGGAGACCATGACGGCTCCCTGGAGGACCTCCGGTGCTTCCTCTCATCTTCGGTTCTTTCGCTTCTTTTCCCCCACAGTCTTGGGTGGAGTCAGGAGCACTTCAGGCAGCTCAGACAGCAGCCCATATGGCAGTCCCTTTTCCAAGGCTACCTGCTGTGTCATTGACTCCACGGCCCCACTTCTAAGCTGCCGTGGATTCACGCGCACCTCCTCGGCCAGGAGCGCGTCTCCGGGCAGGGACACATGGCACACAGCAGGCGTGGCACACACGAGGATCGGATGATCAGGGTTTGACAATTATTGGCCTGGTACACCTATTAAGAATTTGCTTCGACAGCACCAATGCATAAATTTATAATATTTAGCAGATGCTTTTGTCCAAAGCAACATACAGGCTTTTTTGGAATAAACCGAGTCAGCCAGTCCACAAAACAAATTGGGGGATTAAAGGCTTTGAACAAGGGTCCAACAGCAAACTCACTCTGCCAATCATGGGATTTAAACCAACAACCTCCTCATCATGGGTATATCAGCCTAATCTGCTGAGCCACACACCAACTGCTGCGGTTTAAAGACAACACAGTACACAGATGTAAAGAAACGAACAAAATAGAAGATTAAAAAAATACAAGCAATAGTTCATTACAACAATACAAATCAGTATGTGCAAAAATCAGAAATCAGAAATCATGTGCAATGTGTACAGGAGTGTGGTTCCTCAAACAAGTGACCTAACCCAGTCCAGTCAGCAATGTCCCTCACAAGCCTTCAGAAAAGCCTCAATACTCACACCTTTCAGGACGTCTCCACTATCTCATCCTCCTGCTGATCTTCCCCTGGTCTTTACTGACTCTCCCCTGGTGATGGTGCACTTGTCTAGTAGGCATCTACTGTTTCAATTTGGCCAGCTTTCTGACATTAGCTATAGCTTCTGGCCCAGTTACGAGGCCGGACTGGCCGTCTGACATACCGGCCTGGCAGCTCCAGGCTTTGATGGGCAGATCCTTCGAACAGGAGTGTGAACATCACAGGTATGAACTGTACCCCTGGGACAAGCTTTAGATCAAAATCAGACAGTGCGTCTGTCATTCCCAGTGTTAATGTTATGCTGTACAGAACCAGATGTTGCCTGTAATATGTCTATGATGCCTGTAATTTGCCCTGACTTGTTATTGTCACAATAAACAGTTAGGAACTGAATAAGTTGGGAATCTTCCAGTGTTCCAATGCTGTTAATATTTACTTATTTCACATTCACAGCTCATGCTAGGAGTATATATGACACTTAAGGGTCAATAATACGCTTAAAGGTACATATGTTTTTGCAGGTTTTTTAGACCAGAAACCGGTACATAGCTGACAGCCCATGTTATAAGGTTTGACGGCGTGTGTCAGGTATCTGTGTCCCAGCTATCTGTAGTAGCACCCATGGAGTTTGTGGATAAGAGCCTTACTTAAGGGTCCACAGACATAACCAGAATGATGAATGCAGAATGATGTTCACTGACTCATGGGAAAGTGTACGTATATCTTCCCAGGGGAGGTATTCCCAAGCCGTCCGCATGAATTCTGAGCAGGGAGATGGCGGGGCGGCACGAAGCCCTCTACAGTACTTGGCATTGTCCCAACTGCCTGAGGGTGGGGGGCCTTGGGGTGGGGGCAGTGAAGGGGTTCAAAGGTCACTTCTGCTCCCAAAAGGGAATTTTACTCTGTTGCATAAAGAATTGTTTTCTCTTTTTTTCATAACTAACTTTTCCATACACACTGCATGGGAATTTGCTTCACAAAAAAAGCTCTCCAGACAATTCAGAATTCTTCAGCCCATCTGTGGGGGTGGTATTATTTTTCAAGGCATGAGCACAACCAATAGTCTTAAGAGGCTGGCAAAAAAGGTGAGAAAAACCCCTGACTGTGATGTTTGCCTCCATGAAGACTAGTAGTGCAACCTGATCCGATGTCAAGTGGGGCATTATCACTGTGAGAAAGTGAAAGTTCACATGCAAGCACATTTTTTATTGCAGTGAAAACATACCCCTTTCACCCATCAGAATCCCAGAATCAGTTGAATAACATGAAAGGCAGATTGTCTAATATACTGGCTGTCTGTCAAGCCTTGGCACTGAGAGCGATAAGGACTCAGACCCAATCAAACTTGTGGGTATACTTGTTTTTGTGAGTGTGTGTGTATATGTGTGTGTTAATGGTGCATTATAAACTGCTGTCAAGATGTCAAGCCTGGACTTGTGCCGCCATGGAATTTATGAAACACCTCCTAAGCTTTAAGGAGAATCGGCAAATCCTACACACTTGAGGTTTGGGCCGCCTTGTGAGAAATCTGGCCCTGTGACTCGCTGTAACTCATTGTCACTCGATGTGACTCGCTGTGAATGTAATACCCCGGAACGGTCGGGGTGGTCAGCAAATCCACCCCCTCCTGCCCCTAGCTTCTGCTTCCCGACACATGGGACGGAAGACAAACTGCAGAGGGATTTTCCTGGAACGCCCGGATCCTGGCAGTCAGACCAGCTTCCCAGAATGGTGGGCATGTTGGTGCCCATCAGATGTTCCAAAACTACCACGTAACCCCTTCGTGTGGCACAAACTGTAATCGAATTAATCGCATCCTATTCCCCTCTCAAGGTGCCGGACTTGTATCCATGGGGAATCGCAAGATGTTACCATAGTGGTCCGGCCATGATGTGTAGAAATGCTGGTCTGCGCAAGGATGAAAAGCTCTGCCTGTTTGGTGGAGAAGAGCGTTTGCGTATATTACACACCAGACCCAGGTGTGACGTACGCAGTAGGCGGTGACTCTCTGGCCCCCGTTTCAAGGATGGAGCAAATTGGTAAAGCCATGCTAATCTGATGGGCATGGCCATTTGGGAAAACGCTCTAGAGTGGCTGAGTTCTGGTTTCGGTTTTGAGATTTGGCTTTGGCCGTTTTCCTTTTTTGGCATTTGCTGGTCGTTACTCTGAACGTGAGTCTATGACATCATTCCCACCATCCATTATTGTATGGACATCGTGAAATAACAGTGCATTCTGCCGGGTGCATGGATTCATTCGGAGGTCTTTAAATGTGACAGTGTTATAATCCTTTAAAAAGACCAAATGGCAGGAGGACTGCCGTTCAGATGTTTTAATTGCATGTCATAATAAATCAATTCATTCACTTTCCTCGCATGTGTCTTCGCATCTTTTTCCAGAACATTCTCTTGGGTTGATGGGAACACTGGGTTTCTTTATGACTAATTCGAGAAATACGTGTATGGATAGCTTTACGCAATGATTTAAAAGCCAGTTTCTTTTTAATTAGTACAAAATTAAATGCTCTGAACAACATAGTCATGAAGCATTTATGAAACATCTGGATTAAAATCAGTCGCATTTTGGAATTGTTTTGCTGTTGGCTTTTTTTTTTTATAAAGAAACTATCAGGACATGAAAAGTGGCTCTGGTGTGGTTTTTGTAATTTTTTCTTTGGCTGACAAGATAAATCTTCCGAACCCTGAATCTTTTCACAAAACGTTTGAGGGAAGGATAACGGCAATGTGACAGTGATGTTTATTTAGGGCACATCTGAGGGATGGGGAGGCCACCTTTATCTTCCAAAGCATGAATAAGTCAACAGGCAGGGTTTGGAAACCTTCCCCTCGGTACAAATGTGACAGGAGTCACAGTTCAGAGATTTTCATGCTGATTTCCATTTTGATTAAGTCAAGGTTGCAGTGTGGAGCTGATCCTAAGAATCACAGGGATCAAAGCTGACTGGACCTCTGCCTGTCCATCACAGAGCACCCTAACACATACTCACTCACTCACTCACTCACTCACTCGAATACGACTAGCTACTGCCAGTACTCACTCACTCACTCACTCATATATTACCAGCTACCACCAGTACTCACTCACTCACTCATACTGTATATTACCAGCTACCACCAGTACTCACTCACTCACTCACTCACTCACTCATATATTACGAGCTACGAGTGGTACCCACTCATATACTAGCAGCTACTCACTCACTCATCTATGATTAGCTACCACTGGTACTCACTAATGCATCTTTATACTACTGGCTCATTTCTCCATGGTGAGTTATGAAGCACTACTAGGGATCCTGGGTGCAGCGTTCGGTGCAACCCAACACAACGCAACATGGAGAAAAGACCTTGGCTGCCCTTCACAGGCCAACATGGATAACGCACTCATTGATGGACTTTGTCTTCATTCTTAATCACAGTAAGATGAGTTTGGACTCAAGTAGAACAGGATGTTTCGATACTTAATTTGTCATTTGTATGAGACGCATCGGAAGTAGCTGGTTTTCACACATCCCGTTTCCTGAGGAGTGTATAATCCAGAACATAGGAAAGGATCTCTAAGATACAGACACATCTTTGACCGAGTCTTATTTTAGACAAAAAAGCGTGCTTTGCAAGCACGGAATACCGAACATATCATCATAACATGGAGGCAGGAGGAGGGAGCGGGATTTTATTTGGGTTGGGGAGTAGAGACAAGCTTATCAAAATAAGGAGGAAGAATGAAGAATGAGACTGCCATATTTGGTTTCAGTAGAAGGGAAAAATCCAACAGAAACAGAAGCTGGATCTTGGGAAGGGGCTGTAATGAAGTCTGGGATCAGGCATTGGAGCAGAACCCAGTCTCATATAACTGGCCGACACAAAGATATGGAACGAATGTCCTTCACCACCTGACTTGCCCTGCATTGCCCATTCTCCCTTCTCCACACTGTTTTCTGTCAGCCTGTGTGCCTGATCGCGATGTCATACACCCATACTCGTTTACTATGTAGTAGAGGAAATATAGTATGCAAAGTGAACAGTATGTTCAAATCTGCAGTATGGATGAGTCAGTAGGCACTGCATTAACGGTCCAGTATTAGGCATCTAATGATATTCAGTACATACTGTTTAAGTATGTGATTTTGGATGTATCCATGACTGTTTCAATGTAAATGTTGCTGTAGGACATGCTCGCCAAATTCAGGAGAAGTAGGAGAAGCTGTGGTTGGGCACTGAGTGTCAGGGTGGCGAACAGAGAGCAGACTAAAGCTTAGTCCATGCACATCCCCTCTGAAGGCAAGGCTACGGCATTTAAGACAATCTGCTGGACCGAGTGACCTAAATTTCAACTTCTACATCTGCGAATTGTCTTTCTCTTGTATTATATCTGGAGTCTCATAATCTTGTGTGTCAGCTATTATTATTGTCTATTTCCAAACAATCCTTCTGCCCCTGATGTGCTTATATATAGCAACGCCGGATAGGAAAGGTCAGCTCTCCCAACATCTGGGCTAAAAGGCTAGTATCTTACTTGCTACTTGCTGTCTGGCTAGCTGATGATTTGATAAGGATTACCCTACAGCAGGGGTGGTCAATCGTATCCGCAAAGGGTAAGGCTGGTGTGTATGCGGGTGTTTGCTGTAACTCCCTAATTAGATTACTAATTAGAGGACTGATTGGCTGAAGACTCCTAGGGTTTGAACAGGTGACCTACAGGTTATCCTAAAAACCTGCACACACAGCGGCCCTTTGTAGATAAGATTGGCCACCCCTGCCCTACAGCATCTCTAAAGGCTACAGTTAGTTAACAAGCTGAATATGTGTTTGGGCAGGATGGATAACTGCTTTTATGGACTTTACAGCAGGCAGGGTTCCCACATACAGGGTTAGAAATCACACCAACGACCATATGTGTGCTGAGGGTGCTTAAGACTTCGATAACCTAGAGAATGTCACAGCTTAGGTGTCGAAATGAGAAGAGGTTCTTCCTGTGTCGGTAAATGTGCTTCTACGGCAAATAATACTGTTTTATATAGCCGAAATGCGCAAGAACGTAAACGGACTATTGTCGGAGACAAACAAGCGACCTATGGCTTATTATCAACAACGTGATTTTCGGTCTGACTGAATGAAGCAAGTAGATTATTTTTTTCGGGCTGTATTTCTCGTTCTGCATGTGATTTCTAGGAACAGACAACCCTTCTTTGAGTGACTTTGATGCATGTAGTTAAGTACACTGGTGCTACTGCTGTAGTTTCCTGGCAGCTTCTTAATGTTTTCCCCTCCTGCTGTGACCAAGCTCCAGGGAGCGTCGTTATTGATCGCGGAAGTTTTGTGGACTTGATCAGACTCGAGTTTGGCGAAACCCTAAACTCCGTGACGGGGAGCGTAATCAGAGAAGCTGAACACCGCTTGGCAATGCTGCAAGAAGGAAGGTCCGCACAGTGCGAGTTAGTCCGCCGATTCGCCGACTTTAGAAGTAAAAAGCATTAAAAATACAAGCCGTGTCAGAGGACGGGCTTTGATATTGTCTTGTAAAACGAGTGTCTGAGACATGCTGTCGTACCCCAGCCACCCTGCCATGGGTGTCTTGCACAGAATGGGACATCTGAAGATCACCCAATAAACAATGATAAATGGTGGGTAAGATATACAACTTTCATCTAGCTTCCAGTTCTTATTGTGTTGGAATATGTGTTTGTGTTTTTAAACAAGTGCTGGTGAATCGCAGAGAAGGATTAAATGAGCTTTTAGGAAAACCCGGTGATTATTTGCAGCCATCAGTCACAGACTGCTCTGAAATACGTGACAGAGATGACTACAACGTGCCCTA
>JABFEB020000038.1:20424250-20435189 GCA_019775895.2 Stomatorhinus ivindoensis | reverse complement strand
TAATTTGGCATGTAAATTTAATTTCCATGTTAAATTCTTAGCAAAGTCCGTTCACATATTATACAAAATAATGGTATGCTTGCAATATATTAATGTTTTATCACTACATAATATATTCAGTTGTATTATTTTTACATCATATGTTTAATTATATGTCCTGTTTTGTGTACAAAATTGCAAACATGTATATATGGCCCATTGCATATGCGTTGTTTGAACGTCTGATTAAGTTTGTTGGTTCATTCATTGTCTCCCTCATTCATTTCGCCTTCCAGTGCGTCGCCAGGACCGTGCTCTGTATCTTTGTAGTAACGTTACTCATTGGGGGCATAACCTACAGCAGATGCAAGTGTAACTACTCAGAGATACTCAGCGCCTACAAAGCGCTGATTCTCATTGAGCTGCAGAACTTGGTACGTGCGGCCCATCGAGTTCAGTAATGGGTAGTTAAAGATGAAATGCAGTTGAAATGAATGTTAAATCCATTTCGATTTAACAGTATAAGCTCTTTTAGTTTACTTCCTGATAATGGATAAGATGTTTAAGCCGTTATTAAATTCAAAGACCTTAAAGGAACGGAATATTCTTAGGATTGAATCTAAATCAAAGTATTTTATTTATTGACGTCATATAGAATCTCACTCAAAATGTTTTGCAGTCGGAATATGTTACATTAAAGCTAATTGTGGTTTTGGCGTTTTTCACTTTCAATCTGTGTTGCACTGCCCTCTTCTGGGTTGCCAACAGACATTGTCTTGAAAAATCTAAGATAAATGTGTCCTAGATCTAAATCAAGGTTACTTAGATTTTTTTTAACATTACTAAAATTGGATTTGTATTTGTCCAATAGAATCTGACCAGCATTTACACTACATCCAAAGAAAGGGATCGATGTCCTTCAGCAAAGGTAATCAAAGGTAGCGGGAAAACCAGCATAAAGCGAATAAGAATGACAACCCGGATTTTTCCATCATAACCACAATGCTGTGGCAAATGGGCCTAGAAGTTGGGCCAAGATTTTAAAGGGAGTCTTTGTTTTGCTTCTAAATTTAAACCCGTGGTTTCAATCAGCCGTAGGAAGAATCAGAACTCCTGAACCACAAAATAATAATAATAATAATAATAATAATAAGGGTAAGGATGCCCATGAATCCTACGCTAAGGCATAGGGCGACGGACAGGGCACACACTGGTTGGGATTCCAGTACATCCTATGGATGAATTACTCATGGGAGTTTTACTTACATAAAAATTGTCTGAGGACAGAAGGAAAAATGATTGGTTCTGAGAGATAACCAATCAGATTGTAGAGGAGGTAGAACCAACCAATCAGATGTCTTGGTCCTGCCTCCTCTAGTTGCTTGGACACACTTCTTGTACAATCTGTTCGGTTATCTCTCTGCACCAATCATTTTTCATACTGCCCTCAGAACAATTTTGTGTAAGTAAAACTCCCATGAGTGGATGAATTGCATTGTTCAGTAGTTTGTCCGGCACAGCCCCCATACAGGGATCAGTTTTATTGTCACACTGTACCAAAGCAGTCTTTGTAGAAACACTGTTCCTTGGCTTGTGTCCTCATCAGCGGCAGCTCAGCACTTGAAACGATCGTCTTCCCTGTTTTATATTGCATTTTCGCCTTACATTAATTTAATTAGCACACACTTTTATCTAAAGCTATGTACAGTTGAGAAAGCAGGGTCAGATGGTGTCCCAGAAGCAATTGGTGTTAAAGGCACAACAGCGACATCACTTTGGTGACCATTAGATATGAACTGGCAACCTTCTGATTCTCCCACTTGGCTAATAGTCTCTCACACAAAATGCTGCAGTGGCAGAGGAATGAGACACTTAGCCAAGGGCCCTATATGTCGACATGTCTGTTCTGTAGGTGCAGCACGTCTTACTGTCGATCTACGGAATGACACAGCTGTTCAAGTGCCAAAGTAAACGAAGGGAAAAGCAGGAAGTTGGAAAGGTGGTGGAGAAGATGGAGCAGTTATTAAGAGAGAACTGCAAACAGGCTGATCTGGTAAGATTCACACGTTTCAAGATACAGACCTATGCAAATATCGGTCATGCCGTTGGATGCTTGCCGCTCTATGACCAAACTACACCTTGAAATGTCAGGTTATCTGATGAACGGTCCTTTTTTGTCTATGTTGGTGCAGGTGAAAAGATCAAAGCATGACGTTTGCAGGATGGGTCCGAAGAGGAAAAGAAAGAAGAATAAGAAGATCATTGAGGCTTTGGTGCTCTGCTGGCAGAAGCTGCAGGCCGTGTACATGCCGAAGCCAAAGAGGGGGGCATAAAGGACTGGCTCTCTGAATGCTCCAGATGCTCTTCTTCTCCAATTCTTTAGCTAAGAAGAGGGTCACCTAACAAACATCTATAAATAAATGTTCTATTTTCTATGTATCCAGTACATTTGATTGTCATAGTAACCATAGCGGAATTGTTTGAATGTACACACAATATATGAATGTATGTGAACATTAATGTTGTACAGATCAGTCTAAGCAAATGATTCAATAAGTATATTTAATGTATGTAACAGTTGGGTAAATATCTTGTATTGAACTAAAAAAAAATGTGAGCTTTGTTCTAGTGGGAACACATTATATTCAGTCTATTAATCAGTATATAACATAATATATAATATGAAGATTAATAATATATAAAGTGAGTTGTGTATTAGTACAACACTTTGTAGTGCAAGTTTTTGTTACAAACATTGAGACTACATGTTTGAAGTGACATCCTGTTGATGTAAGCAACATATTTTAAGAGCTATATAAGCTATGTAAACAATTAAAACGAGAATGTGAGTTAAAGGAGAATGTGCTTTATTAATCATGCTATTAAACTAAAATAAGAATTTTGAAGATAATATTAAACGAAAGGAAAGGAAGCGGTATTGCAGACTGCACGGAACCAATCTTCGCTGGGTGTTGTCTGCCTCGTATGGGGGAAAGAAATTAAAGACGGACCTATAAACAGAAACGCGTAGTTAAGGGTTTGTTACAACGAAGCAAAGGTAAAATGGTTTAATCGTTTTCAATTTGCTTGCGTTCGGTATTTTTTTCTTCAAATTGTTAACTTGTATATTAAGACACATAGGTAGCTTTACGGTTTTTAAAAGTAATCTAGCTGGCGTGTGAATCGCCACAGAAATTCGCTTAGTCTCAGAGCAGCAGTTCGTGAAATTATTGCACGGGAGAAGAATAGGACCAACACAGCAGCATTTAGATAAACGCTGGCGGCTTTAACACTGTTCTTTATTGTTAGTCATGGCAGAGGGGGGCATGGACCCGGAGTTAGCAAGACGGTTGTTTGAAGAAGGGGCCTCGCTGGTGCTGCTGGGGGTACCTGAAGGCACCGAGCTGGGAATCGACTACAAGAGCTGGCAAGTGGGCCCGCGTTTCCGAGGGGTCAAGATGATCCCTCCCGGGCTCCACTTCCTGCACTACAGCTCGGTTTGGAAAGATGGGGAGACAGGCCCTCGCATGGGGCTCTTCCTGTCCCTGCAGCCTCGTCAGGTCCTGCTGGCCCACTGGGACGCCAAGGAAGAGGACCTTAAGTTTTCCGACGACGACGACGAGGAAGTGAGGCGTGTGGCGGCCGGCCTGCGGGACCTGGACCCCTTCCTGGGGCCATACCCGTACGAGATCATGCGCAAGTGGGTCTCCCTGACCGACCGGCTGACCTTCGAGGTGGCCAGCGGCCTGCAGCCCCTCAGCGGCAGAGTCTGCTCCTTCAGTGACGTGGTGCCTGAGCTGCGGCTGCCGCTCACCAAGGACCGGGAGGAGCACAACCTGCCCCGCAACGACACCGAGTGCCAGAGCATGCAAGAGGGCCTGGACCGACTGCCCCGCATGAAGCAGCAAGCCGGCACGGAGCTGCGTTTCTCCCACATTCCCAAGCAGACGTACCCGCCGGGGGCGACGCCAGCGCAGATCACGCAGTTCAGCATGGACCGCAGCTACGCGCTAGAGCGTCTCCTAGAGGCCAACTACAAAGAGAACCCCCTGCATGTCCTGGGTGAGCCCCGTCGGCAGAGGGCGCACTAACGGCGGCGCTGCAGATAACGTTGTGTGTTTTATGGGGTCCTTTTCCTTTCACTGGGGGCACCGCAGATCCTAGTTTCCTGCGTGTGTTGCCATTTTGCACGGAGACCGATTATGGCTCAGATCCAGTTCATGTGCCGGTCGTTTAATTTACTCATTACGTACCAGGTAATTTCTGGTTAAAGTAATACACCGCTTTGGTTCATCTTCGTGGATGGAGTAAATTATAGCGCATCGATCCTTTGATTTAGGTTTAAATCGGTTTACTTGGCGGATGAAGAATCACAAATGTTTTAATTACTCCCTAAATTTAAATCAAATAGATTTTAATTAAAATACAGAATGTGTTGTGTTTAATGAGCACCATTAATTAACGCATTCTCTTCTCTGGTCGTAATCTGCTGTTGAGTATATACCGTGCAATTTGCTGTGACATGAACAAACACCCATTTTTCATGCAATTTTACATGTATTATCTTTTTTGAAGGTAGTGTAAAACCAATAAAGTGTCACCAATATGGAATATTCCAGGGTTGCCAAATTTGGTCACCTGAGTAGCGTGAGATTATTAATTTGTGACAGTCTGCACACATTTACATGTGCGTAACAGTTTGATTACCTTCTAAATAGTCTGTAAGGTTTGCAATCTACCCCGACGCTTTCGATGTTGTTCATTTTAGGTTTATAATGGAATAATGTATATTTGCCATTAGATGTCCTGCGTGAGCGTGAGAGCTGGCAACCCTTATATTCTCCGGTAATGTTGGTGCGCAGTACCGGTGACCCCCGCGGCCTGTCCCCATGTCCCCGTCCCGCAGGCGAGCTGCAGTTCGCCTTCGTCTGCTTCATCATCGGTAACGCCTACGAGGCCTTCGAGCACTGGAAGCTGCTGCTGGAGCTCCTGTGCCGCTCGGAGGCGGCCGTCCGGGCTCGCAGCGCCCTGTACCTGGGCCTCATCGCCGTGCTGTACCGCCAGGTGGCCGAGATCCCGCCCGATTTCTTCGTGGACATCGTGTCGCAGCAGAATTTCCTGACCAGCACGCTGCAGGTACAGGCTCCGTGATTGTCATATTTATATAAATTTAAAAAAGGATAGAATAAAGTATTAAACTGTTTATTGTATATAAAATATCTGTGGGGCAGGACAGAATTTACTGTTAAATGTTATACATATCGCATGTAAGGTCTCTGTAAGAAGCTATTTATATTTAAATGTGTATTTTAATGGAAGAAGGTGTAAACGAGTGCATCTATACGGTCGTTCTGTGACCTGATTGATGCATTTATGGCACCGCCGGAAACGACGCTGGGACGTAGGAAATATCAGTTCTGATTTTCATTTAATAAGGCTGTTTTACTGTTATAGTGATTACCAGTTCGTTTTTTTGATGAACAGACTTTGTTAGGCAAATCTTTCTGTATGACCTGGACCGCGTCCGACCACGTGCCTTGTGGGAAATCACCTGTCCTGATCTGAAATTAAATGCTGCATCGGTCATATGCTGTACAATATGTTGTTTGGTCAATCTAACCTGTGACTAAATATTTTTGTGAAATGGACAGTAGTAATTAAGGTAAGATACTGCATTACAATTTGAACTAAATAGTTTGAACAGCTTAAAGCTTGTCTTTAGGTTTCCATAGTAACAGTTTAGAGTTTTCCTGCTTTGGTATTTGGGATCTCACTGGGTTTCTCTTTCCTTCCTCTCTCTGCACTGGCAGGACTTCTTCCAGTTCACCAGCGGCCCCGAGGTGAACGCCGTGCTGCGGAAGCGGGCGGAGGGCTTCAAGGCCCACCTGACCAAAAAGTTCAGATGGGATTTCGATGTGGACCTCGAGGACTGCGCCCCGGTGGTGGTGGAGCTGCCCGAAGGGTTCACCTTGGACTGAGGCTAGCCGTCCATTAGCAGCGGCCATGACAGGAACAGGGCACCTCGGAGCTCCGGCGACGGCCGAGGGTGCAGCGTGCCGGCAGTGCGCGTTCCGTGCATCCTGATAGGAGTTCCCCTCTGACTCAGCTTCCTTACTGGAAGCTTCTGGGTCTTTTCCAGGGAGCTCCAGCAGACCTTGACGAATTTTCACCCACAGGGTCCTGCCATCACCGCGTTCAACAATGTGCAGCAGTTAGACGATTTTACAGCACTTACGATATTCCTGAAAAACAACCATAAAGCACAGACTCATCCAGGGAGCATTTTCAGGCCTCACTGGCTCTGCAGTTAGAGATTGTAGATGCACAACATCAGTTTTAATACTTAATAACAACACAGAATTCACATATCTCTGCTTCTTAACTTCTGATCAGACTTTCTCTAAATAAAATATTTGATAAGTTGGTATTGGTGTGTCCTGTGTCAGACTGTTCTCCGCTGGGGGACTTTGTGCCATTCAATGGATGGATGGATGGATTTCTTGCACCCGAATCTGTTAAAGTGACGCAGAGCCTGCTCTTCTCCTGAGGTATATTAAGATGTTTGGGGGCGCTCTGCCGGGCTGGAGTGTTTTCAGGCTTAGATAATGGAAGTGACCCCTGAATGGCGGACTGCGTTTCCTGTGATTTGGGGCTCCTCTCTGTGTAAATCTGAAGCATTAATAAGCGTGGGTAAAGCTATGCTGTGGATGCGTCAAGCTCTGACTTAGTGCAAAAGAAAATTCTTACGTGACGAGGTAAAGGAAGACGGCTGTGACGAATCTGCTGTGTTGGGAACACTGCTCCTGTTTTAGTTTCTATTCGCTCGCCTCGCCATTGTTTGTGTCCCACCTTTCAGCTTCTGCGTGATTTATCACCATAGCTGGGGTTCGAGACGTGGCAGCCATTGAGCCCTATTGATTCCGGTTTTGCAGTCATGGCTCTGATGAATGAATGTCGCTCTTTAAATCGAAGCGGTTCAGCGATGCCCCACTGTTTATTAAGGGTGGGGGGCTGGCTTTGTGTTCCTTGTTTAGTGGGTGCATGTCACTCTGGTCTGTAGGCCCATGTAAAGTGGCTTTTGATGCCATGGAAGGGGGGGGGGCAAATGGTGACTTTTTGTCCTGTAAGGATTGTGTGCAGGGAACGGTCTGGTATTTTGTGTGAAGGGGCAGATTGATATCCCAATTTCTCTGACTGTGTCCAAGTCTCCATAGAGAGGGGGTGTGTTTTTGGTCCCCGACTTGCTGATTACTGGCAGTGTTTAGATTTAATCGGTCGGCTGAGTGTCGTGTAGGACACAGTTCTGGTTTTACCAATGGCTCTGAAGCAGTGCTGTAATGCTAACATGCTGTACGACAGCTGGAACCCCGCATGCAGGCAGGATTGGTGGAGCGGCATGTCGAGGTGTTACTGCAGCGTCGCACACCATGCGACGAACGTCCGCTCCTCCCGCTGCTGATGCCGGCAAACACAGCTGTGCGTGACGCGTTCGGAGCGCTCTGTCGCAATCCAGACAATTGGAAATGGGACCCCGGGCCAAAACTAGGGAGAGGGGGTGTAGGGGCAGCTGAAATCCATCCATCCATCCATCCATACACAAAAACCGCTCTCTTATGGAAGTACCCAAATCAGGAGATGAGTCTGGAATCTGTGTCGACCCCAAACTATAAATATTAACATTTATCTTTGTAATTATGTTGGGATTTTCCTCGCTTATGTTAATTGCTCCAGTATGACGACGGTGTGAACGCTCTCAGGAAGTGCTGACCTCTTGGCTCCACCCCCTCCTGCCCTCTGTCAGGTATGAGGGCTACACTGTTCCCCACGCTGGCTCCTGTTGTGCTTGGCAGGTACCCCCCCAAACTCTGGCAGACCCTGCCGAGGATGAAAAGATCTGAGGACTGGAAGAGCTGGATTGTATTAACCCCCCCAGCCCTCCTCCATTTTTGTCTTTTTATGAAAAGGTACGTTTCCCCATGTGCGGGTCAGATGAGGAGCTCAGCTTGGGTGACCCCTCCTTCTCCTTTGCTATTGGTGTCTGGGCGTGGTGACACAAAACCTGGCCTCTAATGGTCGACCCAGTAAGAGATGGTCATCTTGGACCTTTGCAGGGGTTCCCCCCCCCGTCGGCCACAAACAGTCACTACACTAGTGAGGGTGTGAGACCCCGGAGTGACTTTTTGAGTGTGTTTTCCCGAAAACTAACAGAGCTGCTTCTGCCTGTGATCAGCTGGACGCTCACTTAGTAAGACATGTAAGCAGGCCTGCCTTTAGGCTGTACAGACATGTAAGCAGGCCTGCCTTTAGGCCTTACAGACATGTAAGCAGGCCTGCCTTTAGGCTGTACAGACAGCGAGGGCCAATATAGGCCTGATTTATGTTCATTGAAAGATCTTATCTGAAGGGAGGAGATGCTCTCTTTCTTTGAAACTTAGCCACTGTTTTTCTTTCGGTCCGGTTGAAGCTTTTGGAAAAGCTTAGCCCGAAGTCCAGGAATTTCCTTGGGGTACGAAAAGCCCATTTCCTCAATAAGAGAAAAGGTTGCCGATTGCAATTACCTTGTCTTGAAGGCAGCCAGGCCTCCCCCCCCACCCCAGCTCTGAGTCCCAGGTTAGGAAACGCAAGCGAGCTTTTTAAAATATGAAAAATGCCTGTAGCGTTTCCTTTCGCTAATTCTCTTGTTGTTTAGATCTGAGAGGCGACTTTGAGGCCTAGTCCATGTTCTTCTCTATTCAAGGAGCCGAGCTCCAAAGGTACTCAGATGAAATCCTTGCCGGTGGGCGACCTCCCTTTGCCGGCGCCCGTCTGCGTCGGCACCTGTCAGCACGCTGTTTCAGCCTGACAGTAGAGTGAAAGCTGCCCGGACTGGCAGCCAAATGATATCCTTGTATGATAAAGTAAGATGAACTTGTTGATCCCAGGAGGAAATTCTGCTGCGTAAGGTGGCGAGGAACATGGAAGTGCGGACAAGTAAACACACAGTACAAGACAAAGTGCAAAGATACAACGCACAAGACCTTCAGTATAGCAAACGGGGAAACCTGCCGAGCTGATTAATGACTTTAAGACCCAGAATTCTGCAGTGCTGTTTCCTCAGGGCTGCTTTCTGGGCAGGGTGCCGGTTAGCTTTCCCTGGCTGAGGTCTGACACCTGACAGCCTGGTGGGGGAGGCACGTCTGCAGGCTGTCTGCTCTGCCCCCCATCGTGTGACCCGTCATGTGACACAAGCCAAGGCAGCTTTGTCGTACTTGGGGTCCCGCTCAAAAAGTTAATTCACTGTAGTGAGTGTTTGCGGCCAACAGGGGGCCCCCTAAACCTTGGGCCCCATGGAGGTGCCTGAGTGGTACACAGAAGCAAGATTTCCACACAGCTGAATTGTTTACACGTGTAAATGTTTTCACTCACGCAGAACCCGTCTTACGTCATCTTCCACTGCCGAAGACCAGTTCCGATACTGAGAACAGGGGTGCAGAGGATGGTAAAAATCCCTGGATGTTGGTCGTGCTCCACCCCAAATATCAAGGTTGCATCAGGTACTTCCTTGCCAAATGAGTACAATCTCATGATTCACTGCGTGCTGTCACGATAGTGGAGGAAGACTACACAAACCATAACTGTATTTATTACCTTAATCGGAGTCACCTTGATCAAAGTAACGTTTCCATTGTTCCTGTCAGATACTGTTTTTCTGCTGTTTTTCACTTTTTAAACTTCTAAACTGGAATGCTTAACAACCGCGTTTAGTGTTAGTGTAGAGCTGAGATGAACATGAGTGATTTTAAGGGAAAACTTTATTTGTGAAAAAAGCACAAGTAATCATATCAGGAATAATTAGTCATTTAGACTGGACATTTCGATTATGTGTGATTTATTAAATATGATAAAAATTATGGCCAGGGTTATTAGCTGGGTGTATAGAATAGTGGAAGAGCAAGTACACATTTGTCTCAATCCAAAATTGGTGCATTGTCTGTCTTCTTGATCTTGTGAGAACGTTCTTGGAAGGTAAGTTTGCAAGACCAGTCTTGCCAAGACCACAAGTACAGTCTTTGCGCTCTTAGTCACACGTCGAATATCAATACTGTCACAGAGGTGACACACTTCTGCTTAGCGGTGAATTTTCATGGCTTGTGTCTGCCCCCTGGAGGAAGGTATGAAACTGCATCCCTATAGCTCCGCAGTCATGAAAACAAACAGTGGAAGTTTATGGGCCATGTCACGGACTGCTTTGGGGGGCCAGGAGGTGAGTGCTGGGTTTCACGCGAACGAGCTGGTGGACAAGGCGGACTATTCTGTCTTTCTTGTTTCCGACAGATGACCCCGTCTCAGTCAGTATCCCAGCTAAACAGGAATCTATTTATCAGTAGTTACGTTTCCCTCCATTTACTTATTTTCAACCTGGAATTCTCAAGGAACGGATTCACGATGACCAGGCTCTTGGATTCCTTCCACTTCCTAATTATCCTTAAAGATTTATAATGAAACTAATCTCCTCTCCCTGGGCCCCGAGTGATTCAGCAGTGAGCCCCCTCGCTCGTTTATGTAATTTAGCTTGGCTGCAGCATCAAAAATGTGTTAGGGTCGACGCGTCCCAGCTGCAGGCTGACACGGATCACATGTGCACCCGGGGTGTACCTGCCTGTAACTCCCTATATATTCACCCACCCGCTCGCCGTTCGCACGCTCGCTCCATGCTGTAAACAGGGAACGGGATATTTCAGTTTTATTTTTTTTTCCCCCCGAACACCTCTGAATTTTTTTTCTTCTTTTGATGCATACAGAATATATGTTTGAAGCCTGTGGCGCCAGATTGCGATCAAAGCGGGTACTGCAGTAATGTATGTCTCTGCAGATCATTTTGTGATTTCTTTTTTCTTTCGAAAATCAGCAGAATGCACAGCTGTATGTGGTATGGACAGCTGGGGCCTTTTCCATATGGCGGGATGTTTCACAGAGCTTT
>JABFEB020000038.1:20392703-20402958 GCA_019775895.2 Stomatorhinus ivindoensis | reverse complement strand
TTGTCGGATTTAAGGTACCACAGTTTAAATGGACTTAATATTCGTTCACTTACATTTTGCCCAGACTACCTTAAATCGGACAAGTTACCCCGATAAGCCATTAACCCCGTTTCGTAGTACAGGCCCCAGGACTGATAGTAACACTTCAGCAAATGTAAAATACATTTTTAAAACAAAGTTAAATACTGGAAGAATGTACCAAATGACGTGAACAAAATGTAAAATGAGGTGATAGTGTATATATAAAGGAGCCTTTTCCGTGCACGTCGGCTGGACCTAACCAGAAGCCTCAGAGACCGTCCTCAGCTGCCTGTGGCTTGGATTGGCTCCACATTTCAGCTCATCACACCAGGTCGGCCAATGAGGGAGCAGAGACCCTACGGTTTGGATTGGCTCCACATTTCAGCTCATCACACACCAGGTCGGCCAATGAGGGAGCAGAAACCCTACGGTTTGGATTGGCTCCACATTTCAGCTCATCACACCAGGTCGGCCAATGAGAGAGCAGGGGCCCTGCGGTTTTGGCTGTCTGCCGCTTTAATGCTTCGTTGAAGGCCCCCATATCCTTACCACTAAGGGCTGGGATTTAGGGATTTGTTTCAGAGAGTCAGGCTTGACTTTAATATCAGCATTTTCAATGATGGATGAAACGCTGCAATGTAACACGACAAAACATAAAAACGGTACTAGCTGAACTCTGTCCATTTAGTCACGCTA
This sequence comes from Stomatorhinus ivindoensis, assembly GCA_019775895.2. Taxonomy (NCBI): domain Eukaryota; kingdom Metazoa; phylum Chordata; class Actinopteri; order Osteoglossiformes; family Mormyridae; genus Stomatorhinus; species Stomatorhinus ivindoensis. The sequence goes on along the minus strand of JABFEB020000038.1, from coordinate 20,402,241 downwards.
ATGACTGTTATCGTAATGAACTTGGAGGGATGTAAGGTGCCTCTCGTGAAATAAAAGAGTGAATCGACCTCGGTGTCACGGAAACTCCACCCTACCGTGACACCGAGGTCTCGTGCCTCCTTCATTGTATTCCTAAGAGGGACCAAAGATATGTAAATATTTCTGTGGTCCCCAAGTCACACCGCAGATATGGATGTTAGACTCTCATTTCTGAGGGTGTGGCCACTTTAAATCACAGCACCTCCTAGTGGTGGAGCTGTAGTCAAAGTTCAACCTCAAATGTCTCCCGACTGCAGTGATACTAACTAAGAGGCCAGGACACCCACGTGTGATGCTGCAAAATCAAAGATGACCTGTGGTGGTGACTCATTTGGGGACTCTGGGGAAGGGGTGTAACTGATTCAGTGTTAATTTATGTGTTTCTAGGTGACGTGTGTCCTTGAAAGACCCACCCTGGCACTGACTTGTATCTGACAACGTCTTGGACAACACAGTGGGTATTTTTTCAGACCACTTCCTCTGGCTGCTGATTTCGGGGATGACTATCTGCCCACCCTTTCGCTCCGTTGGGCATTACCGTGTCAAGGCTGCTGAACACCCACCCAGTACTGCGCTGGGATTTGTTCAGAAGGAAAGTCCGAATGCCCGTTTGGCTTATGGGGGTGTGGTTATGGTGATACCTGAAATTCACACCTTGGTTACGGAAGGTCCTGTCTTACAGCCAGAAGAACTTTCTAGAAAAACGCTGATGACTTCCCTGCACCATAAACCCTAGTGTGGCTGTATTCCGTTATCTACAACATGCATAAGGATGCAACTTAGCGACCGGAAGGTAATCCATTCGTTCATTACTTATTTCTAAAATATCAGTGAGATGGGTTTGACCATCCATGCCTCACAGTCACAGAGACTGGCTAAATCCATCCGATTCGACAGCCCGGGGTGCTGAGCCATTGTAGCTTAGGTGGACAGCTACAGAGGAGAAAACTTTTGTGGTTTTGACAGAATGTTCTTCTCTTTATTCACATCAGACTGTGTTATTTTTCAAACCTTCTCCTCTCCGACTGTAAACAACAAGCAGTTTCCAGAGCGCAGGCTCCCCTCCTGAGACGTTCCTCCGGGCCGCTGGCAGAGCCGTCGCAATAAATGCAAAGGGAGCTGAGGGTCTTCTAATCTGGAAACTGTGTCTCATTCCAGATGTCTGTAATGATGCAGCGCTGGCTCGTTCCAAGCCCAAGGGAAGGCTGGCGTCTCCCAGCTCCAGCGTGGCCCTCGACATTGGCTCAGTGACACGCAGCGCCCAGTGGGGTCCAGATGAAGGCCCCGGCGGCTCTGGCTGTCGCCCCATCTTCCTCGTTGGGGCCTTAGCAAAGTGATGGCGTGAGTGACAAGTGATGAGCCAATGGCAACGTAGAGGCTGGTGAGAGGGGACCCCAAAGGGGGGCTCCTGTGGGGCAATTGCCAGCCAAGGCGCCAGGCTTATAATTAAAGTAATTTCCCTCGCATGTTGAGTCCCAGTGCTGAACACCTCAGAATGCGAAGTATCTGTGTATTGCTGCAGCAGCAGTCCTGCCTGTATCTTCTCAAGCATAAAAACGTGTCCAGTCATCACCTCTTCATTACCGGACCCAGGTCTAGTCCATCGGGGACTGGCGCCCGCTGCTCGCGGGCCCCGCAAATCGATCACGTTGCTGTTTCCACGGCAATTTATTAGCCCAATTGCTATAGTGTGATGAATAATGAGCGGGATACTGGCCTGCAGTCCAGCTCTAGTGGACTCACGGGGGTTTGGGGGCGGCTGAGAAGAGCCTTCGCACCACAGCTGTCCTCTCTGAGGTGACGAGCAGCAGCTGCGACCTCCCAGGCATCAGTGTGGCCAGTTCCACTGAAACTGAACCCCAGGGTAATAACGCCGCCTATTCTACTGAAATCAGACCTCCGGCTACCCCCCCCCCCCCCAGCCTCTGATTAGATCTTTCTCACAATATAAAAAAGGAGGTGGCTTTGATCTCAACTTCAAATACGGAGAAATGTTCCTGTAGAAGAATGTATGCCCCCCCAATGCCCAAGGATCATTATCAGGATGTTTGGACGATACCGCTGATGGATTCAAGGTCTTCCAAGGAAGTGTGCTATGCACAAGAGTCACTGGGAACAATCAGGGTGACCTTGCGTAAGCTGCAAGAACCCCTCAGCTGCCTCAGAAAGACATAGCCATTCGTGAACCGACTTTTGTGTATCCCTAGGAGGATGGACCAAGCAGAAGACATCAGACTCTGAACAGGTCACATCTTTGGTTCTTCCTCATGGCTCAATGGTAAACAGCTACTCAAGGTTGTGTGATGAACTATCTAACCCTGTCAGGAGTGACTAAACCCCAGCAGGTTCTATTCAAACCTGTAAGGAAGTACCAAACAAAATGAGGAGCTACCCAGCCCTGTGAAGGAGTTACGCAGACCTGAGAAGGAGCTACCCAACTCTGTGAAGGAGCTACGCAGTCCTGAGAAGGAGCTACCCAACTCTGTGAAGGAGCTATCCAACTCTGTGAAGGAGCTACGCAGACCTGAGAAGGAGCTACCCAACTCTGTGAAGAAGCTACCCAACTCTGTGAAGGAGCTACGCAGTCCTGAGAAGGAGCTACGCAGCCCTATGAACGAGTTTCACAGTCCTGTGAAGGAGCTACACAGTTCTGTGAAGGAGATACCCAACTCTGTGAAGGAGCTACACAGCCCTGTGAAGGACCTGCCCGGCCCTGTGGTGACCCAGCTCCCCATCATCTCCTTGAGCGTGCGCGTTGCTGCATGTCAGCCCGCCCCTGCTGCTCACACTCTCAGATTCCTGCTTTTGTTGCGTATACCTACAAAGCGCATAGCGGCGGCGGTTCGAATTTAGAGCGCCTGTGCTAACTGCAAACATCCGAGGAATGGCTCTGGTTGCTGAGAGAAGCGGCCCCTTCACTTCCCCCCTTTCTAAACATACTGCAGTAATGAGGCCCATGCCTCTCGCCTCACTGGGGGACTCTTGTGCAGCCCACAGGTGCAGGGACTTTGTGGGGACCCGGGTGTGACTCAAGCGAACTGCCAGAAAGTCAATATGGCTGTATTTATCAGTCCGTTACGGATAACTTCGGACAAGCAAAGCCTCCCCTCATCCCTACACCATATGCTTCAGGCCCATCTGGTCTTGAACCTCTGGCCCCTCCCTCTGTCCCAAAATGCCCTTCCCAGAAGCATTTATCCAGCAACAGCTGTGGCGGCCTTATACTCTAATCACGCGGGAGCAGGCGCCAACTTTCGCTATATAGCCACTATAGCGGCTCGCGGCTCCTTTGGCCCGGACCGGGTCGTCCACCCAGCCTCAAGGGCGTGATGGAGAATCGAGACCCCGGTAAACCCCCTGGGGCCTGAGGCGGAGGCGTGGTCACAGCCACCATCCAGTCAGAGCTCCGCAGCTTCTAACTGGCACAAAGTGGGTCCTGCGCTAGGAACCGCCTCCGATCTCACAAGGAGCCAGGCTGCTGCTGCTCTCTGAGGCGCGGAAAAAAAGCACACAGGATAGTGTATTACGCCCTGGCTCCAAGCAGCTGCTGTATTTCAATACCATTTAATAAGTGCCATTCGCCAGCTAGTGGAGATAACATCACATGGTCATCTAAAAGGTGAAGTCGAACAGAGCTCATGCTAAACTGAACACAAGCTCCCGCGGTTTCGACTTTGCGTTTCTGTGCCGTCTGCTGCCATTAATTATGGTTCATGACAGCTGCTTTGCATTGATCTGTGGGCAGCACTATAGCCTAATACCTCCAGGGTTGTAGGTTCGAGCCTCACCCCCCTGCTGTGTGTGGGGGGTTTGCATGCGATTCCCATGTCTTCAGGGCTGTCTTCTGCGTACTGTTCTCATCTCACCGTCCAAAACCACGCAGATGAGCCGGCCTCCCTAAACGTGCCTCAGAGTGAGTGTGTGCGTGCCCTGCGATGGGCTGGCATCCCGCCCAGAGTGAGCCCCCTGTCTCATCCATTGGGATAAGCCCCAACCTTCATTTGTTTGGTTTGTACTTTCTTCCAGAGCACCTCACAGGGTTCTATACAGTAGCAGGTGTGAGTTATTAACACGCGCACAGAATCAGTAAGAGCAGAACATCTTGACACATTTATATAGGGCCAAAACGGCGGTAATACTGTATTTTTATCATCCATGTCATACAGTGGCATATTTCATTTCCAAACGGTTGAATGGCTCCACAGACGAAGAATCGTCCATCAATCCTCAATGCGTGTGTTTTTTTAATCTTATTTATGTGACTCACTACAAATTCCTGAACCCAGACTTCTACTGTCACTTGGATTACGTTCCGAAGTTCTCTCAACGATATACCCCCCCACCCCCTGGAAAAGCCGCTCTTACTGTAATATGCACCTTTCTTATTTAAAATTTTACTCCCAAAATAGTTTTAAGAGATTTCTGCTTTGCACCACCAAGGGAAGAAAAAACAGTTCCTCACCATCCACACCACAGAGTGAAACACCCCCACTTATAAAATAAGGATTGGGTTTCCGCGTCTCCCCAGCTGATCGACCGCTTCCTGCATGCGGCGAATGCCTGAAAGCACGTCAAGGGTAACATTTACTTTGTTTTGCATTTCAGCGCCTTTGTAGATGGATGGATTAATTTTATTCGTTATCGTCTTTCTTAAATTCTTAATAAAGTGTCCGAGTAATAAGTTATCTACCTGTATGTTTAGTAAATTTTTAAAAATATGTTTAGCCGACACTTTTATCCAAAGTGATGAACAATTGATAGATGGCATCAGACAGTCACTGGAGCACAGAATGGCTTTGTTCAGGGGTCCAACTATGAAATCACTTGCAGACCCTGGGATTTGAACCAGCAACCTACCTGTTAACCCACACACCTCACCCACAACACCATAATCTTTGACCTATGAACCTATGGTGGATGTGTTTGAGTATCAAAACCATGTGTAATATAGGGGTAGGTGTCCCATTGGCGGTGTGAAGTCAGGTGATCGGCACATTTGTTCACTACACCTGTGCTTTATCATCAGTCCACACACATGACTGGGTTCCATTTTCTCTGGTCCAGAAAAGAGGTCCCAGCTCCCTCCTCGATTACTGTGCCCCACCCTTGTGTTGAAGCCAAAATGCCTGCTTTTTGTTGTCATTCCACATCTGTTAAAGCCATCCTGTTTCTCATCACCCTGGTTCTGTGCATTTCACTGCCCCCAAGCCAGTCTTACGCCATCTTACTGTTTCGTTTCTGTATTTGCAGAGTTAGTGGATGCCAGGTGCCTGTGATCAACTGAGAAACTAAACCTGAATGAGGGGATGGCATTGATGAAGGTGCCGATCGCCTTCAGCTGCACGAGGAGAAGATTCTTCAGTCTATCACAAGTATGACAATCTGAGATCTCCGGTCCAGATCCTGGTCACAGAGCCGCAGCCAGCTCATATTTTGTTGAAGGAATTTTCCAACTGATTTCCACGGCTCATTTTTGTCTAGACGGGTTTTGACACATGAGCCAGTTCTGTTATATTTTTGTGCCCTCGGGGGTAAGTAAGCAAACATTGAATATGCATCAAATAAAAAGCAATTGAGCCCTTAAGAGATCTGAAATGAATTCCATCCTCTGTCACCAGAGCTGCTGAATATAATTGACAAGCCTGGTCTGGGAAAGTGGAGGGGGGTTCGAAACAGAGGTCTGCTGGGGGACCTGCATTCTACTGCAAATGCCCCCCCTCCATACACACACACGGGTCCAAATACCCCCTGTTGTGCCTCCTCTGAATGATAGTCTTGCCTCTGTAGTTTGTCAATTCGCCCGTCTATTCCTCCATGAACAATGAACGTTCCGGCAACCCAGACCCCTGCCTGACCGTAAACACCCCCAGAGGTGCCCCTCCTCATTTACATTAACCAGACCCCCATCACACTGGAAAAAACATCCCGACCAACTAGTTTAACATGTAAACTGATCACCATAAGGAGAAAAAAAATGTTAACACAAAAAGGATGTCAGGGTTGATTACGTCTCGGAGAGGCCAGTCCTGTGTGGTCAGTGCGCTCCGGCACGTGGATATTAAGATTTCGGGTTAGTCTGGGGTGTGTTTTATTCTCCTGTTTATAAATGATCCATGACCACAGCATAAATACAGATGGATATCACATTTTCAGATGTTTCCAAAAGGCCATTCCAAACAGCAATGCCTTAAAAAACATTTAATAGCAGCTGCTGGAGATTTATATTTCTCTTCCTCGTCCCTATAATTCACGACTTTGTCCTAGCTGTCTTCTTCTTTTGTCTGACTTTGCGACCTTTTTTCAAACTCAAGAAAGGGATTCGTTTTACAAAATCGAACGCAGTCGCAGTGCGTCTGGAGACGGTCGGCACGCAGTTAACGGGCTGGGGTTCTGGTGTGCGAAAGGCACGCCGTCTGGGACATCTTGAAGCTCATTAGCACAAATTGAATTTGAGAGGCTTTAAAAAGAGACGTTCCACGAAAGTAAACACCGACAGACACTCGGATATATGGGGTTATTGTGTATCGCTACGGACGGCCTCCATCATCTTCCTCGTCGGACAGAAATCTTTGACTGTTCCCACGGATATCATAAGGTGTAAACGAAGGACTGGTAACACTTATGACGTAGCACGTGAAGGGAACACGCAGGTTTGGCAGGAAAGCAGGTTTGTGTGGCGTAGAAACTTAAAAGTGAACTGGGGGACAAGACCACTAACTAGACCTCGAGGACAAAAGGGTTTCCGAAAGAAGACCGCTACTGTATTCGCATACAGCACACAGGAACAATGAAATTTCCCTGGCTAAAAACCATATACACAATTTAGACTCTGCATAAAGGAATCGGTTTTGAATTCCGACGGTCTTACTTCTCGAATAAACAGCGCGTGTTTTTTTGCTTTTTTAATCAGACAGAAACGCAACAACGCTAAACATCCTAATGAAAGCAAGGGCAAGACTGGTGAACTGCATGGGCAGATGTAATTACAGCTGGGTCCATGTACTCTTTCCGTGAGTGTTTTTTTTTGGGGGGGGGGGTCTTCAAGATGTTAGTGATGGCTTGAAGAAGAAATGCAGTTTCCTCGTGATTTGATTAAAAGTGCGTGTGTGTTCTAGGCTACTCTGGAATCACTTTGGGAAAGTATTGCGTGAATGGTGTGGACATTTTTACAGCAAGGACATTAGCATAGCGAAAGGCTATATAACTTCTTCATGTGAAGGGGAACATTGTTCCATGTTTAAACCACAGCTGGACAGAGGTTGGGGGCCTCTACAGTGATACCTGTGGTGATATTTGTTCATACAGCTCCTAATCCACGAACCGAAGCGTGTCTCACAGCTGCTCACTAACATCACCTTAGACTTACTACAAATACTGTATCCACTGCAGTCAGTATAACGGGGCGACGTGATCAGCGTTTACCAATATGACCATGAAGATAAGTCATCCGTACTGTAATACAATAACGCCGCTGCTGCAATATTATCTTAATGTTAGTGATACTTAAAATACCAGCAGTAATGTAGGACGTCTATAAACGCACGGCTGAATTAAGCAGCAGTGCCTAGTGAATGGTGCACTGGCGATCGGCAGGTGTTCCTGCGGTGGGGGGGGCTGCTCCACTTAACTGGCGTTAGGCTGATGGATGGACTCGATGCGGGAAAAGCTGCTTTGCGGTCCGTTTGCACGATGGGAATCCCCCCTTCGGGATCTCTGCGACAGAGTCGCTAATCGAAGCGGTCACACTTTATTTTTCTATCCCTTCAAACTCTGAATGCAGAACTAAGTCAATTTTATTTGAATGAGGAGGCGCTGGGCATGACGGCGACGGAGGGCTTCTGGCCAAAGCACCGGCATGAATGGAGGGATAGATTCATTTACATTTTACATTTATTTTTACTTAGCAGATACTTTTGTTTAAGTGATGCAAACAGATTGAACCGCTAATGACCCTGTATTTTGGTCATATCTTATATGAAAGAATGGAGTCCTTTTTAGGTGAATTACGAATGGCAATCGCAGACTGCATCTACGTATAGCAACGATTATTTTATAGCGCCTTTCACGACAGCTTGGAGGGAGTGACCGCTGCATTCCTGAGTCTGCTGGCATAGTGATGTGTGGCAACCCTAATTGCACTGTCAATATGACGGATAACGCCACATGACTCAAAACGAAAAGAAAATATAAAAATAGCCGCCCATTTTAGATTTATGGGGTAAAAGAAATCGCGCAGCCTATTTAAAGTATGAGTTTTATTACCTCTGGCTCCATGGGAAAGCAGAATGGCTGGCATATGTTTAGGCGCTCTACCGAACACGTAAATCTCTCGTTTTTTCTTTTTCTGGATCTGCTTTCTCTCTGCCCAGGTTATTAAACCTCAGTTAAATAGGTACTAAGGTGCGGGGGTCTGGAAAAAAAGCAACAGGTCTGGCCAGGGAAGGACGGCTTTGAACAGCAGCCCCTGATGCTTGTGACGTATTACCGGTCAGCGCGTCCATCCCTGAGCGGTCCTATATACATATTACTATATACATATTACTATCATGATATATACAGTACTGCGCAAAGGTTTAGGTAGTGGAAAAATGTTTAAGGCTGTCTATCTGGGTAGTAAGTGTAAGCCAATATTTGCTCAGAAAAAAGACGCAATTTAACTTTAAAATAGGCCTATACGCAAATGAACTGTCCTAGCTGAGGACTCAGCATCATTCCTGAATATCACTGTACAGAAAATTCCCTACGCTGAAATGTAAATTTAAACATGTTAAATGACCTATAGTGGTCCCTTTTAAAACCAAATTAAAAACCATCAAACAATTTCCTGTGCTGTCATTAGCTGAGCTAAATAAATAGTATTGCTAGTGGTTAAGATAGGGTATCGTTTAATTTTGGACGTCACTGGAATCGTTCAGGAAATGACAAAATAATTTTTAAAGCCGCTTTTGAAGGGCCCTTGAATAGATCTCAGCCGTGTCTCAGCGTGTAAATGAAAGCTGTTACTTTTCGTGGTCATTGGCTGCCGTTCAGACACTTTGATTGGTCAGGGTATGGCCAGACTGGTCATAAACACCTCGAGCAGCCGCGATTCGGCAGGCAGGGCGCAGCATTAGCGTTAGCTACCTGTCCACACTCTCAGTCGCCGCCTCATGGCTGTATGTGGGTTCTCGCCCCCGAGGTCCCCAAGGTGTGGGAATTCCTGCAAGGCCAGGCCATGGATGGAGTCGACCTCACTTCCTGCCTCTACAGGAAATTGTGTCCAATCAAAAGGTCCTCATCTGTAAAAGTGCTTGTAGGTTTTATTTTTTCACACCCCCCCCACTTCCTCTCATGCCCCCAGGCTGTGCGTGATCATCTTCCTCTTCCGGGCTTCCTGCTGTTTTCAGGCACATCCACGGTCTCCATGCCGACATAAAACACTGAATCATTTTGTCCATTGACTCCCCCCCTCCCCCCCCAATTACATATACAGGCCTTTAGAAAGTGGGCTATAGTGTAT
>JABFEB020000038.1:20362195-20376647 GCA_019775895.2 Stomatorhinus ivindoensis | reverse complement strand
AAATTTCAGAGGTCAGATTATGGCCACCTTCTCATGGTTTGTGGTAGAAGCGACTGTATTAATGCAGCGTTTTCAATTTCTGGGATGGGGGGGGAAGGGGGGGCTATTCCTTGTAATAATACTTGCAGGGAGCCATATGGGTATCTTAGAGGGAATTTGGTATTACTTGGGGGTGGGGGGTGGGAGTAACATATAACGCTTTATACAGTGAGACCCCACATGCCAGAGGGGGTATTTTTTTGTTCAGAAAAATACAATTATTTTTGAAGGGATTAAAATGGATGATGTACGGCTCTGTGTCAAACACAGGCCTTCTAGTGGATGGATGTCATGTTAGATGGAAGTATGACTCTCATCTCCTCTCCTGTGCAGAGCTTACTGCCTTCTCGTGCAGATGCATCAGCCCAGGATCTCCCACAGCTTCCTGTAGGGACATTGTCTCCTGGCTTTTAAACTGTGGACCTCTTGTCCAGCTGGGTGGAAGAGGACTCTGAGAGTGGATGCTAGATTTCATGAACACGGCAAGAATCTGTCTCTGCTTAGTGTGACATTTATTACTGAGTAATAATTAAAAAAAAAAAATAATAATAATAGCAAAAATAATAGTAATTTTTATAGCGCCTTTCAAGAACCAAAGATGCTCTGAATGGATGAAAGAACACAGAGCTCAGTGAGGCAGTAACAGAAAGAAGAAAATAAACAGATAATGCGATAAAGCAAAATATGCAGACCATGGCAAATTAGTAGCTCCGCAAATGAAGGAGAAAATGTAGCTTAATGATGGGTTAGAAAAACAGAGAAGGCACAGATCCCAGGCTTGGACTTCTTGAGTCGTATTTCATCCGAAGCTGATTCGATGGAGACTGAATCGCTTTAGAGTGACTTCCATGAAGCAAAATCCCGAAACCTGGATAAGTCACAATATTACAACCATTCTATTTGGTCTTTCTATCTAATTTCTATGACTGCTTGTCCTACTTAGGGTTGTGGGGGTCTGGAGAATATCCCAGAGGTTATGGGTGCAAGGCAGGGAACAGCCCAGGACGGGGTGCCAACATATTGCAGGGCACACACACACAGCAGTCATGCCCACAGGCACCTATGGGCAATTTGGTAACTCTGATTAGCTGCAGCATGTTTTTGGTGGACCCTGTGTGTGTGTGTGTGGGGGGGGGGGGGGTGTTGGGGTACCCAGAGGAAACCCCATGAAAACATGGGAAGGACATGCAAACTCCACACATGGGAAGGACATGCAAACTCCACACATGGGAAGGACATGCAAACTCCACACATGGGAAGGACATGTAAACTCCACACATGGGAAGCCATGGCAGGGACTTGAAACCCAGTTACTCCATCCATCCAAATTCCACAAGTGTTGGAAATTTTCATTACAAGGCGGAGAGGGTGAGGCAGAGGACACCCAGAGCGAGGTGATCCATCAGAAGACACGCGGCAAGACACAGAAACACAATACAGCCCATTATAGACTCACCACGTTACATTTTGAGCTTTCACATGCTCAGTTATTTCATTGAAAATCATTTATGAGGAATGCATAGTACATATGAAACGTATAAACCCATCAGATAAGCAACCGGACCGCTGTCTGCCAAAACCGCTTATCCAGTACACGGTCCCAGAGGCTTCTGGAAAGTATCCCAGGAAGAACAGTGTATGAAACACCCTCTGCTGGTCAAACACACACTCAAAACCGATGGACAGTTTAGAAAAACCCGCTTATCTTGCTGCATATATTTGGGTTTAAATATAAACCAGTAACTAACACATCAGCTTCCACTAAGCCAGCGGTTTTCAACCCATTAGTCGCGACCCAAGTTCTGAAAGAGTCGCGAGGCAGAGCTGGAAATGTAAGCATTTTTAAACAAGCACGCTCCTATGCTGATCCACGATCAGATTTCCCAGCCCAAATCCTATAATAAACCTATATAAATAGCCTGCAAATGCTTAGCGCAAAACTAATGAACGTTTAACCAATCCAAGAATCCAAACCACAGATGCTTCATTTAAAATTCACTGGCAAATTCAATCAAATGTGTGCAATAGGTATCGGTGTAAATTGCAAAGGGCACTGCGTGTTTGATCATGGCATTAATTTAAACCTATACTTGATACAGAATTTGGTGTAACACCGGCATGGTAAAAGTGCGCGGTCGCGCTACAAAAAAGGTTGAGAACCACTGCACTAAGCCATTCGTGGTTTATTTATTACCAGAAAATGCTTTCATAAGCCATGAATGAAATGGTGAAAAGCCAACCAAGGGATTCCTCAAATGCCTCTAATAGCTGCTCGGGAAAGTGCTAAGAACATTTTCAGCTGGGCATTAGACAAAGCCCGAGCTGAGCATGAATTCAATAACCTCAGTACGAAAGTTTGCCCTTATCGAGTTGTATGTGAGGAAGGCTAAGCCCGCTTGTGGTATTCGTTGTTCCCAAAGACGTTGCATTGGACACGGACGAAAATGCCAGATTTGCCAGCTCGGACGCACTGCTTTTCGTTTGTTTATGAACTTTCAGCAAAATGAGGAATGTGTGGAAGTTTGGTGCTGTGAAGTGCTTTTTACGTGTCACATTATATTAGCGTGGATGTCCCAGGGGTGGAGGTGAAATCAGGTGAAGAGACCGCAGCTCTTCCAGTAGCGACCCTCTGTCGATTTTTTCTTGTCTGCTACCCCCACCCCGCGATAAATGTGAAATGTCCTCTGTGTTGGTCCGTTCCCGTTTGTCACAAACCAGTCTTGCCGTTTCTGTGTTCCCCATAGACCAAATCAGGAAGTTCTGCAACCTTCATACTGCCTACAGCTGAATTTGGCGACGGGGGCTATTACGTAAAGAAAACAAGGCGTGTGTCCAGACTTATTCGTACAAGCAGCGGTCACCCGCAGTCCTTCAGGTGTAAGTGTTGTTAAAATGTTGAAAAAAATGTTTTTCTTCTTTGAACAGAAACCATTGTGCTTATGTGGTCCAGAAGAACATCTCGTGCACAATGCAAGATGGAACCGAAACTTATGTTAAAGCAGAATATAAGAAGTGTTCCTGGGGGCAGAAATGTCCTACTGTTGCGTAAGTATTCAAAAAATTACATTTCCCCATTAACGTGTATTATTTATTTATAATTTAATCAGCAATGTAATTAATGGCAATATGCCCCAAGCAAAACAACAGGCGGTTAAATATCAAATATTAAATATCTTATAGTGTCTAGGATAATTTTATCTGCTGCACGCAATCGTTTAAAAAGCACAGCAAGAAAAAGACAGCCTCAGAAATGGCTCTTTACTAACCTCTAGTGTCAAAGTCTGACATTACGGTATCTGATGTAGCTGTATTCCCATTCGTGATGGGAATTTCTTATATATCCCGCCAGTATAATTTCATTCCACATTTGTGCAAACCGCAACCAACAAATCTTGCTCAACCTGCCTAGAACCTGCACCAACGTCCACCTCTTTTGACCGACTGGTTCTCACTGTTCAGCTATAAGAGAGTAGAGTGGACTTAGGGCAGGCGGTGAGATGTGCACATAATGATAAAAAACAGTGGCTCTCAAGTACGACTCGTCTGCCATCGTTCACACCGAACAGCCATTTAAAAATCGAAACATTCATGAAAGTCACATCACAAATTCCCACACACAGGGCTAGCGAATTAATAGATTCCACAAAAAAAAATCACTAAGCATGATAATCTAGATTAAATTAGTGTAATATCTGATGTGATTAAACAATTAAATATTTGCCTGGTTTTAAAAAAAGTATCACTCATTTGTGCTACAGCGGCCTGCCAACACCTGGAGGAGAAATTAAATTTGCTTGAGTTACTGTCAATGAATGTTCTGGAAAGAATATTTATTTAGTTTACTCGTAAAACAATATTTTGGTCTAAGGAGAAAGAGCCGGACTTAATTAAGAATAAAACAAAAATTCTATCTAAAAAATCGGAAGGTTTTTAATATTTGAAGATGTAAATCAGCGTTGAATATGGAAATGCATTAGTGTCAATACCCCCCCCCCCCCCCCATATTTAACTTGGCATCATTCATCCCTCAACAAACAGACCTTTGTATTTAAATTATAAACTGTGCCCACCCCATATCCAAGACTCTCCTACGCCGTTGATTACTGTGTATTTGTGCCCCAAGAAAATGCAGTAATTAACATACGGCAATAAAAGCTGCAGGATGTAGTTTTTATAGTCTGTTTTTAAAGGCAATGCTTACACAAAGGATTGTGTAAGCAAGCATTGGTTTCACTCTTGAGTGAATGTGCGGAAATACCTCACTGACTTTTCATCACCTCACATCTGACGTCACGCAGGTATCGGACCTTCTACAAACCCAAGTACAAGGTGGGCTACAAGGTTGTGACAGAGCTTGAATGGAGGTGCTGCCCTGGCTTCTCCGGGGAGGGCTGCCACGAGGGCCCCACGTCGCTGCCGGACCTGATGATGCCGCCTTTCAAAGGATCCGTACCCCGGCCGAATCTCAAGGGCTACCCCTACGGTCGGCAGAGGCCACACCCAGGCCAAAAGTCATTCCCCGGCGGTCACCTAGAGCCCATGAGGCCGTTTCCGGTCGGCCCAGAGGAGGCGGAGCCCATCCCCACCGGACTCCTGCCATCGGGGCATTTGAAACCCAACTATGGTAATTACTGAACCGCCTCCATTAAACGGGTGTCCGTAAACCCCTGGCGCAATATAGCTTTGGGCAGCACTATGGCTCAGTGGGTGGTGCTGTTGCCTCACACCTCCAGGGCTGTGGGCTTGGATCTGGATCTGTATCTGTAAAGTTTACATGTTCTCCTCTCGTGTAACTTGTTTCTTCTGGCCACTTCAGGTTCTTCCCTCAGTCCAAAATCATGTCATTAAGAAAAGAGATGTCCCTCAATTGTCTGTAGAAACAGGTCCCCTGTAGTGAATGGGCATCCCGTAAAAGTGTCCCCTGTGGACGCCCTGTGCCTCTGCTAAATAAAGATAAATAAGATGAATGTTGTTCATCCTGGAGAGCATATTTGAGTAGGGCATGTGTTTTGTGCAGATGCAAGCACTTTCATAGACGGCGACCACCAGGATTTGGATCTGATGCCATGATCTAGAACAAAAAAGAGCAAAGGAGATGACGAAAATAATCAAAATGACTGTAACACGTGGTGAAAAAGATGGAACCGCTCATGTTGTGCATTTACTGTGTCACTGTAGGCCAGAAGTTTGCGGGAGTGACAGGAGAGCGCCTGGACCGCATGGAGGAGGACCTCCGGCGTTTGTCTCAGAGCCTAAACACGCTGAATGGCTTTGTGACGGGTCTGGATGAGCGGCTGCGCTCGTCCCTGCGAGAGGACACTAACAAGATCCTGGGGACCCTGCTTAACACTGCTGCCCGGCTGTCGGACTCATCCGTTGGCTTTGGTGTGATCCCCGATGGCACACCCGACGGCCTGGAAGGCGGCGAGGGCTTCCCTGGCCTTGGGGACCTGGTAGGGAGGGTGACAGAGGTGAAGGAGGACCTTAGGACGAAGAGCGAGATGCTGGACGAAATCCACGGTATGGTGCTCGGGCACGACAGGCAGCTCAAGCAACTGATGCAGGTCATCTCTGGCCAGCCGGGCATCGACGGTTCTCAAAAGCCCCTGGAGGAGCTTCTGGATACTCGACTGGCTACTGTGCGCACCGACATCCTGGATGGCTTCGAAAGGCGGCTGTCAGGTGTGGAGAACCACTGTGAAGACCGCATAGGGGAGGTGCAACGCAAGTGTCTGCAGGACAACATCAGCGGCCAGGAACAGATACAGCTGTCACTCGACGGCAGAGAGACAGGCCTCAGGGAAGAGTTGGGCAACCTGCAGGCTCAGATCCAGGGGCTCACCCAGACGGAGAGCTGCTGTGGCCTGGTCTCCAACCTGGAACAGAGAGTACTGCTGCTGGAAGAGTCAGTAAAAGGTCTCACCGAGTCCCAGAGACAATTCCAGACCATGTTCCACGAGCACACGATAACCCTACAGGGGACCCTGGATGACATGGATTCCAGGATCAATGTGACGGAGAAGGGGAGCTTCGGCGACAGATTTCCGGATAGCCTAGAAACCTTGGATGGCTTCAAGGTCCTGCTGGACGAGAAGCTGAAGAGTCTCGGGGACCGGTTATTTGTGGCTGTGGAGGAGATGAGTAATGCCACAACACCGACCGTCTTGGAGGGACGAGTTGTGCCCACGCTGGAGACAGAAATTGAGTCTGTGCGTCAGAGGGTGGACACTGGCCTGGATGGGCTCCAGAAGCAGCTAACAGACTTGGAGCTCCTGTGCACTTCCGCCTGTTCCCCAGCTCCTGGAGAGGATGTCACCCAGCTCCATGCCGAGATCGAGGAATGCAAGGGTTTAGAGAAGAAGCTGTCAGGGCGGTTAGACACCTATAAGGATCAACTGGACAGGCTCAATGGCTCCTTGCAGGCATTGTTAGTCAGGCTAGAGAAGGAGGAGGCAGAGGGATCGATCCAGGGCGAGATCACCCTGCTGAAGGTCAGCGTCAACTCCGTGAACCGCACGCTGAAGGGTCTACGCGACTCGGTCAACCTGTTTGCCAGCGAGGTGACGCATGCCAACTCCACGTGGCAGGAGCGAGAGGGCCGCCTGGCTGGGCAGATGCAGGGCATCGTGCAGGTGGTGGGCAGGCAGACTGCGCAGCTGGGCTCCAGCGAGCGCAGGCTCATCCAGCTGAAGGCCGAGCTGCAGAGCCTGGGCAGGCGGCTGGCCGGGGAGCTGCGGGGCTGCCGCAGCACGGCGCTGGACGTGCAGCAGGAGGTGCAGGCCGTGGACAGCCGTGTCACCGAGGTGGAGGGCCGCTGCGGCGGTCTAGGCGAGCTGGCCGAGGACCTGGAGCGCATCCGCGGGGAGCTAGAGAGGCACTCAGACACCTACCTCTTGCAGATCAACGGCACCCTCAGTAGCCACTCACACCAGTTGGCCGACCTCCAGGACGGACTCAAGGATTGCCTGGGCAAAGCTGACCACCAGGGGGAGCAGTAGCTCTGGCTGCATAGACACAAACTCTTACACCTGTATAGATTGTAAAATCTTCTCTCAAGTTTTAATCTAATGGGGCATTTCTCTATATACATTTTTTTGTGTTTGTTTTCCTGTGTTTAATGTGTTTTAGCTGACCTTCTAACTTATATGAAAAATGGTGACTGCGTTAAGTGCTAGACGTATCTGTAAAATGATAAAGCAAAGCATATGCTATCACACCCAAATAAGCTGCTACAGGTTTCTACTGCCAAGTCAATTCTACTTTTTTTCTTCACTTTGTATTTTCCTTTTGAAATACTGTATGCCAACATCAGAGGTGCTAAACTATTGTATACATGTTTTACTGTCAAAAATGTTGGTTATAATGTACAAATATATATATAAATATATATATATCTGCTTAATTTTATATCTTTAAACGATAGTTTTCCTAACTAAAACACGAGAACGTAACGCTGTTTAGTGTGATGAAAAACTGCTAGACTGAAGAATCTAATGAAATTCTGTGTGTGACCACAAGGTGTCAGTAAAACGAACAATGAATGAATAACATTTAGGGAATGAGAAAGTGGATTTTATTTTTTAAATATTTTCCTTATTTGACATATCTATTGCAAAAGTAGGCAATGTTTTACAAATGTTGATAAAGTGAAACGTTCGTTTATTAAAGTGCAATATTAATTTTTTGATAAATTACTGTATGAGTCTTGTTGAAAAGGCTCTTAAAAGCTGACAGCGGTTTTTTGTCCTCGTGAAGGATAAGGAAGGAAAATCAAATTTGCTTTTGATAAGTTAGTCTATAGTCACATCCCTGAGAATGTCCCGCCTTTACAGAGGCTCCATTGCTTCCGATTCTAAGAAAGCCTATTTAACGAACACGAACTGCACGATAAATTGCGGTTTTATTTTCTTCCAAGACAACGGCAATTTATTTTATAGACACGCCCTTAACGTGTGCACAGTTGACACTTTTACACTATATCTGTCTACGAAGCACCGATTCTGCTGATCCGAGTCAAATCCGAATAAAGAAATTAGACGGACAATAAAATCGCGCCTGGTATTATCGCACCGTCGCTTCAGCGGAGGGGCAGCTGCTGTCCCCTTGGCTCAGTCACACTACAGTTACATCCGAATCCGTCTGCTGGCAGGGACAGGGCTTTCGGACAAGGTGACAAGGACAGAAGGTGTTTCGCCTTTAGCCTCTCCGCCTGGAAGGGTGATGAGGGTCTTTTGCCACTATAGATTGGCCGTATTTGTGTACTTCAGGCATGCTGGAAACAAGACAGGTAGAAGGCGGTCAAGGTCATTAAAGTCATGAGTTTCACACGCTTTATGCGCGGGGGGGGGGGGGGGTACAAGGACGAGCTGTTAAGTATTTATACATGCACTGGCTAACGAACAGCATGGTTATATCTCACCCATATCTCCAGGAAGTCGACTCACAGGGCAGAGATGGTGAGGAAAGCACACGTCGCCGCCTGACAATGGGATGGAAGCAGCGCGCGCAGACGGCGTGACGTCCCCGTGTCGGCTAATGTCACGCGGCTGATCAGGGAAAGTATATAGACCGGTGGCATCGAAGAGGGGGTGGACTATGCGTTGCTCACGCTACAGAAATAGATATGCATGACAGCACCCATTTTTCAAAATTTATTGGCGTGACTGAACAATAACAGTGATTAAAAAAAAACTCATAAGACAGCAATATGCAGGTTTACAGAAAACACGTAACACTGACATGTTTTTTTTTTCGCTTGTGGCTCGAGTCGAATTCGGAGGCGGGTACCCACGCACGCGGCGTCTTGTTTGAACAGGCTCTGTGAGAACCTGGGGTAGGTCACCTCATGCGTGTTTTCCCCCGGTTCCACCTTAAAGCGAAAAACGTTCCACCCCGCCTCGGACCAACACCGCGGGGAGCGGCTTTTTTTCCACTACCACATCACACGCATGTGCTTGCTAATTCATTCCTCTCTTCACCAACAAAGCACGTTTATTCGATCTGGCCCTGTGTTCTCTCGGTCCTGTTCCGTACCCTTTCTCTTTCCATTTAAAAATAACGTTCCGCCCCCCAATAAAAATGGTTCGTCCTGTCAGTCCCACATCATGGTGCCCATCTTGGACATTTGTGCGTCTGCCACACTTGGCGCGAGATTTCGCTTACGTGCGGGGGAGGGGACGCCACAAACGACATGTGGAGGTTGACAGCGTGAAGCGCGTGTTGTATGCGTGCGTGCGCATGGGCAGGGGGACAGGATGGGGTGTGGTGGAATGTTACGGTTTTTCCAATGATAAATGGCACAGAGTTGAGAAGGAAGCCATTTAAAAAAAACCCTCATTAGCTCTAGTTTCTTATACTGGTGACACGCAACAATGGGACGTGGACGAGTGACCATTAACAGATATACAGTTTAAAATATTTATTCATATAAAATTAAAGAATAACACATGAGAACATTAGGATGCATGAAAGATTTAAGGCTGCCAGTCGATCAGGACCGGGGGTCCATCATTTGGGCTGGCAGGAAACCAAATCCATCATGGCTCTCACAGAAACGAGGCACGTGGGGAATTTCAGCGGGGTCATGGCGTCCCCAGACCTGAATCCAGAATCAGTCAAAACTGGCCAGGATCACGCTATTGGGGGCACTCCTCCGCTAGGGGCCACTACATGTGCCCACATATTCTGTTTTTCTACAAAACAACAACAAGCCCCACCCTCACTGAGCACCTCCTTAAGATTGGCTATGTGATGTCAAGTTGAGCTTTGAACCGGAGGGTTTTTTTTAAAGAAAAACAAAGATACCATCATGATAGCCTCCGGTCAGCACAATGTGACTTGTCTTCAAGAGCAGCAGCGTTGATAAGACGCAGAGAAGTGGGTCTGGCTGGTGAGAGCACAAGGCTGCCCCCCCCCCCCCCAGTTTCCGTTGCACATGGACCTGTGCTCCACAGCTATACCACTCAGCACTGCGATTTTACACATCACTTCTTCCACTCAGCTGAAGTATTTAACCTATACTCCTCAGGCCAAATAGCAATCATTGAAGCAAAACGGAACTGATGAAAGGTAATTTTAAAAACTCCATAAATAAAACGAGTAGAGGCCAGCCTCTGTAATGGCAAGAAGGAATTCTTCCCTCTATGCCAAAAAGTAACGTTGACTCTATGATCGAGGTGTTTTTGTTCAATGCAAAGCCACGAAGGGAGGCGCGTTGTGTGACTCTCCTCAGGTGCTTTGAGGTCCGGGCAAGGAGTCGCACTGTGGTCGGTTTTATGGACAGCCGGCCCGTAATGCCATTGGCCAGACGATGTGGGGACAGTTGGCACAGGATGACACAGCGTTTACAGCACTGCCCCAATGCATTCGGAAACAGCTGCAGCATGTACACCACGCACGGTCTGTCTCTGAGCACACGCGGATTCAGATTCGGATGTAAACGTGGGTAAAAAGTAGCACATGAGTAAGTAAAACCCCCCGTGATCTGTGCAAAGAGTACGTGCCCTCATTGGTTTCTTCTAGCATGCCTCAAGCTAGAAGTTCGTCTTGAATATTCCACACAAAAAGCATCAGGAATTTTGGGATCTCAGATTAAGGAAAAGAACAGAATAATCATTAAGTTAGAAATTCACAAAAGCGCATTGGTTCCTGATCTACTTGGTCGCCCGGGTCATTGTCCACCTCAGTATGGTGGTGTCACGCTGTCCACAGGAGAAAAATGGAGTGTGACAGAAACACTGTAAACATGCTGATTTTCACACAGCTCACCGTCCTTCTCCCTTTTCAGGATTTAAAGTATACAACGCAGCTGCTCAAAAAATTGTTTGCAACTTGAGGAAAACAGCAAAAAAAATGAGTATAGAAGAAACCATCTACACAAACAGGTTTACACTGACGCACGCATTTACAGACAAACGATGGCTCTATGGCAGGAAGATACCATCTAACAGCTAAACGCAGGTGGATCTGATAACAGGGGATGAATATCTGATTTCTGCAGGCTCCTGCAGTCATTCAGACTTCTCCCAAAGTGTCATTTCACAGTCTTGGATTTCGATCTCGTCCGCCTGTCTGGTAGGGGTGACTGACAGCCCGGAGCACTCTGGGAGACCCCTCGCATGGCGGGGAAGGGCACAGCATCCAACTTCTGCTCAGTCCGGTCTCCTGGGAATCACCACTCTCTTCTAACAGAGGGGAATTGCAGCGGCTCTGCGTCATAGCAGAACTCTGGCCACCGAAGCCCTCGACTTTCCCAAAATGGAAAAGGCTCCCAGAACATCTGCCCTTCTGATGTGGAGCATAAACCCACAAACCACTGCTGGCCAGCATTTCCTGGGGCAGTGTGTGGCTCAGCAACTTAGGTTCGAATCCCAGTATCTGCAGAGCAATTTCACCATTGGACACTTAAGCAGGGCCCGTAATCTGCAGTTTCTCCATTGGACACTTAAGCAGGGCCCTTAATCTGCAGTTTCACCATTGGACACTTAAGCAGGGCCCTTAATCTGCAGTTTCACCATTGGACACTTAAGCAGGGCCCTTAATCTGCAGTTTCTCCATAGACTAGCTAACCATGCTGTCTCAAAAATAAATGTATGTCGCTTTGGGTAAATCTATCTGCTAAATAAACACAAGTGTTCCCTTGATGCCTTTTAAATCCTGGGGGCTTTAGAGTTCATCAGATCCACATAAGCTGTTAGATATTTTCTCATATCAATTCAGGATGAACTGATAACGGAAGGCTGTATGGGTGAAAAACGGATTCTGTGTGTGGCGGAGAAAATGGCATGTCCCATTGATCCCTGTCAGAAATCTGGCGTTTTCTGGCCAGTGGCGAAGGAGACTTTTCTGGCAAGAGTACCTCCTCCAGTTTTCGGCTGTTTCAGTGTGAAACTGGATGTAAACTTGGTTTGAGAATTCGCCATCGAAAAGCAAGGCCCAAAATTAGATATGGAAGGCAGAAGTGTGTGAGGCGTTTCCCCGGCAAAATCCTGGAGCCGAACGCGGAGACGCAGAGTGACCCAAAACCCGGAAAAGAACGTCCAGTGCAAGTGTCATGTTGCCCGATGTCCATGTGCGTTGATGATTTGGGAAACCTGTCTCCTTTAAGAAAGGCGCCATCTGACATCTTCAGAAGATGATGGTCACATGGTCTCAGCCAGTTCCATCCCCTATCCCTAAACCCCCCCAGGACCGTCAGGGAGGGGTTAGTAGTCAGCCACTGGGGCCAGCTCCTTGGTCAAGTGAACAGTGATGTTGGTGTATAGGGCAGTTCGGGAGATCCTGGGTGAATAGTTCAGGTTGTTCAAACCGTCTACCTCCTGCCTCCTTTTGGACTGGCGGAGGAGGGTGTATCTGTTACGGGGAACACAGGGAGGGGATTAAGCATGGTACTGCAGAGAGGACCGTCGTAGGTGCCTCTTGGAGTTTGGGGTGATACCCACCTGCCTAGAAACTGCGCCTCTCCACGGTGATGGTGTAGTATGGATGTGTAGCGGCCCACATCCCCTGGGGGGCGGCTCACGGTGTAGCCCGCAAACTGGACCCTGCGGGAGACGAGACATCTGCCATGTATCGGGGCATACGCTCCACCCAACTCCGGCCCACAGAACTGTGCAGAGCCAATGAGCAGAGAGCTCAGTGAGGACGGCCCATCCATGGTGGGAATTACAGGGCGATCGGAGAACTTGTGATTCATTTGATCAAATCAAACAAACGGAATGGAATCACAGTGCTTTCCTTGTAAGTAATTATGAGAATTCCTCTGGATGACTGTTATAATTACAATAGTAACAAGCAACGCTGAGTAGTGGGTGGAGCATGGTGATACTCTACATTTGTACCAAAGGCGTGTACCACCGCTAAGGGAGGTGCCAGCAATCGTACCTGTTCCACAGGTCGTCATCCTCACCTCCCCAGCCCCAAAAGGCATTGGGAAAGCCGTTAATCTTTCGAAACTGCTCGACAGTAAGGCCACTGACCCCACCAAAGAACTCCGTGTATGGCAGTCTGAGGGCGACAAACAGACCAGAAGGCCAAGTCAAGTCAAGTCAAATGGGCATCACTGTTATACCATCAATATACAGGTATATAGTCACATGAAATATTGTCCCCCAGGACCACATAGAGTGTGACATACAGCGAGTGACAATTACAGGGTTTAACAGGACTTAAATTTCAAAACACAGGACAGTGTGAAAGAGAGCGGCTGGACACAGGGGTTTATATGCATAGTGCAATGTGTATGTAGACAATAAGTAATGCAGCATAAAGGAGTGGAATAAATATAGTGTCTGCTGGCTGATAATGATAGGATAAAATATAATTAGTTAAAGTGATCAGTGTGGGTTAGTGGGGTGAGTATTCTCACAATAAGGGGGGGGGGGGTAAGATGGGTAGCAGAGAATTTAGTATCCTGACAGCATCGGGGAAGAAGCTTTTGCCGAACTTGGCATTACTGACTTGGATGCTCTTATACCTTCTGCCGCAGATTTCAGAATGGCCAACGCTCGCGTCAACCCGCAGACAAGCTGTTAGCAAGCTGTTAGGTGTAACCAGCCTGTATGTATTATGTGAACATGGCTCTTCCGTTTGACGCCGCGTTCGCATAAAAGGGATGAGGTTACCACTGAAGATAATAATAGAGATAATAATGGAGCGATAAGTACTGCGGTTTAAGGACAAAAGCATAATGACACTCAACAATGGGCG
The DNA here is from genome assembly GCA_019775895.2 of Stomatorhinus ivindoensis. Lineage (NCBI taxonomy): Eukaryota > Metazoa > Chordata > Actinopteri > Osteoglossiformes > Mormyridae > Stomatorhinus > Stomatorhinus ivindoensis. Next base: position 20,362,901 of record JABFEB020000038.1, on the reverse strand, counting down.
GGAATCCCATCTAGGGTGTCTTTTATCACTCCGTATTTTGGAATGTGCTCTTGGCTAATTCCACAGCTGGGTACAAGATAGACAGTCACTGTAGATGCAGGGACGGAAATGAATCAGACCACTGAGGACGGACTCACACGGTGACGCAAAGCACTGCACTGCACAGAAGTCACCTGACTATGTATGAGTCTAATGCATCAAGCACAAGAGTCACCTGACCACGATCATGCAATCAGCTGTCTCCGAGAGATGGGACATCAGACCACTATCACATGGTCCGCCGCATGTAGCAGATGCCTCATGTGACTTCAGCTTTTCATTGAGCTGTATCCTAGAGAGTTATTGCTCAATCCTCTGCATTCAGCAGCTCAGTCACATGACCAGAACCGCTCACCCTCCCAGTTCTATAATCCATAGTCTTGACTCTGTTCTGGACCCCGATGCCTCTGACTTTCTGTTGACTCGTTCTAGGAGTCACCATTAATGCATTTTCAGTGTGCACTCATTACTGACTTTTATCCACCACTATCTACCATTCCTTTGGTAAAGGTCATGGTAGGAGCTTGAAAATATGTGCGACACTGCTAAATAATATTGAGCTGAGTGTTATTGAAAGCGATAAGCCGCTGTGAAGCAGTAGGCGTGTTGATCTTGAAAGTGCGGTATGTGTGCTAGCATTTGGGGGGGGGGGGGGGGGGGTGTTGCA
>JABFEB020000038.1:20317806-20333806 GCA_019775895.2 Stomatorhinus ivindoensis | reverse complement strand
GAATTCCCCCCCCCCCCCCCACTACAAACATGCCTATTGTTTGAAATCCGGTGGGGTTTGGTGCTGATTCATCAAATCTAGTAACAGAAGATGCTGCTTCCATAACAGCTACAAGGGACCTGTTCAGGGTTAAAACCGCTTTACATTTAAATTCTTCGCAAAAACGTTTTTTGCTAATTACAAATCTGTGTATTAAAAGTTAGAACACTCCTTAGGGACTCACTGGGATCTGAACAAACAACCTTCAGTTTTTTGTTCCTTATTCGGTACAGTGCTGGCACAGGCTTCACGATATGCTGCGAGTCTCATTTGTAGTACGGGAAGTTGACCTCAGTATTCGGCTCCATCCAAGCCGCGAAAGGCCAATTAGGGTGAGATAGCTGTGTCCTGGGTTTGAGAACACTATTTCATGAACTGGCAGCCCATGGTAGGTTTGTTCCATGTGACCTTGGCCAGTGGTTTCCGGGAGTCCAGGCCTTGGCTGCTGCCTGCGGAGCGAGATAAAGATCCGCTTCCTCTGCTGTCAATCCTGCCAGGAACAGCAAAGGAAATGTACAACCTGCCTTAAAAAAACAGCAAACATAAAATGGCAGCTGGGAATTTGGACCAGGCTAATTTTAAACTGGTATTGCTCACTACAACATTTGAAACGCACTCACTTATCGCTTTTATGCTGTCCGGCTCAGACAGATCTTGTTTATGAAGTTCTGCAATTCATTATAGGGTCCAGATGGAATAAGGCAACAATAGTCTTCCTTCTCAGTCGGATGGGACTTTGCCCTTTTGTTCAGGGTCATTTTCGGGGGGGGGGTTGTAGTCTTCTAATTTGTTTGGGCTAAAAAAAAATTATATGGCGTGGAAGGAATTTAAAATTACCAGTTTAGTAAATAAGATAGCAGAAATTAACTGAAATATATAAGCTTAAAATAAACTTCAAATATATTTATGTTTGATGGGCTGGGATAGCGGGTGGGTCAGCCTGTGTTTGGGTCTTGTGGTTCCTGGGCATCACTTGTATTACAGGAAGCTCCCCGCTCCCCCAAGAGCTGAGTGAAATGGGCACGACGCCAGATAGAGTTTGTGCCACAAACCCATAGTAAGGCAGCACGTTTTACCGTACAGCTTGTTCTGAGAACAGGGTAGGGCTGTGAGCCCAGCTCCTCTGGATCAGGGTGGGTAGGGATGTGGGAGGCTTGCAAAATATCAAAATCCTCTTGCATCTCTTTAGCAATACTGCTTCAAAGCACGCAAGATTAAAAACAAATACAAAATGTATGTCTATATACTGCATTCCATGAAACAAAGCGCTAAGGTCACTATGTGCCGTAGACGCGAACATTTCACTTAGTGAGTGTTGCCACATACTTCCGCCGGCGTGACTCTCGCTGTTTCCCATAATCGCTGATCCGTCACCCTCCACCTCTTGGCTGACTGGAATGTTTCAATTGCATCCAACCGTCTTGCGTTGCACCCCTTGCTTTCAGTCTTGCCTTAACGTCTCTTTTGGATAGAGTTTGATCTGTACTGTGGATTTCCTCTCTTCTTAGTCCATCCCTTGGTACATTATCTGCTCTGCGATTGGTTAGTGTCGTTGTGGGGCTTAGTGCACATTGAACCCTGACCCCCCCTGGTGCTGATATCACAGGGCACAGAAAAAGCAGGTGACATAGAGGACTGATTGGCTGATTCAGATCACCTGAATTTGATTTCCTCTTTAAACATGCCTAGTCCCTCGGCCTTGACCCCACACCCTACTGTAAGTGCTGTTGTGAGTGTTTCCCGGGTTCTGTCTCTAATTCTCTCTCTCGATTTTTTTGTGTCCCTGTCCCTCTCTCTGTCCCAGCCTTAAATCTTACACTGTAGACTCTGTCGTAGTGCAGACCAGTAAATCTTTTTGAAAAAGCCTCATTAGAATAAAATGCCGTTATTGTCAATATACGGGTATCAGAAGCAGAGAATTGTTTACAGTGGGTGCACAAATGTACATACAACAAAAATGTTGCTACAATGTAAGGCTAGGTAATATAAAAAAATGCACTGTTTTAATAGAAAAATGTCAGGATAAATGATAATACTGAGTCGTATACCGCCAACACCACACACACTGAAATGTACACAACACCAAACAGGACGTATGAGGAGTTAATGTGTTTCTGTAATGTGGCTCGAAGCCTGAACTGAAAAGCGAATCATAAGTCTTCCAGTGTAGCTCAAGGCAATAATCGCTGGTCACCAGCTGTTAGGCGTCGATGCCGGGTTACTTATCTGATATTGGTTGCAGATAATATTGTCGTATCACCCAGCCCTAGTAGAATTTACCATGAGACCTGAACAAGATGTCAAATTAGGTAACAGTTTTTAGATGTAAAGCCACAGGTTTTTAACCAACATATCAAGTGTCAATAATAGTTTAAGGTAGCGGCATTAACCGTCTTGGAGTCTGGCCAACAATTACAGGAAACAAGTACATGGAAATTTCAGTGTTTGCATAACTTGTTTTGCTCCCCTGTGAGACACACACTGACATGCAGGTGACAGCCAAGTCTGGGGGGACCTCAATGCAGGGTGACTCATTTCTCCCCTGGACTGCGTGGGGTTAAGCGTAGTAGGATTAAGCTGCATTTGAAACGGCGGCTTTCCAGTAACAAGCACTGACCTGCACAGCCGTACGCCGCCCTTACTAGACCGCTGAGCATTTACAGACCACCCCTGAGATCCTCTCAGGTCTTTTTAGAGCTACGGTGTACTATATTACCCTAACCTGCAGTGCTGGTCAACCCATTGTGTGACATTAGTGGCCACCAAGGGCGCCCCCTTCTGTTCGGAAAGCGAATTAGCCAGGCGATACGACTTTGTCTGGCGTGAGGGGGTGCCATATGCTCTTGGATCAGTACTGCTAGTCTGTGCAGGTTATGTTAAAATAACAAGGCTTTTAATCAGTCTATAAAGTTTACAGAAGTAATGTAAATCTATTATCAGCTGTGATTCATGGGTCCTGGGAAAATCGGATGAGTCGAATGGCTTTCAGTGTGTAAAATGTCGTTGCTCACTTTTGCTCCCCACAGGAAGAAGAAATGTTTCGTCCCAACATGTTTTTTCTCCTCCTGCTGCCGCCCATAATCTTCGAGTCGGGCTACTCCCTGCATAAGGCCAGTCATTGCTGCATTTGCATTTACAGCCATTTGTCCATTTTCCAGGATCGCTTGGCCTGCCAGGGTCAGCTCAATTAACTATGGCGGGAAACAAAGTGCATTAAGCAAGGGGCTCTCCTCCCCAGCTGGGATGCCAGTCCGTCACGGGCCACAAGCATTAACTTACAGATTTGTTATTTTTGAGGAAGCTGCGTCACTCATTGCATCACGCTAACGTCCATAACTACTACTACAGTAGTTACTAAAGAGTTGAGGCCTTAAGTCAGAACAGGAAAAACAGTGGACATTTCTAAAGAAAAAAAAAATGTAACTTTCCTGGAGAACATTTCTGTCAGGTTTACTGAATTTCCTAATCAGTTAAATGACAGCCATGATAGGAAGCTTGAATTAAAGCCTCATTGGCCATCCTGACCTGTGTGCATTGTTTTACCTTCCCCAGGGAAACTTTTTCCAGAACATTGGTTCCATCACCTTGTTTGCCGTGATTGGAACAGCCATCTCAGCCTTCATAGTGGGAGGAGGCATCTACTTCCTGGGTCAGGTGATGTATCTTATCCCGCTTCCGTCCCACGTTCTCGTTTTTTTGCACCCCTCTTTGTGCAGTAAATTTTGCACAGACCTTCACAGTGTTGCAGGCTGCTCTAAAATCGCGATCTTGTCTTGTGCCTCTCGTCCCTGCAGGCAGATGTCATTTACAAGATGACAATGACTGACAGGTGAGAGTTTAACACCATTAATTGAATGATCTGTAGTTAGTAACCACATGCTGTTTAAATAAAGCCAAGTCAATCAGAGTCTCACACAGGCCCTAATTTCCGTAAGTTGTAGCATCAAAAAGCTGCGCTTGGGGAAAATAGATGATCAATAGGATGCTGTACTGATTCAGATGTCGTGTGTATTTGGAGAATATCATATTTTAAATGTGTTTATTATGTGGGTTTGAAGTTTATTATGGTGATTTTTTAAATTCTAGATAGTTGTCTTTATTGTATCAGTCAGAGTACTGTAGGGGGAGTGTAGTTTAAAGGTCTTTTTCTAATGGAGGGTAATTACATTGCATTGATTTTGCACCTTGATTACACAAAGTACCAATAAATGGTCAGAGTTTGATACTGGGATATCTGTTACTGATAGACTGCATAGGTACTCTGACTAGGAATCGTGTTATTTCAATCAGTTGCATTTCAGCTTCTATTCATTTTTGAAAGAATTTGACAAAAAAAATGTACTTTATGAGTAGCAGTTTGACAGGTTTGAGATTTGTAGTCTTTCTTTTTCAGAACGCATTTTTTATTTGCTCCAAGCAATGAACAATGTAAGTTAGAACAGACGCTAGTGTGAATTTATCATATAAAACATGACTGTGTAACCAAAAACCTGGCATGATCATTCGATTCCTCCAACGCCATCTTAGGGCCTTCAGGATAGGCTCCATACTGTAAAATGAAATTGGGTCTCTTTTTTATACCGAAAATTAAAAATAGATTAAAATGTTACAACAGAAATCACTTGTTTCTGACATATATTTTGGCACCGGTGGAAGCCCAAGCTGTTTGTACTTAATTTTTTTTTTATTGTGGAAAATCTCTTAATGGAAGGTAATTATGGGTAAGTGTGAAGACACGCTGCAGATTTTGCGTGACGGAGGTGTCCGCTTGATCCCCAGTCGGTCTCTTTCTCATGTCTCTGATCCAGTTTTGCCTTCGGGTCCCTCATCTCGGCCGTGGACCCTGTAGCCACCATCGCCATCTTCAACGCCCTCAACGTCGACCCCGTGCTGAACATGCTGGTGTTCGGGGAGAGCATCCTGAACGACGCCGTCTCCATCGTGCTCACCAAGTACGTTCCTAGGCGCTATCCTTGGAGTAGCTACTAGCTAATAGTAGACCTCTGCTGACATCACAGCGAGCGTAATGCTTACTACCAATGCCACGTAAGACTCAGTGATGCTTCTGTTGCCTGATCACCAAAGGGCAAACATTTCAGTTCACAGGTCACGCATTTAGGTGATGCCAAAATCTGTGCTGCAGTTCTTTCCAGAATGTACCTTTTATATATAAATTAGCATCATACTGGCACGAATTCAAATATGGTATATCACTGATTTGTTTTGTAGCGAGTTTTATTAGCTTTCAGGATATATTAAGCTAGTTTTGGCGTATCTTTGCTAATTGAAAAAAAACAATTACACCTCACAAGAAGGTGTATGCAGTTGTGGGTACTGATCATTGAGAATGAGAGTTAAGTTTCTCGTTGGACTTTATGGCTGGTGCAGCGAAATTTCGTAGCTTGTAAGGACCCTTGGACATTTTTGCGATTATGTGTTAGTAGCATATATGCATTTCGATGTACTTTTAAAATGCCTTTTCCCATATAATAGCCTTACCATTAAAAGTGTTTGCCAGATTTGTAAATGGACTAAAGATACAGGGTTTGTAAAGGCTCTACTCACTTTAAGCCACACGTTTTAATGGAATCGCAGCAGTCTTTGAAGCCTGGGTATGGGAAGAGTCTGGCGCTTCTTTTTAGACATACACTTCTTTTTCATTACACTTTTGCGGGACCCTTTTACGGGTATTTTGACCTGTGATCACAACTCTAAAACTGCGCTAGCCAGAGCGCACATTTAATCACTTTTGATTTATAATAGTTCAGTAAGCATGTTTTTTACAAACACAGTGACACTGTGTTATTTGCATTGCTTGTACGTTGGTTTGATAAAAGCAGCGGCTAAATTGGAAAAAATTTTAATGTTTTAGATAAACGGTTAAAGGATGGATGGATGGATGTTTCAAAGTAGGGGTATGCAAGTTGACCATATTAGACTGTGAACGATTAAAATGTCTCCACTATCTGCATTTATGGAGAGATCATTGGCATTCATCAGTTGCAGTTATATGGCTCATACGCATCTACAGCCGTTTTACCAGCCAAATATGATTCGACACACCAATAAACCGACACTCCCTTTTGCGCCCTCATCCCAATATGCAACGCATTCCCTACTTGGCAACCTAGCGGATGACATGGAAGAAGTTGGTCCCCAAAACGAATTTGAAATTGGTAATATGGAATTTGTTTGCACTTTCCAAAACCAACAAACAGTCATTTGCAAAATTTGGTCATACATCGGATGGCGGTAGTTGATCCTTTGCAGAGTATAATTTTGTTTTAGCTTTTATTACCTTATATTTTGTAAAAAAAATTATAATAAAATAAATACTAATAATAATAATTGTAACTTGCAAAATAGTCTTAAAACCAAACATGAATTATGAATTGTGAATCGTGATCCTGCCTGAAAAAATCACGGTATGATATTTTTGCGATACCACCTGCACCTAATTCAGTGGAGACGAAGCAGGGAAGACACGTGTCGATGACAGAGACCGGGGACAGTATGGAATTAGGTGTGATATGTGTAATGGGGGAGTGCCGGTGTGAGAGAACACACTGCTTATTTCACAGGCAGCACTCTGATCGGAATCCAGCCTCATGTCAATACCAGTAAGGAGGAGACACTAACCAGACTGGTAGAAGGAGAATGATGAGCATGACTGAGTGCAATATTTGAAAAATGATTGTAATTTTTGGCTAGAACTAGATAAGTGATGTCTTGCAGAATAAGCAGTCAAAAGGTGGTAAACAGATCCTTAAATATGCTTTCAGTTGCTATCAGTTTATCAATTCTTTTGTGGTTTCCAGGGTAAAAGGTAGCAGCCAGTACAGGAAGGTTTCGTTCATGGATGTCATTCTGCTGACCTGTGTTCTGTAGACTTAAGTATTATGTAGACTTAAGTGTTGTCAGCTGTTCATTGGTTGCTCCGCTAAGGTCTTTTGTCCCGGACCTTTAACACAGTGTGACGTTGAAGGAATTTTTGCATGAGTGATGTAGGCCTTCATGACTTCATTGCTGTGTCATTTTTCTTTCCACAGGAAGAATCACTGTGTCAAGCAGTCTTTAATAACCTCTGTCCACATGTCTCGTGTACAGAGTGAACACTGAGAACCATTTGAGTTGTCATTCTGTTGCGTAGCTCTGCGGGTTAATGCTCTGTGTCCAGAAATTCATTGATTCCTGTAGCCATTGGATTCTTGTAAATGACTCTTACCCCAGTTTCTCTAAGGGCACTCTCACCCCAAAACTTCTTCTGGCCTGTATATACATGTTTGGACGGAATTCCTTAAAAGTTTCTCCACAGGTATGAATGAAGTACTGCTATTTTGTCGCATTCTAGTTTAGAAATGATTCCTGCAAATAATATATCAATCAGACAGAATAGACGGGTAGAAGAGCAGCGGGCCCAGCACAGGGCCATGTGGAACTCCGAGCCTGATCAATAACATACAGTTTAATAAGAGTAACTATGACTTATGGCTGCAGGTTCTGGTACGGCCCAAATTCTCCTCCTCCTTGAGCTAAACTCTGCATTTGACACTGTCAACCATACATCCTTCTCTTCCGCCTTTCAGATACTAGTATTATTGCTGCTGCTCTTACCTGGTTTACATCAAACCTTAGCGACAGTATTTTGTTTCCATTAAGTCACACAACTCTGTTACTGCTCCTCTTACACAGGGGGTTCCCCAGGGAACAGCTCTAGGCCCAATACTCTTACAATCTCTATGCTCCCATTAGGTCAAATCATACATCTCTGTGGTCTCAGCTACCATTGCCAGGCTGATGACACTGAATTATATGTGAGTGCTGGTACAAGTACATCCATGCCACCATCTTCACTAACTGACTGCCTCTGTGAAATCATACATTGGATGATTTACACCTTCTTACAACTCTGATAAAACTGAAGTTCTTCTGCTTGGTACTAGATTACTTCTGTCTACTCTGCCTGAGATACAAATTAATGTTAATGGAGTCCTGGTAGAACCATCAAGTCCAGTCCGTAACTTTAGTATAATTTTCGATCAGTTCCTCACCTTTCAGTCACATGTTAGCTCTCTGGTCCAGAGTTGCATTTTTTCAGCTCTGCAACATCTCTTGTCCTCATCCATCCCTCAGTGTTACTGATACTGAAACATTAATCCAAGCCTTCATCGCTACCTGCCTTGACTATTGTAATGCACTGCTTTCTGGCCTCCCATCCAAACTTCTCAACACACCACAGTATGTTCAGAACTCTGACGCCCGCTTACTTAACATGTACGAGAAAATCCACCCACATCACTCCCGTTCTTCTTGATTGTCACTTATAGACTCAAGTGTAAAGTTTTACTGATCACCTACAAAGTTATCCATGGACTTATCCCTCAATATCTGTCTGACCTTCATCTTCCCGAATCTCCAGCCCGCACACTAAGATCTCCGGGCCCCTACCTTCTTACTGTATCTAAATTCAGATTATCTGCTATGGGTGGCAGGGAGTTTTCTGTGACAGCACCTACTGCATTTCCTCACAGTCTGCAAGAGGTAATGTCTGTTAATACCTTCAAGCTCCAAATGAAAACTCTTATTTCAGGAATGATAGTGTATCTGTCAGTAAGTGACATTCTCGTTGTCATTGATTTGCTGTTGCTGTGTCTGCACTGCTTTACTGTATTGTATTGTCTGTATTGTAAAGCATCCTTGAGAGTGAGAAAGGCACTAAATAAGTAAAACATTATTATTATTTTTTTTTTATTAACATAAAAGAAGTAAGAGGGAAATTTATTCAGTATGAATTACTTCATATTTAATATGGACCCCATCTAGGCTCTTCAAAATTAGCTTTATCAGTAACAAGTTATGCGGGACATGTCAGAGAGAAATGGGTACAATGTTGCATGATTCATCCATTTTGATGTCACACTTTGAAATTCATGGGGGAATAACTGGGATTAGTATTATCAAAATCCCCCAGGATTATGCATTCGGGGGGATAAAACAGAAATATCTAGAATAACTAATTTGAATTATTCAGGTTTGATGGCTGGGATTGTAACAGCGGCCAGAATAATTTTGCAGAACTGGAAATCACAGAGGATGGAAGGAACTGTGTGAATTGATGTTAGCTAGAACTGGGGAGAGAGGAACATTAGTGACAAAAGTCTGGAAAACCTTTGTGCACCATATAAATTCAGTAACATCTTTATTAAGAAGCAAGTGAATAACAGTCAGGACTTTGTAAGTGAATAATAATAATAATAATAATAATAATCTCTTATGTATGTTGATAATGGAGCATTGTCCTTAGGGTGTTTGCGTATGTGTGCAACTAATACTTTCTTTGTCTCTCTACATATCATTTAAATGCATATAAAAATACAACTGTTTGGATAGTGCGGTCCACACCCTATGAAGGTGAAGATTTTTGCATTAACCATGAATTGCTTTACTTTTCCTTTTCCCCTCCTGTTGCGTACCTCTAATCCAGGTGCTCCATTCAGAATTAAAAAGTACAAGCTACTGGAAAAGCTACCATCTCACACTGTCCTCGTTTGCACTATTAGTTTGTTTCACACTGTCCTCTTTTGCACTATTAATCCTGTGAAAACCATCAGTGTCTTTATAGTAGAGCCTGCGTTCCTGGCAGAATGTCATTTCATGCCACCTTTATACAGATCGTATGACAATAAAGCTCGACTTGATTTGACATCGCTACTCCTCAATGGTAATGATTCTGCAGGAGAATTGGGCCAGTTTAGAAGCACGAGGTCGGCGTGATTAGTGTCATGATGCATTGGCTAAGAAAAGGTTGTGTGAAAATGTTGTTTTTAACGTCTCGTATTGCGTCTGCTACGTCTTGGGTGTGCTCGCTTTTTTTTGCTGGAAAGACTCAGACTGTGGTTAATGACACTTAACCAACAAGTCTAACAGGAATGGTGTACTTGGCCCTCAGCCACTTCCTGGTGCTGTGATCGTCTCTCACCTTGTGGTCATACCTCTTTAGCGCTCGGGGTCCCAGGGTTGCATCCGCAAACATGTCGGGAAGTTTACCAGTAACCGTCAAACGGCCCGACAAGCTCACGCTCACCTTCTGGGTGGGGGTGGGTGGAAGTCACAATGGTCACATGACGCACAGTCTGTCATAAACTTGGTAGAGTTCCAGAGTTATTCTGATTGGCAGATAGCAGCAGTCTATCTTTTACCCACGTTGGTCATGCGTTTCTCTGATTGCCACATTGACGTACACCTACACAAAGGGAAGAATGGGACTAATGAGCGACAGATTGTTGGTGGAATATATTAAAAAACAAAAAAAAAAAACCTGCTGCTTGGCTGTAAACATTATCTGTTAGTCACCCCTGTGGACAGATTACAGTACTGCAATTTACAGATAAAGCAGCCCGAATCCCGCATCTCCCCCTGGGATCAATAAAGTACATTTTAATCTTAATCTTAAATCGGATCTATTTTCTATGTAATGCAATAGCACAGAGGAGGCAGCACCATATGGTAAGAGTTAGCAGGATAGTTTTAGCATTTTTCAGCAATTCAGTATAAAAAGTGACACTGATCTTTAAACATCTGAAATTCTTGTGAAAAACAGGCAGATGACAGGACATTGCTATCATTCTTTTCAACAGATGTCTGTTATTTCCTCTGCCTTATCTGTTTTTTTTTGTCATTTTCCTAGAAGCAAGTACTGTAGAAGTTGGTGATGGTCAGTGATGATATTAAGGGTGTGTGACGTGGTTATCAGTTTGAGGCCCAATGGGTAAATATGCTCATGCTGTTGAACTGGGTTCAGTGGCTCGGCATGCGGCACATGTAGAGTTCGGATCCCATATCCTTCTCCCTTTGTTTGTGTGGGTTTACTCTGGCCACTCCCACAGACCAACAAATTTTTGTCTTCGGATTGCCCAAAGAGTGCGAATGAGTGCCCGTGGCTGTATTTTAATTCGTTTTTTTAATTTTTCTGGTAAGCACCGCAGAGGGATTCGCTCGATCCGACAATTCCACGGTGACCGGCTGGGAGACCTTCCTGCAGGCCCTCGGGTACTTCCTGAAGATGTTCTTCGGTTCTTCCGCCTTGGGCACACTCACTGGCCTCATCTCTGCCATCGTATGCTTTCTCCATGACGGTACCTCGGGTGGGAGTGGGGTCCAGACCGAGGACGAGAGCGGCCGAGTCCGTGCTTGTGGGGGGCGCTGTGTGACTCAGCAGGTTAGGCTGTTGTGTCTGTGCTCAGAAGGTAGAAGGTTCAAATCCTAGGGTTGATTTTAAAAGTGATTTTAACTTCGGGCCTTTGACCCTAATTTTTGAACCATATGCCTGTCAGACGGGGGGGAAATCTGACACTATTGTCCTCCCCGGTGTAGTGAAACAATCTCTCCAGGACAGACACGAGATAAGGCTGGGTCTTTGTCATTCAGCTGTTTCTGAAATGGTTCAGTGAAACAGAATACTTAGTTATAGGACTAACGGGGAACATGATGGGGGCTGTTTGGAGGATGTCGTGCCGCCGTACGCTGGCGGGGGGGGGTTAGGTGATTAATTACTTGGTGAGGGAGGAGGTTCCCTAGTGCTCCTTAACGTCGGCAAACTCCAGAGCCTCAAACACTTTGACCTGAGGAAGACGCCCTCACTGGAGTTTGGGATGATGATCATCTTCGCCTACCTCCCGTACGGCCTGGCCGAGGGCATCAAACTCTCCGGTGAGTCCTTCACCCCCAAAGGCTGCAGGATTCCCCAGGGTCTTAACGCAGGGTCCACCCTGGCTCTGTACTGGAGGAGTATACATTCTACACAAGCATTCATCTGACCTATTTGAGAAATATTAAAAATTGTTAGTTCAGCTGATAGTTACGTAAACTGATACCTAATTAAAAATGGACATTGCTCTCCAATGTTTGTTACTGCCCATCTATCGCAATCGCAGAAACCCTCTGACTTGTTCCTTCTTCCTGATCTCACGTGGTTTAAAGCAGCAGCATCTTTTTACCTGAGCTGACCAAAGTCACTTGCAGTATCCTGGGTGGGTCTTCATGCCAAATCAGCAATAACTCCATGGACACTTGAACCTTAGGAAGCTTGGTGTTCATCCCGATTTATAGGATTTGCCCCTTTCGTAAGGATAAAACCCTCAAAGCAGTCCGTCTTCACCTACGGATTGTTTAGCTTTCATCCTAATTAAACTTCAGGTTTGTTGTCAGTAATTTTGTTTGGGTTCTTCTGTTACCTTCTATGTATCAGCTGAGTTCTTCACCGGTTTATTAAAATACAGCAGAACGCTGGTGATTTTTGTCGGTTAGAAAGTTCCCCTCCGATGTATAGAGTGTATAATTGGTCTGTTCAGGTAGCCCTGCTACTGGCTGCCGTCTGAGCATCGCATGATCATTGTTTCCTAAGCCTTTGAACTCATAAACGATTCACCTTTTCAAGCATCTGTATTAGCAGCAGATTTAGCTACACGCTCAGGAAACCCGAGTAAGTGCCTCGGCTGAGTTGTGGCTTTTCCCAGCCCGCCTGCCCCTCTTCGTCCTTGGCTCCTGTGAGTCCCTGTCCCCTGTCGGCCTTCCCCGCTGCTGGATTTTGCTGACTCTGCCGTTCTCTCCACCAAGGTATCATGGCCATACTGTTCTCAGGGATCGTGATGTCACACTACACTCACCACAACCTGTCCCCGGTCACCCAGGTCCTGATGCAGCAGACCTTGCGCACCGTGGCCTTCATGTGTGGTATGCATCACCCCCCCCCCACCCCCCCACGCCCTCTCCCTTTTATATCTGCTCACCTTTTTCTCTCTCCTTCCTTTACCCCAGAAATTTGCCCTCTACCTTTTCCTTCTTCTTTAAAATGTCCCATTTTCATCTCCTTGACCTGCTTCCTTCACACATATCTCCCTCCCACTAGCTCCCCCCCCCATTTTCTATTCTAAATGCTCTTCACTTCCCCCATCTCCTACTCCAAATGCATCCACTTCCTTTTCCCCGCTTCCTGTTCTAAACGTTCTTCACTTTCTCCATCTCCTATTTAAATGTTGACATACATACAATGACACCTCGATTCAGTGAGTGATTATTAAGCAGTCGGCTGTCCTCTGGGTCCAGTGCTTTTATGACAACCCCTGAACTCTCTTCACTGTTTCCACTGTTTCCATTTTCTCCCGATCTTCCCCAGAAACCTGCGTCTTCGCCTTCCTGGGACTGTCAATTTTCAGCTTCCCCCACAAATTCGAACTGTCCTTCGTCATCTGGTGCATCGTAAGTGACGCCGCAAATCCGTCCGAAGTGGACCCTCGCGTTGGCATGGCCAGCTGAGCGGCAAACGGACCCGTCTCTGAGCCCTCTGTCTCCTGCCCCCCAGGTCCTGGTGCTCCTGGGCAGGGCCGTGAACATATTCCCTCTCTCCTTCCTGCTCAACTTCTTCCGCGACCACAAGATCACGCCTAAGATGATGTTCATCATGTGGTTCAGTGGTAAGGCAGTGGGTGGCCTGGCGATGCAGACACAGTGCAGGGTCCAGTTTGGGGTCACTGTGCTCCCCAATCGCCGAAGGGCTACCTCTCAAGTTTTGGGGGTGATGTGTGGCTCAGTGGGTTAGGCTTCTGTGCCCGTGATCAGAGGGTTTTCGGTTCAAATCCCAGGGCTGGCAGACAGAAGCCACTGCTTTACCACTGAGCGAGGCCCGTCACCCCCAGCTTCAGGGACATTACACGCTGGCTGACCATATGCTGTGACTCCCCCCCCCAAGCTTGCTCTCACCTGAATACGAGTCTGCGTGTCTCATAGAAATCAAGATGGCACAGGCGAAAAAATATTTTATAATATTTTTTAAAATAAATATGGGGAGAGTCTGTATGGGAATGAAGTAGCTTTGCGACACGTGGGAAATGACAGTAATGTAGTCTGAAGTGTTGTGAAGTGAATGAATACACAGATCTGCGCAATACTTTCTGCCCTGAGGCCTAAGGCCTGTGCTAACTGTAGCGGCAGAGGACGCCCAGGACTAAAGCCCAGAAATCCACACAGCGGAATACGGGGACAGTGACTGTCATGAAAGAGCGGGGGGCTTTGTTAGAAACATTGGCGCCTGAAGCCCCGATTCACCCCCCCCCCCCCCATCCCCTCCATGCTGCTGAGTGCAGTGCTGCAGTGAAGAAGCGGAAATGAGTGCCTCTCGGGCCACCGTGTGACTCAGCAGGTCAGGACGCTGTGACAGTGATCGGAAGATGGCTGGTTCACATCCTACGGGTGTGTGTGTGTGTGCGTGCGTGTGTGTGTGTGTGTGTGTTGTTCCGTGGATCGCCTGACCCCGCTTTCTCGATCGTATGTCACGTCGGAAAAAAAGTGTCTGCCCGACGAATACACACAGATGTCTCGCTGCAGTTCAGAAATCTGTTTCTGGGTGGTCTGTAGGTCAGGCATCTGTGGGCATGAACTCGAAGCCTGTGGTTGGGAGAGGAATCAAATGGCTGCAAGGTCCTTAAACTCAAATGCTTATTGGCCACAAGCTCTCCTTACTTGTGCATAACCTTCCCCAAGGCATCTGCTAAATAATTAGAAATGTAATGTAATCTCATTTAGTCATTTAGTCTTTGAACTGCATTATGGTCTGAGCATATTTAACCGCAAGCCCTCAAACTGACCAACCTGTTGCACATCCTTTCTATCATCACTGATCATCACGTAACTGATAATTCCTGCAGTTCCTGCTTCATGCGGAAAACCCGGTCATTTCGGCTCTATCTTCTTGGCAGCAAGGTTATTTCCATATAAACTCTGCTAATTTTATAAAAATTAAATTAATTCAGGAGAAAATGTTTTTCATCTTGTTTTTTTTGTATATTAAAAGAGGAGGTTTCATTTTCCTTTGTCCTGGATATTCAGGCAAGCTTTCGGGCAATAACTCCTGATAAATATAGTTGTTAGTAAATGTTCTGGATCTTCCTAGATGTACATTTTTATCTAAGCATTGTCATCAAGGAGCAAACAGGAATAAAATGTGACCGAATAAAACTGACATCGACAGATGAATGAGATTAGCGGTTTATTCTCTCTTGTTTTCCATTATGTGATAGGAAAGTCTATGCTGGTTTGAACATTCTAATCATTTGTCCTGGTTCTTTGACTTGCTGTTAGTGTCCCCCATTTATCTTCTCCTATATGTTTTCCATGATTATTTTATTTATTGTATTATTCATCTTATTTTCCATCCATCCATTTTCCAAACCACTTATCCTTCTGGGTCGCAGGGGGTCCGGAGCCTATCCCAGAAGCTACGGGCACAAGGCAGGGAACAACCCAGGACGGGGGGTCAGCCCACTGCAGGGCACACTCACACACCACTCACTCACCTGTGGGCAATGTAGTAACTCCAATTAGCCTCAACATGTCTTTGGGAAACCGGAGGAAACCCCAAGATGAAATGGGGAGAACATGCAGAGACTCGAACCCGGGTCCCAGAGGTGTGAGGCAACAGTGCTAACCACTGTGCCACCATACCACCCCCTTAGTTTATTAATTGTCATAAAAGTAATTTTGTTGTGTTACACAATGACAATAAGGTGTTTTAAACTTGAATCTTTGGTTTGCCCCCCCCCCCTCCCCCTTCCCGGTTGCCCCCCAGGCCTCCGGGGCGCCATCCCCTATGCTCTGAGCCTCCACCTGGGCCTGGAGCCCATCGAGAAGCGGCAGCTGATCGGCACCACGACCATCGTCATCGTGCTGTTCACCATCCTGCTGCTGGGGGGCAGCACCATGCCTCTCATCCGCCTCATGGACATCGAGGAGAGCCAGTCCCGCCGCAAGAGCAAGAAGGACGTGAACCTCAGCAAGACAGAGAAGATGGTATGTTAGCTGTTCGCTCGCAAAGAAGACGTACCGTAGTAGGCCTCTACAGGAGGATGAGGGTTAGGTTCAGGGTTAGGCTCAGGTTTAAGCTCAGGGTTAGGCTCAGGGTTAGGCT
>JABFEB020000038.1:20292508-20307530 GCA_019775895.2 Stomatorhinus ivindoensis | reverse complement strand
ATTAATTAATTTTATTTATAATCAGTTACAGCACATTATTATTTCGGTTATATTTACATGTGTTACATTTAGGTTCAACATGTTCCCTGGGTTACCCATGTTATTAGTTCCTGTCTGCCCTGGTACACAGAGGGACGGGTTTTAGAGGGGAACGAGAGAGAGCGGCTGGAGAAAAGAAAAGGGGGAGAAGTTGTAAAAGTTGTTGGCCGTGTTGGCGATTAAAATAAACGATCGTGAAAGAACTGTAGCCCGCTTACTACCCACCGCCCGAAGGAAAGACTGGTACACTCTACCCACGCATCCAGAAATCAGGGTTACAAAATCATTAAACTCATTACTTTTTTCCACTTTTCAACCATAGGTAATATGTGAGGTAACCCACATCATTACTAAGGCTCAGGCAAAATGGGCATGATCTGTGCACGATGCCAGAATTTTCCGCGAGTCATCATTATGCCAGACATTTCAGCAGGGTATGTTTTGCTTTATAAAATGTTTTTTTTCTTCCTTTTTTGCTATATTTGTGTTGTACACTTTAATCATTATTGGGCAGTACAATGGTTACTTGCTGGGGGAGGATACCCTGCTCTGCCCTACTTAATGACACCCTACCCTGAACCTGATCCTGACTTCTGGAATACCCCCCAGTCCTCGTTAGATTAATATCGTGTAATCGGCAAGCAAACCCTGGAATGACACCTATGTAAACCTATTTTGCAAAAGCCACGAGTGCACTAACAGGCAAGCAGAGGCTTTTGGCTACTGTGTAATGAGGCAGTAAATAAATGAGCAAACAGATCGTATGAAACAGGGAAATTTCCACGCCAACCGCTCTGAATATTGTTTTGTTGTGACAAACAATTAAGATGTTTCACAACACTTTTTGATCGCCTCATTAAAAAGCTGGCAGTATTTTGTAATAATCGGGATTCAGGCAAAAACTCCACGGACATAGGCCTAATTATGCCATTGATGTAAAAATAAGACTAGATTTCCCGAAGAGAAGCGGCATATGGATTCCGGTGGATCCTGACTTAACGCCATTTAAAATAATTCTGCATGAAATTACAATGAAGTCTGTTTTATTATTATGCTAATTGTATTAATCTACTGCCGTACATTTACGCTAGCTCATCTGCTTGTTTGGGTCGAACTGGTAATAGCCTGTCCATCGGCACGGCTGTAAAAACAGCTTTCCCAACACTGTAATGCATCTTTTTATAAACTCTTTAATGTATGTTAGCTTCCCAGGCTGATTTAACAATTAACGGCTAATGCATGATTAGGTGCCGGATCCCCCATAGACTGACTGGCAGCTGCGGCGGTGAGTCTTCGCTGTCGGGTAATTATCAGCGTACAGATCCTAATTAATTACGCCATTTCATTGCAACTCAAGCTGTTTTTCCAACCACTGCAACGGGGTACCGTCTGCGGGGAGACTTCATTCTTGAAACAAGCTTAACTTGCATCGACATGTATAACCTAATTACTAGCCTGCATGTAGGTGATGCTGATCGCAATTAACCATGCAGCCATATACATGTTGCATAAGCAGCGTGGAAATTGAAATAAAACCGTGTACATATTTAAATAAATGCTAGTCATATTTCAGTAATTCTGGTGATTTCAGAGCAATGCCAAGTAATCATTACTCAATCAGTTTCAGAATTATAACGTAAAAGTGTACTCCAGGGGACTGAACAGATTCTTTCCTGTCGGTTTTTCTGGCGCTTATACGTTTCCCGCCGGTGCTTTCTGTATATCTAAAAAGATGCATTTATACCTAAGAAGGTACGCCAGGGAGGAATATGTAACGTTTGTAATAAAACTGGGAGGAGGCCTCATTGAGAAAGGCCATTGTTAACGAAATATTTTCATTCGTTCGTTTCATGCGGAGAAGCTTGGTGGTGCAGACGATAGCACTGTTGTCTCACACCACTGGGACCAGGATTCCATATGTGTGGAGTCTGCATGTTCTTTGTGTCAATGTGGGATTTACTCCAGATACTCCCATTCCCACAGACCAAAAACATGCAGAGGCTAAATGGATTCACCAAATTACCCAAAGGTGTGAATGTTGTGTGTGTGTGCCCTGTGATAAGTTGGTGCCCCATCCCGGGTTGTTCCCTGCCTTGTGCCCTGTGATAAGTTGGTGCCCCATCCTGGGTTGTTCCCTGCCTTGTGCCCTGTGATAAGTTGGTGCCCCATCCTGGGTTGTTCCCTGCCTTGTGCCCTGTGATAAGTTGGTGCCCCATCCTGGGTTGTTCCCTGCCTTGAGCCCATAGGCTCTGGAACTTCCATGACCCTAAATAGGACAAGCAGTTACAGTAAATGGATCGATGTTTCATGCAGGAAGCAGTTCAACGGGCTGCTTCACGCCTGCAGGGTTGTGGGTTCAAATCCCGCCCCTACTGCACGAGTGAAGTTTGTACCTGCTCTCCTTATATAATGCGGACTTTAGTGAGGTACTTTGTATTCCACCCATGGGGGTGGTTTGTGGCTCAGTGGGTTACTGCTCATATAATCAGAAGGTCACCAGTTCAAATCCCAGCACCAGCAGCTTGATTTCACTATTGGGCCCTTGAGCGTGGCCTCTAAACCCCAAATGGTCCAAAGACTTTTCTTTTGATAAAAGCATCTACTAAATAGGTTCAACACAAAAAGTGTTAGGTTAACTGGTACCTTTAAATCACTATTGGCATGTGTGTGCGCTGAGAGAGAGAGAGAGAGCGGTCAGTGGACAGCCAGACTGAAAAGATAACAGCTCAGTACAGCAGTGTGCAGAAAGGCTTCTCTGAACTCATCCTTGTAGAGGTTCTGCAGGCAAATGTGAGCTCTGTTTGGTATTAGCTTAATGCACCTAGGTAACAGCTTCATTAAACTTGGTTTGATTTAGATTCTTGTTTATTTGGGCGGACCGGAACCTCAGCAAGTAACTCTGTATTTATAACGCACATGTGAACATCACTTTACCAAGCGTTCACCTTCTGTGCAAAAACTGAAAGGCCTTTGCCTAAAATGAGATTTTAAAAAGGTGTAAAAAGCCTCTTCATATTCCATATGAACCACACAGTTAAGGCAAATTAATTCATCATATGAAGTAGTTTCACATTTCAAGGTTACCGATGGAAAAGGTGTTTTGGGAATTGAGTGATTTGCTAATTATACTCGCTGGTGTTTTAAAAAGGGTAGTAAAACAGTACATCAGTATAAAAGCAAATTACATTTCTGTCAAGGACGATGGCAATTTAACGCAGATACATTATGAGCACCGGATCGTAGCAGGACAAACAAGGACATTCACGAATTTCCCTTTGCATAGATGAGTCACAAAGATGAGCGACTGGTAATATTTCACAGACAGTAAAATATGCTTTTAAAATCCAAACTACATTTTGTCAGTCTTTCAGTCTTTTATGTGTCCATTTACCTTTTCACTGCCTTTCATCCTCCTGTCTTCTAAAAACCTTAAAAATCAATACTCGGCTGTTCAGTGACATCACTGTCCACCCTGAATGACGTGAATGGATTGTCATCTGGAGCAACGTCTCTGTCTTTCTGCCAGTGAATGCATCTACCCCCGCCCCGGCAACAATAGGCCATATATATAGAGGGGACACCGGGCCAGAAACTGTGTGGCTGATGTGGCGACGGGAGTCCCGATATAGTGAAGACTGGACAGCAGGAATCTCCCAGCAGATGCTAAATAGACTCCATTGCTTGCCCTGGTTTCCCATTGTTTGAGATTTACTCAGTCATTCTTAGCTTTGCCTTGCTGAACAATAACAGATGGATAGAGCGAGCAAAGGCTGAGAGGAAAGGGTGTGTACGCAGGCACCATGTCCAACAAGCTGCCACACATCAAAGACCAAAGTGACCCCCGCTGTCTGACGGCGAGATCCACCTAGGGCAACTTTAGGGTCTTTGATGGGGCGTGTGTAAGTCTTTCTTATTGACCCCGAGACACAGAAAGGGGCAAAATCTTATTGGTGATTGCTAGTGTTGATTTCTGACCTTTCTAATCATTCTGAAGTTTAGCAGAAAACCTGCATCACACATAAAAAACAATGTGAATTTGGCAGCAATTTGGCAGTATTATCAGAGTACTTGTGAAATGTAATAGAGGTAGTCTTCTTGTTTGTTTTAGCTGAGTAGACTAATCATTTGGTAAACTGGTGTTCATTACAGGTTTGAGCCTTTTGGATAGAAATTGCTAGTTAAGGCTAATTAATACTTTTGTGCAGAATGTATGCCCTTCGTATGGCGTAGCGTCATACCTTATGCTGTAGCCCGACACGTAGTTACACCTCTGGGGAAGTGTGCATTAGACGATGACAAAGACTACGGCATTGAATTTGCATCTGTCTGACTACCAACGGCGTACATTCTACGTAAAAAAAACACCTTTATTTGAAACCAATTAGTTTTGTTAGGTTACAGTGCCCTCTGGTGGTTTCTTGGAGCATATTTTAACGGGAATATGGTACAAATATGCTACTTTTGTATTAACACATTATATTGAGTTCATTTTTCTTGGATCTTTGTGTGAAGAAAAAAAGATTAAAAGTGAAAATGGACACCGTATCACCTGCCCAAGTATTACTCAGCAACACTTACTGCAACCGTAACCCGTGTAGCTGAAATGTTACACAGACAGCCGGGCTTCCAAAAACCGCGATCCACTGAAAGCTTCGGCAGAGAGTTTATTTGCTCAAAATCAAACCAGTCATATGCTATTGCTGCTAAATTAGATTAATTCTGGATTTTTAGCTCAGATTCAGTCCATCAGAGAGCAGGTTTCCTGTGGTAAAACTTTGGTATTAGGTTTCATTGTGTTCCAGACATTGTCTTACACTGGGTGGAATGAAATTAAATGGTGAATAATAAAACTTATCCCCAGCTGGAAGAATGTAAGGGGAGGGGCACCATTGTGCCAAAGTTCAGTAGGACACAGACTTAAGCTCAGGGAAGTCTTGGTCTAGAAATTTAATTGGTCTAGAAATTTAAACCGCTCAGCATAGAGGGTGACGAAACACGTAGGGAGTTCTCTCGTCTTAGAGCAGGACGGCAAACCAGAGTCCAAACCAAGGGCAAGACTCAAGGAGAACTATCCTACCCAGCTCAAACAATCCGCTCGTTGGGACAAAACGGTGATGACGTAATCGCGATAATCCTTCCATGCCGTTCAGGGCTGTCGGTTTACAGCCGTCATCATAAACTGGGGCAGCAGGGAGGCTTAGAGGGCGCGACTGCTGCCTCACGCCACACCTCCGTCAGTGTGTTCTGCATGTTCTCCCCATGCCACAATTCCAAATATGGTGTGCGGCACTACAAGACTGCAACACTACACCTGAGATCAGAGTTGCAGGTTCCATTCCACTAGATGGCAGTGATTCCTTAACCCCAATTACTCCAGGGATTGGCCGTCTCTGAGTCACACTCGTACATTACTTCGAACAACAGTGTCTGTTAACTAAATAAGGCAAATTGTCAAAGACATGCGGTTAGGCTTTTAGGCGTCTGCAGAACGTGTCCCGGGAGTGACTGGCATACCATCAAGAAAGGACCTCAGCATAGTGCGATTTTGTCAAAGCAGGAGCTGAAGGGCAACAGGGTTCGAGCCGCAGGAGATTTGATCTGCAACGATCCAATCAGGAGACCCGACACTCGGGCGATTATATACAGCGGGGAAAATAAGTATTGAACACGTCAACATTTTTATCAGTAAGGGGATTTCTAAGTGGGCTATTGACACAAAACTTCTACCAGATGTTGCAATCAAGCCAAATATTGAATTCATATGAAGAAATCAGAACATTGAAGTATACAAGTTGAGCTGTATGCACGTCAACAGCTTTTGGCCAAACAGTCTTGGTGCCAGTTACCAGGGGAAAACATCATCATATCATACAGCACTACACCAGACTGCTGTCAGATAAAATCTAGGAAAGTAATCAACTTCTTAGACACCTTTCCATGTTATTAAATGATGTGTATCGTGGTGTTGTAGTGTAAACGACCCTCCATATGGTAGTGTTTGCCAGAAGAGAGGCAGAAACAGAAATGCTTTTATATTGCCATAAAACACACGGACCATCAGGATGAAGTTGACGGATATCCATGGAACGTTCCATCTTAAGGAAAGCCAGTTCCAAGACAACCTTCTGTGGTCTTTGCTAGTGTGTATCAGAGTAGGATCATTCCCTTCACATTTCTTCAGAAATGCTTGAATAAACCTGATGAACGTCATCATTCAGCACGTACCTCCACACGTTCCAGGAAGTTGGCTCCATTTGATCAGACACGGCGACCTTCTCTGAGCAGCAGTGTCAGCAAGCCAGTGGCATCGTCCTGCCTTCCAGGGATGAGGTCTCCTGGGCATTGCGCTAGGAAGTTCAAGACCTCACTTGTACTTGTACCGTCTGGGAGGGAGCAAAAACGTGTGCCGTCTGGGGGGGTTCCCGAGGACTGGGCTGGGAAACAGACTGAAGCGATGCTGTTACCAGCCAGCTTTCACCTTACCTGGAACACACCCAGAGCGCATTATAGCAAAAACAAATTAGCAGGGGAACGGTGTCCCAGGATGGACAAAAGGCCATGGGTATTAAACACACACAACCATGAACAGGCAGAATTCAGCCATTTTGGAAATCCCAAGCAGATCTGGTCTGATTAACTGACTGACTAAAATTCAATGCATATAACTCTTTTTTCCTTTGCAGGGTTTTATACAATAGATGACCAGATTTCTATAACAATTAAACACTGTTTAATAGGAAAGCAAAGGAACATTATCCTTACTGGACACTGACAATTAACTGCACTGGAGAATGAACAACCATCTTGATGATACAAGTACACTTCACACAGTGTTATTACAACAATTATACTGCAAAGAGAACCCTCTCAGTCCAATATCTTCATAAAACAGCCAGAACCCAATAAGTTAATGCAAAAAAAACATTTTAACAAGACAGGTCTGGACTGGCAGCCCTAGAATTAGACAGTGAATCCTTCGCTAGCCTTTACAGTAGACACACACCTGACCAGCATCATGAACCTCCTGCAAGGTTGCATAGCTCAGTGAAATTATCTGAAACTCCACCATGTTTCTTGGACCACTGCAGATTGGAACCAGTGAAGAACCAAAATCTAAGACCGTAAGGAATCCTGGCCTTCGAACACCTTTTTCGGTCCTTTTGTTGTTCATCTCTACTTGGTGTCGCGTGAACCAACAAAATTACGCTCGGAAAAGAAAAAATAAAAAAAAGATGCAGACAGCCCCACATGGTCGCAACGGACAGACTGGCAGCATGTGTCACGACAGGAGAAACGACTGAAATGCAATCTATGCCGTTAACGGGGCTCTCGAAACCCACAGAGAATTTCCAACCGCTCGAAGCTCACAAAGAGGCAGGGTCGCAAGCAGGGTCATAGGGGTGTCCATACCCACTGCCACGACAACAGTAAGAATGGAACCATGCAGAAATCGAATGCCTTGGGATGAGGGCAGAAAAACCGCTGTGGAGATGGGCAACTAGGGCAACGTTCAAATTCAACAAGAACAAGTTTTGATGCTGCACCAGGGGCAAAACCGAAGAATTAAACAAAGAAATAAACCAAAAGTGAGCATTATGGACTTTGGCGGTCAAAATGTTGCATGTAAACGTGTAACTGTCCATGTAGGATTCTGTAAACCACTCGTACTGTAGACGCAGCTATCCTGGCAACTTGTGTATGATAAACCACACTACAATTAAGTTCACTGGTGTATTGCGATGACAGAGGTGGAGTGCACGATTTACACAAAATTCTAATATCAATGTCACAATACATATTATATCCAACAATCTTTTATGATGTTTTATGAGCAGTGATCATTTCTGAAAGCATTAAAACTACAATGCACTGAATCCATACAAGACGGATCTCTCCATATACTATTAATGATCACTTCTCAAGGTATCTCAATTTTCTGACACTTTTTTTTTTGCATGTGTTCCAACTCTGCTCAAGAAAAATATATAAATTATTCATTTTCAGGTGCAGGACTATAGAGTTTGTCAACCAAACTTCTAAACTCAAGACAACTTCAAAAACTGTCATTGTCCACCCAGAAGAATGGTCTTTACAGGGAGGTTGTGAATAATTAAGGGGGGATACAAGAGATATATACAAATTTAACTCAACTAACAGTAACAGTAGCTACAGATCCAAGGAAGCCTGTAGGAGATCAAATCCACCAGGGCAGATCTGGTCTTCACCAGACCTGACAGCAGCTGATGAGACAACCGACTCACCTCAACACATCTTGAGTGAGTTTGTATAATAACATTAAAAATACGTATATAGTACTTGATATCATTTGCATGACGCAAACATACTTGTCAATTCTGAAGATGCTGTCAAGATTGGATTTACAAACACAAGCATAGGATAAAAGCGGGAGTTCAGACGCGAGTAGATGTCATCATAATCAAGCTGTTTTTCTACTTGGTTAGCAAATCGGTGAGCTGGGAAGATCCAGAGAGCCAACGCAGGGAATCCTTAGAAGGACCAAGAGATAGGGGATAGAAGCGGTAACTTGGCCTTCCAACCTTCTAGAAATCGTTGATGAGAAATCTCACAGTCCACCCCCGGCCAAAAACAAGGCCTTATGGTCTATCGGTACACCAGATGAGATACAGAGCCGGACTTGTAGTTGAGCTGATGGTTGGGTACAAAGTTATGGTGCAAGTTCTTGCGGCTACATATGTCACTGGCATAGAGGCTCATGCAAGTGTCGCAAGAGACCTTGGAGCAATTCATACAGGTGTGTGACGCACCCGGTTTGTTGCAGAAGCCGCACCGAGAAACAGCGACTGACACGCTGCTGCCAGATCCAACAGACTTGCTGGGGTACAGCTTGCTCTGCGGCTTCTCTGACAGCTGGGTGTGAGCATTACTGTAAGCGGACGACTTCTCCTTTACTGGCAGGTAGCTGTCAAGGGGATGAGACGCCTTGGGGTAGTCAGGCATGCCGCAGCATGGGGAGGGATCCACCGCGTGGCAAGCGGGGCACAGGATCATGTCGCACTTCTGGCAGGAGCTGAGGCTGGAGCAACCCACGCCACAGCCCTGGCACGAGACGCAAAGAGGCGCCCCGCCGTGGGTCTTCACCGACCAGCTCTCGCGGAGGTCGCGGCTGGGCGGGCGGGACGGTGTCTGTCGGCCGACGCCACGCTCGGTGTATAGGTCGACCTCGTCGAGGGAGGAGAGGGGGTAAGCGTAAGGCTCCGTCGGCGGGGACTGGACGGGAAAGAAGTCCGACACGGGGCTATAAGGAGCCGCCATGGAGAGAAGGGAAGCACTGGGCCGGATGATCTCGTCCTGCAGGTCCTCCTCGGCGTCCACGAATAGCGGCTCCTTGCGCAAGCTCAGCGTAGCCTTCAGTACGGGCTTGCTGGCTTGGTGCCAGTGACCCGCCCCATCCATCACATCCACAGATTTGGACGGCCGTCCAGCCCGCCTGGGGTGCGCGCGCTCCAGCTCATCCTGCCGTACCGAGAGCCGCGATACATCCCCGGCCAGGGCGTCGCGGAGCCTCAGGGACTCGGCGCACGCGGCCGCGTCCTCCCAGCTCCCTCGCCGTGCCTCCAGCGCCTCCAGCTCCGTCGTGGCGCCCCCAGCCAGCACCGCCACCTCGCCCAGGAGCCGGCACTCTGCCTGGGCCAAGAAGAGCTCGAAGGCCAACTGCCGCAGGTGCGCGGCATTCCCCGGGACGTCGCGGATTTGGAACTGAAGCTCCTCGCGGGAGTATCCCATAGAACGCAGAAGGGAGCGCAGGTCCGAGTCACACACCGCGGACTGCAGGTGATACACGTAGGGTCCAGTGAAGGTCTGCAAAGCAGCACAGAAATGCTGTCAAGCCTCCAAGCAAAAAAGGGGCAATTCTAAGCAGTCTTTGAACCCATTCTGAGTAATTCGGGTTCTACAAAGACAAAGAGAGAACGCAACCTGAAAGGAACCTCAGAACATCACACTCATGCACACAGAGCTAATACAAGGCAATCTGGAGTCCCTAATTCAACTGGAGGACACATCTGTGGCAAATACATGAGGACATCCACACCAGGAGAACAGAAATTTCTACACACACCCAGAGCTGATAGGTTGTGACCAAACCACCCCCAACAACACAGCCTCTAGACACCTTTTTAATGAAATTAGGAAGATCTGGGAACAAACAGGTGGAGGACAAAGAGCCTCAGAGCCCCCTACCTTGATGCATCGAAACTCCTTCTTCCAAGGAAACAGCAACAGGTTGGTGCAGACGGTCTCCAGGATGGAGAAGGCCGTCTCCAGTGCATGGAGACTGGCACCCCTCAGGGTGAGCAGGGAATTCTCCACCAGCTCGTAAAAGCGGATGAGACGAAAGCGCTGGCCCGGGTCAGCCTGATGGGCCCCGAGCCAGACGGCAGCCGCAGACAGCAGTATCCCGTCCGTGGTGGGTCCCTGTCTACCCGCATCTTCCTCCTCTTCCAGCCGACGTTCCAGTGACTGGGCATACTTCTTGAACAGGTCCTCTCGCAGCTTGACATCCATCAGCGGCAGCAGGCAACACTAGAGGCGCCACACACATCCCCACCGACGATGGTCACGCCTACCGGGGCATCGCAGGACCCGCCCCTCTCACTGCACGCACAGGTCAGAGGGCTGGCGATGGGTCATCGAAACAAACGTTCACACACTGCCTGCAAGAAGAGCCCCAAGCTGTTTATAAGCCACTTACCACAAAAGTAAACTTCTGACTCAAGACCCAAGAAACTGGTTTATTATATTGTACGTGGTGTTGACTTGAGAAGAAGCACTTGAGATACTGCCTCAGGATGCCAAACCTAGAGGTCCTTGTTAAACAGAATTTTAAACAAACTTTTCGAATCATCCACATGAAAGAAGTTAAACAGCTGACAACTCCAGAAAGTTTCGATTAAACCGTTTCTTTTTTATTTATAACAGGAAGCACAACACAGATTAAGACTGGGAAATGGGGATGCAGGTTAATTCATGGCAGATATATAATCAGCAGTGAAATCCTTCTCAAGCGTTCATCTCAAACCCAGTTCCATCGTTGCGAGACTCACCGTGCATGTGCTGTGCAAGGACTGGAAAATTCAACACTGACCACCATTTCCCATTGCCAAATATATAAAACCGCCCTAATTGCACCCACGATGATACAACTTCAAAAAAAAAGATGACAAAACACATGCATATCTTTCCTACAGTGTCATAACCACTAATCTGCTACGACATCCAATCTTCAGTCAGCGGGTACACACTGGCTTGCAAGTAAGCAAGCGACACCTCCCCGCGCCTTAACCTTTGCTGCGAAACCACACATCCCACACGGAGCTTCAGTGTCGACGCAAGTGATCAACCTCATCCCTGCTAAAGGGCAGCTGAAGCCAGTGTGTAAATGCGCCCGGCCCCCCAAACGAAGGGGCATGGGCGATAACCAGCGCAGCCAGCGAAGGCGACTAGCTTAGCTAAGCTAATACAAATCATAGAAAATCATACGTAGGTACCCGTCATAAACAGCGGTGATCAAAACGGGAGTGACGAATCAAACACGGTGTGCTCACGATCACTTATGATTAAAAATATACTCGCAATTTGACAAATACCTAGATAAAAATACACCAAAACAACAACCGCACAGAGTAGCATCCTACCTTCGCATTCTGCAGGAAACGCTCGTGGTCTGATAGCGCATGCGTGGGCTTCGGTCCGTACGACAGTTTGACGCACGTACGGACGATAGGCGCACGGTCGTACCGCACATGCGCAGTTAAAATTTACATGTAAAAATAATTTAAATCTTTAAACATACATTTAAAATGATTTCAATTTACATATACTGTGAATTTCTTAATACCTCATTCAAGACAGGTTTCACAGGCAGGCGTGACTTGTGAATGGTTTATAATGTCTGGAATGCCATGGCGTTTTGTAGAGTTAGGGTGATTGAATTAAATTGGAATTTATTTTTTTCCAAGTAGGCAGCGCACAGACTTAAGAACAGCTTCTCGCACTAACATATACTAACTGCTATATATGTATGATGTTCGCGGCCAGATTACTTTTCATAATAGTAATCAATGTGATAGAATAATCCTTTTAATCTAATGATAAATGCACTGTATACGGGTATATGAACGGTATGACAGTAAATTCCATTTGACTTGACAACTTTATAAATCAAGACAATTGATATAACAAAGCGACTCTAAGACTTGTGTTACAATGTAGGTCACACTAACTGTTAAAATTAAATTAATTAAAGCACCAAAATGCCTATGATTTGGGGATTTTCTTATGTTTTATAAAATAGCTTTACATGTGATTTAGTACGTACACGTGAGTTACAGTTGTTTACAATAATCATAAAGGCATATGAATCTAATTTTCTGGTCATCTGATGGATGGGGTGGGGGGTGATCACAGAAACAGGTGCGGGGCCGGAGTTTTGCTGAGCGCCGGCCAAGACCGACCACCCAGACACGCCCCCCCCACTTCCTCCTCCCTCTTTTCCTCTCTTCTCCTCCTCTTCATCCTTCCTCAGGTTCAGCGCCGTGACGTTGTCTTTCCTCATCGACGCAGTTCAGTTGCTTCTCATCGCGTACCGCCGAGGAGGAAGCAACAACAGCACAAAAAAAGATAAATAATTGAACGAAACCAAACTGGACATGGCGATGATCGGTGCCTCGGACCCTGCAACGAGGAGCGGAAGCACCGCGGACGGCGAAGGGGACAGCTCAGACTTCACCTGCCCGGTCTGTCTGGAGATATTTGATCATCCCGTCACCACACAATGCGGCCATACGTGAGTACGGAGACGGGACATTTCCTTCTGTTAAATCACATGAACGCACGTCTATGCGAGAACCGCAGGCAAGAGGAAGGTATAGTTCAGCTGTGTGTACACAGGTAGGTAGGTAGTTAGCTAAATTATTGCCAATGAACAGGCTGGACAATATGTCATCGTGTTTATCTTGTATTTATACACTAACCAACATAGGGCATTAGATGTGCAGGTATACAAAGATCGTTTTTATGTACAAAATGTACAACCCAGCTTACTTTCAGTTTTGTTTACGTCTAGCTACAGCAGAAATTGAAATTATGGGAATTGTAGTTCTAAAATGCAGTTTGCAATAGTGTGATGATTACGTTGGACTACAAATTCCACAATGCCCCGGCAGGGTAAGGGAACAGAAATCTTTATCGCAACTAAAGCTTGATACGATTGTGTTGAAATAGTAATCAATATGTGACAAGCATTTCGGAGTTTCTTTTCCCGAAGTCCCCGCATGGGAACAGCAAGAATATTTGGGTAATGTATCATTCCTTGGGAACGATCACACCCGACCTAGTCATTAGGAGACTTGATCGTTTAGTTTTGACAGAATTTATAACCTCACATTTAGTATTAAAGATCAGAGTCGTATATATGCCTTTGCTTCTACGAGATACGCAGATAATTCTAACATAAACCAAGGAGAGGATTCCGTCTATCAGAAGAAAGGGGAATCCGAACACAGTTGCATTTGTCAGGAAATGTTACATCCGTGAACTTTTGGCCTTAATGTGAATTAATACTCGCTCTAGGCGTAGTTTAAGTAGGCGTGAAAGTGTGTGCCCTGGTTTTTTCTTGGATTGTATTGTAATGTACTGTAAAACACACACACACTCATGTAAATCAATGCGAATAAGAAGTCGGAGCGTAAAAGGTCTGCAAAGCAGTTCCTGTGACGTTTTTTAAATGTACAAGTAAGCTGCGCGAAATTTCACACATTTAATAAATATGCAGTTCGAGACTGAAATCAAGCGATCCTGTAGATATATTGAGTAAAATGTGGAAATGCTTTTAAGCTGTCGGTGTTTATTAGAATGGTTAAAGGGTGAATGAGTGATCTGCTTCTCGCTGTGGGGTCCGGGGCACCGATCATCGCCATGACCAGTTTGGTTACGAGGACTAAGAAGTTAACCATTATTTCCGTTCCAGAACAAATCTTGTCAATGTAGCAAAATAAGTTAGCAGTAATTTATGCATCTGACACTGATTGGGGGATTAAGCGAAAAGTAAATTATGAGTGGAAAGGTCTTTCTGTAGTAAAAGTGATGGACGAAATAACGCTTCATGAGCCATTTGCTGTATTATTCACCCCACTAGATTGCGCTCTCTCAAAAAAGGGCTCAAAGCATACTCCAACGCAAACCAGAAGCGCCATATTGTTGCCTCATACTTTCATGGTTCAAATCTGACTTTTTTTGTGCATGGAATTTGCATGTTCTCCTCACATTGTGTGAATTCCTTTCAGAAACTCTGGCTTTCTCCCACAAGCCAAAGACATGTAGTTTGGCTAATTGGTGTTTCTAAATTGTCCATCAGTGGTGAGTGTATAAATGAGTGCTTGTGTATCCAGCCTGTACCTCAGCCTTGTGCCCTTAGCTACCTGGGAACAGCTCCAGGTCCCCCAGTTACCCTGACCAATGGTTATAAGGTTGGTTGAATTGATAACATGAGCAAATTTGACAGGAAAGGAATGACTGTTATTAGCACAAGAAGATACCACAGTTGGATTTTTTTTCCAAAGCCCTGGAGGGATGATAGATTTACAATGTTTGGGTTTTGCATTGTTTTGTAAAAATGCATAAAAAAGAATTTTAAAAGTCCATTAACATATTGTCTGAAAATGAGGAATCCACAATGGCTGCTCATTTGCACAATAGTAACTTTGCATTGTATTTTCCATAGTAGCACATTGTTTTGGACGGTTCTCTTATTTATTCTTTACATTTATTTCTGTCATGCTTTTTCTATAACTGATATTCTTTCATGCATTTGTCAATTTTTACTTATGTAAACCACTTTTGTTGTATTTATTTCTTATACTGTGATGAATTCCCTCTCTGTGGTACTGGACGAAGAGATTTCAAAGAAGGCACGGACACACAGGGACAATGAAGTTGTGTTTTA
>JABFEB020000038.1:20228210-20251627 GCA_019775895.2 Stomatorhinus ivindoensis | reverse complement strand
AACAGTGCCCCCCCGCCCCCCCCCCAACCCCAATGTCCTTGGAAAAGCACGGTCCAGCATAAATCACTTAATGTTATTTGTTTTAATTATATTTGCTCATTTACCATCAATCCTTCGACGGTGTCGGACACCAGGCTGTCACGTTCGATAGCTTTGAAAAACCCCGTCGTTTGACAGGGGGCGCTGTAGCTGTCCGAGTCCGTCTGAAGCATGACCAGTACAGCAGGGCACTGGCAAATTGAGGGGGGGGGGGGGCACTAAACCCATGTGTCGCGTGGGCATGATTGACGGTGGGGGACACGGCAGGCCGTTTTCAGGGCCGAGCAGGGTGGGTGCTCCTCTCAAACTGAGCACCCGCCTTTAGCTTCTCAATCTTGCCACCCCCATCGGGCCGAAATAGCCCCTCCCCCCTCACCCCAGGCCACCCCTCTCCAAAACCAGGGTCATTTATCACAGGGCAGCAGAGGAACCCCAGGGCTGCAAGGCCTTGTCAGCTGCTGCAATCGGCTCTTTGTGCCGACCGGCAAACAAGTGTCGGATCAGCAAAAGTCTATTAAAGGCTGGTGGGCTTTTCAGAGCCAATCGGTACCGGGTCAGTGCCTCCAGAGCGGCGCCATCGCGCTCCCTGCTCACACCCCTCTTTGTGTCGCCACTTGGGGTGACACAGATCCGCAGAAGATTAATGATTTTTAGCAGGCGTTTGGTTTTTATCCTCCTCGTGCTTCGTGCCCCCCCACCCCCCCATGCACACACACACACACACACTGCCACCCCCAGGGCTGAGGTACCAGTCTCGGCTGCCCTGCCTTCCCACGGCGAGCCCTGGACAGCCACTCATCCAGCCCGACCGCCTTTTATCGTCTCCAATTAAAAGCGCCCGATTTCACCCCCTTGAGCGTAACCAGCTTTCCGCTCGTAAACGTGACGCGTCGGTAAACCCAGGCTTCTTGAATGTGTTTTGGACTGTTTGCATTTGGTCCTTGGAGGGACTTTCTGTTGTTGTTTAAGTGTATGTGTGTGTTTTTCCTTACAAGTTTTACACTAGCTTCTAAAGAGGAGCCAAGGGGAACCACAGACAATGAATAAACAGAATTGCACTGTCATTGACGGCAAGGGCACACGACAGTCGGTATAATAATTTATTATAGATGTATTAAGAAACGGGTTCTTCAGGAGAGTTTCCATTACTAGAAATATATCTTAAATCCTAAATTTCATTACTATATTAAACTGCGTTTTTCACTAAGTAAGATCCTTTAAGGTGGCCGTCTAAACCCAGCACTAAAAATTTCCATAAATTTGACCGCTTATACTAAGCAGTATCAGTCAATAATGGAAGAGCCAGCAAGTATTGAACCGCTACAGACACTGATAGTTCATTACATGTCTCGTTATTCTTGTTGTTGTTATTATTATCATCATTATTATTATTAGTAGTAGTATTAATGTCGCTGTTGTAACCATTATTTAAGGTAGGAGCACTCCTCTTCGGCGTATGGGTGAATCATCTCTGGAGGTTTACATCTGGGTAAAGTTCCGAGTTTAATGATGGTCTCCATAGAGTCACCCGACAAAAAGGCTAGAGGTATTTTGAAACTTGCCGCAGCGGTCAGATACCACTCCGCAAGCAACATGTTTTTGAGACACAGAAGTAAACTTTTCCTGGGACATGAGCTGCCCTGTGCGTGTTGTGGGCGAATACTTTCGTTTGCGAGCGGCAAACTGAAGGGAAGTATGCGAACCAACCGCAAATGACTGCTTCGCCTAACGTGCAACCTGTAATTATTTTGAATGCGTGCAAAGTTTATTGCTAAAAATAAAACTTTACCATTACACTGTTCCTCGTTGATGGTCTCTTTGATGCACCATAATTTTTATTCATCATTAACAATTTTCAGCTTATTTCACTATTCGCTATGAAATTAAATAAAGCGGCGTTTCTCCTCCTTGCTTAGATACAGAGAGTGATAGCCTGGCGCCAAATTCATCAACGTATTTCATCACTTTTTTTCTATGTGTGCCATAGAGGAGATTCTTCATACGTGATGTTTACGAACAAATGAAGCATATTCAGTTAATTCTGTTATAGGAATATGCATGACCAGTCACACTATTCAATCTCTCTACATTAAAAACATTATTTATTGGTGTTCAATTACGTTGGTTCATTTTTGAACTTGCGGCTCTTACCATGTTTGCCCACTAGGGGAGCTCTAGCCTAACGAATGCATAAGGAAACTGTTCTTCACAATAAACTATTTCAATCACCTTACAAGCGTGTACAAGTCTTCAGCCCGTGCTTTTAATGAAAATTTCACGTTTTACAACCAGTAATTAAAAGCAAAAATGTAACATGAGTCTAATAATTATATATATACACTAATCAGGCTTAGAATATGTGACTTCAGAAAACTGGTCAATCCATTTTTTGATGTTCCTCGGGTATTTTGCATTTTAATTTAACATTTCACCTGCACTACCCTTTTCAGTGACTAGAAGGTGGAGGACACATTCTGACATTTGTAGCGTACCTTAGTTGATTAATTTGAAGCTTTTCGAATAAATATGGATTGGACAGCCGACGAGA
This sequence comes from Stomatorhinus ivindoensis, assembly GCA_019775895.2. NCBI lineage: Eukaryota > Metazoa > Chordata > Actinopteri > Osteoglossiformes > Mormyridae > Stomatorhinus > Stomatorhinus ivindoensis. Next base: position 20,249,040 of record JABFEB020000038.1, on the reverse strand, counting down.
AAGTCGCCGTAATCAGTCCCACGTCATTCAAACCTCACACATAACTGACAACTCTCAGTGGGAATGATTTAATATTAAATTTTTCGGATGTAAAATATCACTGAAAACTGTAAGATATTGGACCTATATACACATCAGATTTCAGGGCACATGCACAGAATTTCACGAATAAATATTTTGCTTAGTAAGATATTTTTTTCCCAACGAGAACGTTTGAAATGCCAAGTATCCTATGTCTTACTGCCTAAGTGAAATCCAGTCCGCTTTACACAAGTTTGAGTTTTTTTTTTTTTGCAGTATTGTTAACGAATAGCAACAAACGCATACAAGGAAAATTAGACAGATAAAGACATTTAGCTTGGATTTTGAACGCCTTTTTTACCGATGCGGTTTAACCTTTCTAGGTAACGCGCGTGTGGTGATCTGTTTAGGTGAACAGAGGCGCAGCATTTCAATTTTGTAGAAAGGAGTTTTATAGAATGGTCTAACATCACCAGATTTACTGCTCCGTGAGATTACAGCGCTGTTGCAAGCGATCATATTTAAGTATGAGTAAATAAAACCATGTAAATTAATTCCATTCCGTGTCAAACGAAAAAAGGACTGTGCCGTTAATATCTCTTGAATAGCGTTTAATCTATATTTTTACAACTTGCGCGGTCAATTAGCCCAAGGCATTAGCTACACACTAAACCAGTTTGCCTGACTGTTTTCCACGTTTTAGGATTCACACATAGGCTACGTTATTAACAAAGTGTTGAAAACTCCGTATATCACATATTATGCGTATTGATCTATACTCACACTTGATGATTTATTAGGATTAAAAAGTTTTAACTGCATATCCTATGGACAAAAATATCTGTGTAAAACTATACGATCGTTCATTTATTACATTTCAAATTTTCTGAATTTAAGACTTGCGCGTTGTAGATGAATCGCCAGATTAAATACTATATGTTTTTGTTTAAAGAATACAACTGCGTAAATACATTACGATCTGACAGCCAGTCACACTTGCTTTTTCCTCAATTTGATTAATGATCTATTGGAATTGTTTATGTTAATCATTGTGCCTAAAAGAGGCTTGGATGAATAGGGCAGACGCATTACCAATGTGCATCTGTCAAAATCTTGCCTTAAAAATGAAAAGATGCACCTATATGTGAGAAAATAAATACAACAAGCAGTAACGGTATGACCCTTTGCAACGCATCCAGTCGTTAATCAGGCAAGAGAGGACCATTGACAACGTACCACGCCTTCCTTACCTACATCGCCCGGTAGCAATACTTCTTTAATTCTTCCTAGAAATGTCCCGGTCCGATGTGCAGTCTTGGGCATTGCCACGACAGAAGTGTCCCCCCGTGTTATTACGGCCGATGACAGGCCCGGGCAATTTCAGATGGCGAAGAGCTCGCGGCGTAGCGCGTGCTGCAGGGACAGTGCATTTCCAGCTATAAGGTCCGCCACGCGGCACCTTGTCAAACCGTTAAAAGCAACATTATAAAGGTGATTTTACTTCTGTTATTCATTCTTAAAATTCGTAGGATGTGAATCTCATTAGTCTGAATAAGCAAGCATCAACACTTTTTTTTCGCTGTCTGTAAGCACACGGATCACTTAATAGATCATTAACCGCCAATACGCTGCTGACTTAGACATTTTTACATCTCCTCTCCATTACAACCTGCTATTACCAAAGGAGTAGAATCCTACAGCAGGCCTAGCTATATTAGAACGCATTACTACAAGCTAATGGCATTGCTGGAAGGCTGGCCTCAGAGAAAACGTGTTTTTTGCGTGTCCCGGCGTAGACTAACATACGGATCAGTGTGGCAAATGAACGCTATACCTGTAGATGATTCCATCCTTGGTTTTATAGCTTATGCGTATGCAAATGCTTCGCATCCGGCTTGATTATTTACCTTAAACATCTTGATTAAGTATTTAGCGGCATTTCTATCTTAAGAATGAGATATTTTTAAACGAATTTCGCAGGCGTAAGTAAAGCGTCCTGATGCCTCAGAGGTAGTGGGTGTCGGGAATGTGTAACGTGTGCGCGCTTTCTGTGTGGTGGCAATGAATCAGTATGCATCATTATGATACAGTGTTAAATCAAATCTTTGGTTATAGTTTAGTACATCTGTAGACAATGCATTTGTAAAACATTAAATGCGTATTCACGGTGAGAACAGGACGCCGTGATCCTCAAAAATGATTGTGATAATATGTAGGATAATAACCCTTGGTGTCAAACATTTGAACAACTTTTTTTCCCGTGGTGTTTGTTCGCGTTGCTGGAAATTGGTGAATTGGATAAACGGGTTTCCAATGAAGATGTATTCTGTACCTTTCCCGCGCTTATTGTCCTACTTTTTATACTGGTTTAGGTCCAGATGAACCTCCTTATTTCAACACGTCAATCATTTAATATTATTCAAATAATACTGGCAATCCCGTTGTAATAATGTCGTTTTGTTTGTTTATTGTTATTGTTTTAAACTGAAAATCCGGAAGGATGTTATGTTTAGGTCATAGATGTGCTGTGCAGACAGATCAGATGTTCATTTAAAATGCGTGAAGGTCGTCGGCCGTAAGATAGCGAAAAGCAGACTCCCTTACATGCATTGGAATAGATGTATATCCACTGTGCGCTACGCAGGTAAACAAGTAAACAAGCTTCCTGAAATAGAATTATAATCAACAGTGTGGGTTACGAAGAATATTACTCAGGTGTCACTGTAATTGCAAGAAAACGAAGTAGGCCTATGTCGGTTGCAATATATCGCCAGTGAAAACAACTCAGAATTTTGACTAAAGTTGTAGGCCTGTGCCTTTTGGTCGTAGTATTGCCTGAAACGTAACCTACTCCTTTCAGATAGTGAGTAGCTTGATAGCAGAATAAATGCCCTTTAGCGCTATTTCCATACAGCAATCCTTTGATCAAATGCTTGGAGAATTTAATCAAACAGGCCTGTTTGATGACTGAATAACAGTGTCTGTTACACTCGGCCAGGTTAATAAACTAAATAATCGATAAGGATGTATAGGGCGTTGAAATGAAGTGTTTACACTTAGAGGAAACAGTAATAATTGTATCTGTCCTATGCGGTGGCTAATTATCAAACAGTTTACCGCTTTCGCAAAACATCTGAAAACGTTATGATGTATGGGGATTTTGTTAAATCCTCCGTTTTCTATATTTAAATTGTCGCATGTGTTTTCTTACGACACACGCCCTGAATTGTTTACTGACACATAAACCCAACCTGCCATTGTTAACAAAAGGTGCGCATCCGAATGATTATATTAAGTGTGTTATTAAAGTTTTGTTGTGTTGTCGGAAAATGTGCCGTATTTTGAAAAAGGGTAAAATAATTTCACTTCGTATTGCATGCTGGACTCGGTATTGGTCTAGGGTGTAAAATGACCACTTAGGGTCAGTGTTGAGCGCGTTTGCCGATGGCCGGACGACCGCTCTCGCTCTGCGACTCTGGGAACATTACGAAACGTTCAGCGAGAAACGAGGCGCGCTGTCCGTCCAGCCAGCGCTGTCAAACACTCCAGCACTTAGCCATGATCAGGTAAAAAGAACATGAAAACAGCTGGGAAATGCACATTTTAAACCAGCCTTGTCTAAATTCATTATATAAATGACACATATACGCTGCAATAGATAAGATTCTCGATTTGGTTCAAAATGCTATCTCAAGCTGTTTTATAGTGTGACACGATGTTATTTTTACGCACAGGTCATGCAGAAGATGGTCTTAGCCAAATGTGCCTAACTAGTCATAGCTACAGTATGACAAGCATAAACACATTGTGTGATCCCTGTAAGGACACAATTTATTCTTATCTATTAATATTTCATCCGTTCTCATACATTACTTAGGCTTCTCATCACGTTGTTTGGTTAAACTGCAATAAAATATTTGAATGCTTCGTGCTATTTTTTGTCTCTGATTCGTATCAGTCATTTTATCGAACTGGATTGTAACGCAGCGTAACACGTGATATTATATCTTTTTTAATATGGTGGGAAGTTCTGTTTAAATAAGTTCTTTTTATTGACTGAAAACTTTAGCAGTATTCGGTATGTGTAACAAAGGGACACTGTTTTGTTTTTATAGTAACAACAGTGCAAATTCGCTGCTGCTATAAAATGAAAAAAAAATGTAAAGGCATTCATTTCGCATGTCCCTTTGCTCTAGCTTTCCACGGCGAGTTAGCTGATGTCTCTAGCTGTCCCCTTCCAGGATCATTATGCTAATGAGGATCCCGCTATTGGAGAGGAGCAAGGCTTTAACCAGCCTTCTCTGACATCAGCCAGGCTATAACAAAGCGCAGGCTAGCCCTTCGGCGCAGTCCACACTGAAAGTCGGGAGCGAGCGAGCGAGTGCGCGGGGAAAGCGGGCCCAAATCTCTGCGGTGCAGAGCTGGAAAGCTGCTGTCCGAGCGAAAAGCAGGCGCTGTCGTCTTCCTCTTTACCTCCTTCTTGGCAAAAGGACATACAGTACAGAATTGCTGCTCCGGGACGTCGTTGGGGTGGCAGCCGAGCTCGGTAGCCTATTTTTATTATTTATGTTCGTTTGTTTCTGCTGAAAGGACTTCGTTTCTTACTTTTGCACTGAGACGTTATTTCTACCTCCTCTTTTTTCGTTTCCTGAGCTACTCTTCTGTCTAAGTAGTTTATAGCAGCGCGATTTCCGATGTCATTTGCTGTACATTAAAATAACGTTTTTTTCTTTTTCTTTTTTCATGTAAACACAGCTGCGTGTTAGGAAACTCCAGTGGCTGAAGAACATTTGAAATAAGGACCTTTGCATGAGAGAAAGAAGGAAAGCGAGTCAAAAGTCGGATTTTGCGGCGCTGGCAAGTACGTTCAGTTATTTGCAAAACAAAGAAACGATGAGCGCTGAAATGAACATGGGTCCGGACCTGCCGACGAGTCCGCTGGCACTGGAATACGTGAATGACTTTGATTTGATGAAGTTCGACGTTAAAAAAGAAGCCGTGGCTGGGATCGAACGTCCTTCCGTCCGGCAGTGCAATCGGCTTCAGGCGCAGGGCTCCGTGTCCTCTACTCCGATCAGCACCCCCTGCAGCTCAGTACCTTCCTCGCCAAGCTTTAGTCCAACCGAGCAAAAGAACCACCTGGAAGAGCTTTACTGGATGCCAAGCAGCGGCTACCACCAGCAGATAGATCCGCAGACGTTGAACCTGACGCCGGAAGACGCCGTGGAAGCTCTGATCGGCGCCACGGCCCACGGGCATCCTCCGCCTCCTCACATCCAACAGCAACTTCAGCAGGGAAGCTATGAGGGATACAGGGCAGCACATCTTCACCACGGTCACAGCCATGCCCAGCAGCACCACCATCAATACCCGGGGATTTCCCACCACCCGGATGACCTGCCAGGACACCCTGGTGCACACAACCATGCTCACAGTCAGCATCATCATCACAGCCAGGACCCCGACAGCCCATCTCCTACCTCGCCTGGGGCGCACCAACAACTCCATCACCGCCACCATCATCACCATCACCCGCACGGCCATCCGGGCCAGCAGGGTCACCACGGCGGAGGTGGGGGGCTAAACGTGGAGGACCGATTCTCCGATGACCAGCTGGTATCCATGTCTGTGAGGGAACTCAACCGACACCTGCGCGGCTTCACTAAGGACGAGGTGATTCGCCTGAAGCAGAAGCGCCGGACCCTCAAGAATCGCGGCTACGCGCAGTCGTGCCGTTTCAAGCGCGTGCAGCAGAAGCATGTCCTGGAGAACGAGAAGACCCAGCTGATCAACCAGGTAGAGCAGCTCAAACAGGAGATCAGCCGGCTGGCCCGCGAAAGAGATGCATATAAAATGAAATGCGAGAAACTTACTGGTACAAACGGGTTCCGTGAGGCTGGGTCCACAAGTGACAACCCGTCCTCGCCAGAATTTTTCATGTGAGTTACTCTGATGTCCGACAACTGATGCTGAGAAAGAGAAAGGAAAAAATAACCGATATTACTGATTCCGAGTATACTATTAACAACTGTATTCATATTAGAAGAAATATCCTGAAAGTAATAATCTCGTATATAACCATCTCCATCCGACCGAAATACAAAGAACAACTCATTACGTTTTTCAGAAGTGCACCATCTTTGTAGAATAGTAGCTTGTAGAGAAGACTTTTTCTCCCCGAAAAAGAGATGAGAAGCTGAATCTGAACTTTCTTTGTAGGTCGCTTTAATCTGTTAGGAGCATGGGATGATATCGGACTAGTCTTTTTACTGTGATTTTTTTTTCTTTTCGATTTAAGAAATATAAAACGGTTGCGCTGGAAGGAGAGTACTAAGACTTGCATTCTGCACTTGCCCGAAAAAAATACCAGAAAGAAATGAGAGGGAAAAAATGACTCAACATATGCAAACTTTATTTCGTTCCTGTATCCCGATTCAAACTTTAAACTGTCAAAAGCGGGGTATTTTATGCAACATCTCATCGGTTTATTGCCTGCTTGGTTATATACAAATATATATAAAACAAAACTGCATTAAATATTAATCCTGCATGCTGGACATGTATGGTAATAATTTCTATTTTGTACTTTCTTTTCCCTTGTGTATTTTCAAAGCATGCTGTTGATCTGAGCTTTCCATTAGCCGTTTTTGGGTTTTAGAAACGAGGTGGTGGACAGTGTCAACATTAAAGATCGTGCAGTTTCGCGTTCTTTGGGTTTAGCTTGTAAATATACGCAACGGCAAACGACACCAACGGGGTTAAGGAGGCTGATTTTAAACTTTTCTTTTGTTCCATTGTTTGGGTATTGCGTTTCCGAAATATGGGCATTTTGCAGTTGCATTAAACGACAACAGACTTTGTATATTAAGTGCACTTTTCTGGATCATGATTTTGGTATTTTAAGTTTTCATTTTGGGTTTTTGCAGACTTCCTTCAAGGAAGACATACTATATATGGATTATTATATGATGTATTTGAAAGCACAGAGGTGTGGCAACTCTAAGTACTAATAAATAGCTATAATGGCGTACCGAACTGTTATATTAAGAGATTCGCAGTTATATTCGCCGTTAATGAATTGTACTCTACGTCAGTAGCTTTGTCTCGCAGGTTGTTAATAAAGTACACATTACAAATTAGCTGTCAAATACGGTGTGCGAAATTAATTGCAATTGATGATCTGTGGCTTCCTGTTTAAGCAGGAGAGTTTAACGACAAATAACAGTTCAGCCACCTATGGCATAAGTCTATTATATAACACAAACGAAATATACAAGTCATATAATTTCCACTTTACAACCGGAGTCGTGAGGGACAGCTATACTCAACCCGGTGGTTTCTCAGATAATCACACACACTTTGTAAATAACTGTCAGCATGCATAAAATCAGGGATTTATTTACGTTTTGCGTATTATTTCGTCATTGTGTATATTATAAATCAAAGTTTTTATGATAAATGTTATATGTTTTCCTATATTTTTTCTGCCGGTCAGTAAAAAAAAGGATTCTGGTTTTGCAAAATCTCAAAATGAAAACTATATATGTGTATGGTTATATTTTATTATCATTTTGTTTTATTATTTGGATGTTCTGGTTCTGCTGGCCAGATGCATAGTTAAGTTTTATTTTAATGATTTAAATTAACAGTCAGATCATATGGAATAAGCATGGTGCTTGCATTTAAAACTATTGTTAAAAGTCACGCATTTAACAATCTTTGGTTTGTACTGATGCTGATTCAACTGTGTTGAAATCAAATCAAAACTGCAGCGGCGGATTTTTTTTATTTCATGTGTTTTGCGAGGGGATCAATTTTCAGTCCTGTTTATATAAATGAAAAAAAGTTAAATTTGGATTGTTGTAGTTCCATTCAGGCTGGTTTCTGTTTCGTCTTTTTCGTTGTTTTTGGAAGAAATGGTTTCATATTTTGCTTATTAAAGTCATTGAAATGGCAAATATTCGAGGCTGTTCATTTTCGTGTCTTTCAGTTCGCCTCCTCTGAAGAATTTTCAGCGATAAAAACAGAAAGTTTGGCAGAGCACGCATGACTAACCAACGCAGATTGTGCAAACCCGTGCAGCGCGCACGCACACACGCAAACGCACATGCTTGAGAGCTTAGCACTGCTCATTTTGCAAGCACACGTACGGTTTTTTTTTCAGATTTAAATCAACGTGTATCCGGTACAAATTCTTTCACCTGGGACCATTTTGCATGTAAGATTCCGACATTAAAAACAATACAAACTTGAGTATCACTTACTGCCTCTTTCGGCCTTGTAAATGTGAAATAGGACTAGTGTGTGACTGTACAAAGCTACTTTTTCGCGGATTTAGAGATCTTATGGGTAATAGATGTACGTGAAGGTTAATATTCATATAGAATGCTGGTATGATTTCAACGAACTGCATTAAACGCAGTACCAGTGTCGCTCTCATTATTAACGAGCCGTGTCTTGCGGCACGCCTTTGCCTTACTTTTATAGATATGCGCTTGTAATAAAGCGTTACAGCACAGATAACGTGGTTAATTACAGTAAACACTAGAGTTGTTACAGTGCATATGTGCACCCCTTCCTCCTGTGCCCTGCTGACGCGCGCAGAAATGCAGCGTGCACGTGCGAACGGTAAACGGAGATCTTTGACCTTGCAACAGCGCGCGCCCTGCCGCGTGAGGCCAATTAACCATTTCATTGTCGAATATGAACTGAATGAATGAGTAATTGCATTCAGATTAAAAGTACATACAATAATGCATATATGAGATATAAATTAGAATTGTAATGCTTAATTCTAGGAATAATTCAAAATGCAAACAAGCAGCCTATACTAGCTATATAATAAAGCTTCCGTCATTGTGCTTGATATATTCAGTATTTTGAGGTCTTCTGGTATTTTCTTACTTGGTATGGTACAATTCCTGCAGTGTCCATACACAAATATTTCAGTGTCCGCAATCTCCAGTAATCTGCAGCAGATAATTTGTCAAGTGACCCGTAACTGTGCCAGTGGCCACAATTAACGGAACTGGTTCTTGTCACCCGGTGCCAAAACTGGCTAAAGCTGTGCTTTTTAAACAAAATCTTATCTGCATTTTTTTAATCCTGCAAGCTACAGAGTTGGGTCTCTTTTTTCAGGATTATAAGACTTCCAGTTTCTTATGGATTATTTAGAATATTTTTTTTTTGAGCAGAGTAAATAACATTTTCCCACTAGTCAGTTTTGGAGCTTTTTTTTTTCAGTTGAATGCGATATAATAATTATGAATCAGTAACCCCTCCCCCTGCTCACTCCTAAGGATGCAGCCAAACCGCGGCGGTGGCAGCTGGGTCAGTGCGAGGCAGGGGGCCAGCGGAGGAGGCGGCGGGGAGGGAGGCTGGAGAGGAGCGCTGCCATTTCCTAAAGGTTTAGGGTTTCCGCTGTCAGGACATTATCTGCCCAGCGTCTGCACATTCTCAAGGGCGCAGCGCTACTCCCCCGGCCCATCGAAGCAGGCCGGGCACGCGTGGCGTCCGCTGCGTTGAGGTCCCTGAAGCTTACAAGGTGCGCAGTGTGTCCCAGCACCTGAGAGTCCTGGCGGGAAAGATGCCGCATTTATCATGAGGATGAAATATTATATTATATTATATTATATTATATTATATTATATTATATTATATTATATTATATTATGTATAGTCTAGTACAGTCTAGATAATGAATGAGTGCATAACATAAGAGGACATTATGATACCTTGTTATTCTATAGTAAATTTAAAATGTTTGAAAATTCTTTGATAATTAAAAACACCCTTTATTGAGCTTTCTATAAAGTTGTATGTGTCAGGTTATCGAGGAACTGGAGTGTGCCTATACCATGGTGTATAATTGCTGTTATTGGTATAGCTTGGGCTATTTGGCACATGCAGGCAAAGACAGGAAATGTACACCGTGGCCTGTTTGCTGCGTGCGCTTCCTGTCAGCGAGTCGGGTGGAAATTAGCCTGTTTCCTCATTCGAAGCCATGCAGGAACATCCCAGAAATTTACAGCAGTTTTTTGCACTGTAGGCCTGTAGATGTATGTGCGCATATGTGCATGTGTGTGTGTGTATGCACAGTGTATCTGCGTACGCGTCTGTCCATTTGTGGTGAATACAATATCCACTCTTCGTTTATTGGTACTTTTGGAAAATGTGGCCAGTAGGTATTTTATGTGTCATTTTTTTCCTGCTGGGTTGTGCTCGGGCTGTCCTGATGTGTCCCGTTTGCAGGCTAAACTTGTGCTTTATCGGGCTGTTCGTGCTGGCCATGCTTATGCTTGACATGGGGGGGGGGAGGGGGTCGGACAGTGCTGAGTATGGTTGTCTGCCTTGCAGCTCAGCGATGGCGGGCTGGGCAGCACCTGACTGCGTTCACTCTGGAGGAAAAAAGGCGGAATGAAAAGAAAGCAAGGGAAAAATTTTGGAGGGATGTGTAAGCTGGAGGACAGGCAGCTCTGAGCAGTGCAATTAAGTGAAATATCTTAGAAGGGGTTAGCAAATGAACAATTTGTGATGAATGAGTCAGAGTCATTCAGAGTCACAGTCAGCACTCTCGTTTTCAGCGCTGTGGCGTGACTCATGGTACGTGTGCAGCCAGTCAGCTGTCTTATCGGGCCGCAGATTACGTGCCACGCCGCTGGTGCCTGAGTCAGGGGGACCAAAAAGAACGCCCCCGGAACATCCATGACCCCCCGTCCGCCCGCCCGCCCGCCCAACAGCACAATCTCTACAAGTGCTGGGCACACAGTTACACTCTCTCTATCCATTCCATAGCAGACTCGCATTCTGGGTCGTAGAGGGGCTCAGACCATGGACGGCCTGCGGAACCTATAGAGCAGGACCACGGCGTTGAGTGAGGTGGAGTGATCTTTTGTGGTGGATCAACCAAGGGCACGGTGACCAGTAGGCGGTAACGATTTTAGGCTCAGACCGCACGTTCACACCCCCCTGACGATCTTATCGGTATCCATGGGAACCTGCCAGGTCTCCTTACCCAGGAAAAGCGAGTTCCTTTATCAGCCACTGGGGCCTTTAGCCCACTCCCCCCTGTCGTTGTTTTCAATAAAATAAATTAAAACACAAAGACCTTTCTAGGCCCTGCTGGACACAAATTGATGAAATGGACAAAACCACTATTTAATGCTAGTCACCTTTTCTCACTTAAGCATTTTATTTAGGCATGTAAAAAAAATTTTTGAGCATTAATCGATCCTTTGAAAAGGTGTGATTCTGCTGATGCGAAGTGACATTTTCGGTTTTTGCGAACTCACTATGGAACTCCCCGGATGATCACATGACAGAGGTCACAGGGGTTGTGGTGTCACGTGAGTGCCTGAGAAAGCAGGAGCGAAGATTCCATGTGGCCTTTTTCAGGAATCCTCAGATACATCGCTGTTGGGTATGTGATACGGATATGGGTTTGATTCAGCTCAGCCCTGGTGTATCCATGTGAAATGTTGCTGGGAAGCCCATCAATCCACTACACCCCACCCCTCCGACACCACACCCCCCCCCAACCCACCATCAGCAATCCCATTGATTTTTATTGGAACAGACTTTTCTGCTACTCCAAATCAGAGTGATTTCCTTGCAAATTAAAACGACCCCACCCCCACCAGGGACAGACTGCTGCACTGGGAGAATTGCTTCGCTGAGCTGGATGAGACTCAATAGCTTGATGGTCCTGGGGGGGGGGGGGGGGCGGAGGTCACAGAGGACGTGGTGTGACCACATGGGCCATTAAACCCACGTGTTGTGCAGCGTGGAGACTGTACTGTACATGAGGGAGGCCCTGAGGGGGCGTGGCCTCATTGGGGTGTTGGAGGTATGGTGCTCATTGTGAGGGGGCGTGGCCTCATTGGGGTGTTGGAGGTATGGTGCTCATTGTGAGGGGGCGTGGCCTCATTGGGGTGTTGATGTTGGAGACATGGTGCTCATTGTGAGGGGGCGTGGCCTCATTGGGGTGTTGATGTTGGAGGCATGGTGCTCATTGTGAGGGGGCGTGGCCTCATTAGGGTGTTGGTGTTGGAGGCATGGTGCTCATTGTGAGGGGGCGTGGCCTCATTGGGGTGTTGGAGGCATGGTGCTCATTGCTCAGCAGAATGCTGTGCGTTCCATTTGCCACCCCATTCAGTCGTCGTCTTGGCCGTCGTTGTGACTATGCTGCATTCCTTCTGCCGTGTCAGGCTGCTTTCTCAATAACCCCCATGTCTATGCACTTCCTTCCAGAGATGTTTCCGACCAGCGCTCCTCTGTTCTGGCTCTGCTGGGGAAGTGCATTTCCCTGATTTCCCCATTGGCGTCTGACTCCTAAATGGTAATCGAACACGGAGGAGTGATTCTCCGAGCATCGCTTCAGTCCCCCTTGCCCACTTACAAGCAGAGCCCTCTTTTTGTGGTCACTCCACCCCTTTCGCTGCCCATTTCCCATTCCTTGGCCTTTCTGGGCTGTAGGAAACTTGCCGCATTAGTCTGAAGCGCAGCTCAGATGGGCAGTACATCGCAGTGGCGACCTCTCTGCTCCCTCCGTACGACACCTGCCCCCGGTCGGTGTCCGTTACAGCATTGGCTGCAGCGGCCCGATGTGAACGACCCGTTTGGATGCGTAATATGATCGCCATCGACTGGCGTCTGGCTGGGCGGCGCACAGGGACACAGCATGGCGGCCGCTTCATCACTGTAGCAGAATGGTAGGGAGGACCTTTATGGGTGTGGCAGCATGGAAGAGTATTAGGGGCGTGTCAATGCAGCATGGAAGAGTATTAGGGGCGTGTGAATGCAGCAGGGAGGAGCATTAGGGGCGTGTGAATGCAGCAGGGAGGAGCATTAGGGGCGTGTCAATGCAGCAGGGAGGAGCATTAGGGGCGTGTCAATGCAACAGGGAGGAGCATTAGGGGCGTGTCAATGCAGCAGGGAGGAGCATTAGGGGTGTGTCAATGCAGCAGGGAGGAGCATTAGGGGCGTGTCAATGCAGCATGGAAGAGTATTAGGGGCGTGTCAGTGCAGCAGGGAGGAGCATTAGGGGCGTGTCAGTGCAGCAGGGAGGAGCATTAGGGGCGTGTCAATGCAGCAGGGAGGAGCATTAGGGGCGTGTCAATGCAGCAGGGAGGAACTTTAAGGACATGGCGACACAGCAGGGAAGAGCTTTAGGGGCGTGGCAACATGGCAGGGAAGAGCTTTAGGGGCGTGGCAACATGGCAGGGAAGAGCTTTAGGGGCGTGGCGACACGGCAGGGAAGAGCTTTAGGGGCGTGGCAACATGGCAGGGAAGAGCTTTAGGGGCGTGGCGACATGGCAGGGAAGAGCTTTAGGGGCGTGGCAACACGGCAGGGAAGGGCTTTAGGGGCATGGCAACACGGCAGGGAAGGGCTTTAGGGGCGTGGCGACATGGCAGGGAAGGGCTTTAGGGGCATGGCAACACAGCAGGGAAGAGCTTTAAGGTGCGTGGCCTTGTCAAAATGTTGTGTACACCTTTTATATGACAATAACAGAATGTATCTGCTAGAGTTTGGGGACACTTTGGGGCACTGATCTGCGTAAAGGACGGTTCTATGTCTGACATCATCCTGGCCTGGAAGTTTAAATATGTGAGAGTTAATTATTAAGACAGCAGGGGGGCGGTTAAGGGAGGATGTGGGAGTCAGAACAGAGTCAGGACACTGAGCTTCGGCGCCGTCTAGGTGACTGTGTGTGTGCGTGCGTGTGTGTGTGCGTGTGTCTGTGCTTGCTTTGGACAGCCGTACTCCTGGGACTCCGCTAGAGCCTTCTCATCAGTCGCGGCTTGCGAGTGGCGGGGTGAGTGTACCAGCATTGGTCGCAGCCATGGGAGAGGATGTTCTGCTGGACCTGTGAGGCTGACCTCCAGGCGCCCGACAGCACTAACACTGCTGAGGTCCAGGGCAACCAGTATCCAACTCCCCAGGGCACCCAGTATCCAACTCCCCAGGGCACCCAGCATCCAACTCCCCAGGGCACCCAGTATCCAACTCCCCAGGGCACCCAGTATCCAACTCCCCAGCTTAAGAGAACCGCAGAAGCACAGTCCCGTGACCTGCGACAACAGTGTGTCCAAATCCTAGTGAGTCTTCAGTAGAAACCAGTTGACTTGTTACATTTCAGTCTAAATATAAGATTGCATTCACTTAGTAGATGCTTTTATCTAAAGCGACATACAGTTCAAAAGGCAGTGTCAGCCAGTCCCTGGAGCAAATGATGGGACCCATGGTAACATCACTGCTGGGATTTGAACCAGCGGCCTGATGATCACAGCATCCTAACCCACTAAGCCACACACCACAGCTAAAGTACAACCTTAATAAAACTACCCTCATATCTCCACTGCCAATGAAACCAGTAAAATGCAGCATTTATATAGTGCATCCTCAAAAACTCAGCTGACCATAATGGGGTTATTAGAGTAAAGTGATATATGTCCTGTGTCTCTAAGGTCTTTCTGTCATTTGCCTGTGATTTGAGTGTGGGGGGTGCAGAACAGGAGGCGGAGCAGTACTTGTACGGAAAGTACAAAGTACTTGAAGTCATTTAGGGTAAATTTCTCTGGCAGATACCGTTAATGTCAAATTCCACCCTTCCTCCTTCGTTCCTTTGCCCTAAAGGGATCTTTCCCACACAGGCAGTTATTTGGACCTTTAAACAGCTCCGCAAACTCCGGGAGCATTCAGCAGATGCAAACAGCTTCGCTGGTAATTAAGTTTGGCCCACCTGCATATGTGAAGAATTTGAAGCATCTTCTCGTTATCTGAACAAATCTCAAGTCTGTTCGATCTTAGTCATCTGCTCTGGAATAAGCGGCGGTGTTTTCCAGTATCCAAACCATGTATTTATGCGGGGGCCCCTGAGGTTTGGGAGCCCCCTGTTGGTTCCAGACAGTCACTATACTGGGGGGAGCAGGGGGCCCCATAGTGACTTTTGAGTAGGGCCCCAAAAACGAACTTGCCACTGCACCCCTCGTCGGTGTTGGGGTCAGGGGTGGGCATTGTTACATACAAGGTGGGATTTGTTCCTCAAAGGTTCACGGAGATGTTGAGGAAAAGCCCGCATGCCAGCATGAAGCTGCTGCGCTCCGGCAGACTCCTTTCAGGGCATCTTTTCCCAGCGTGGAAGAGGAACAGTCAGCTTCCGCCGCGCCACTCACGGGGCGATAACGAACTTGTAAAGACGACAATGTCCACACAGAGGAAGGGGGGAACCAATGCAGACCTGAGGCAGGAAGTATGAGGGGTGGGAGGCTGTGTGTGTGTGCGTGGGGGGGTGGTTGACCTGTAGACAATGAGATTATGAAGACGGTCAGAAAGGAAAATTCTGACTCTCCTGCATGTCACGGCATTGCATATTAATCTCAATATTGTGCTTCCATTTAAAGAACATTTGCAGGCTTTTAAGTGGCATGTCAGTGCGGCGGGGGCCACGAATGCTGGCCACATCCCATAAGGGGCAGCTTAAAAAAATTAGGTGCTAATTAGTGGGTGGGGTGGGGATCAATCAGTTCGATTGGCGCATTCACTCCGGTGACAGCCGATGGACGGTGTCTGTCACGGCTCGCTGAGCCCAAGTGCGCGAGTCAGGTCCGCTCCGACATGGTCGGCTTGACACCGAGGCTGATGACGCCCCGCGGAAACTACCCAAGAAACAAGAAACGGAGGGGGGGGGGGCATGCTCTGCTGATTTGCTACCGTAAGCACAACCCGCCTAATCGGCATGGGTTTCGTGGGCTATTTTACGGGACTGCTGTCCTTTACAGGCCGGGAGCCTGGGGAGTCACAGATGTGTCTGAGGTGGGGTGCAGGTCTCTCCACCCCCTTCTCCCTGGGGGTCCCAAGACGGAACTCTGAAACCCGGGGAGCGACCGGCTGCCAGAACACCGCCGAGTCCTAATTTGACGGGACTGGGTCAGCGCAAAGCGGCGTGTAAAAATATCCCCCCTCTTTGCGAGGGCACTGCGGGGGGGCACTCTCACTTTCCAACTGGCGAGGGGAGCCACGTGGCAGTCCTGCCCATGGTTTTGGGGTGGGGGGGGTGGGGGGAAAGCTACACTTGGGTGTCTCCCATCAGCACCGATCCCAGCGGAACCGCACATGGCATACCGGCGCAGCTCGAATTCCAAACGGTATTATCTGGGATGACAAACTGCCGAATGGGCGTTTCCAGCCAGGCGACGACAGCGTCTCCGCACTTTCCGCCGTTTCCACGCTGCCGCCGTGACCGAACATGTCTTCCTGTGATCGCTTTTGCCGACGAAGTCTCTCTGCCGGCTTCTTCCCGTGATCCCTGACGGCGAGATGAGAGCTGCAGGGTTCCTGTGGGGAAATGACTGTGGTTTTCACTGTGCTCCTGAGCTTAGTGGAAAATTCTAGACCAGAGTTTCAGCGCTAGAGGAGTCTGCCGCACGCTGGCGTGAAATGAGTGGCACGTCAATAAACTAGATTTACTTTTAATTGAGCAGCTGCAAAACTTTAATGGGCTTATTTAACACAAACACGTTCGTTAGCGATTTCTGTCTTTTCCCTCATTAGATATGACTGTTTTGCTGCTTTTACTTTGCTTCATTATGGGGGCTTAGTAGATAGCACCATAGGCTAACGCCCCCAGCGATCTGTTTGCGGAGACTATGTAGCTCAAGCAGGGAGCTTGATGCTGTAAGAAGCGCAGGAGTGTCTGTATATGTTATTTTCCTAAAGATTTTAGGGAACCTTTATGAAAAATAACAGCAAACACCCCTTTGTCAGACACAGAATAAAATGAGACTTTTTCTATTGCTGTTAATGTCAGACAACTAAATGAAGATTTATGAATGGCAGAATCTTAAATTAATCTTTAGCTCTGATCAGTAGCTGGGCGACATCACCAATGTAGGGAACTGCGAAAAGGAACCAATATGGAGAAATGGTGAAGAAAACAATTGCAGGGAAGCTATGTCGGAAGCCCACGGCAGGAATGAGTTATGGGAACCAATGTATGGAAACAGTGAAGGAAAGCAATATAGAGAAGTTTCGTAGAGAACAAGTAAAGAAATCATCGAAGGGAACTAATATAATGAATCAGGAAAGGGAACCAGGGAAGAGAATTAATGTCAAGCACCACCGAAGGAACCAATAGACATATTACTTATTTAGGGAGCCAATGTAGGGAACCTATGAAGGGAACCAATGAAGGGAACCTGTGGATGGAATCAATGTAGGAAACCAGTGAAGTAAATCTATCCATTATCTATACTGCTTTATCCATTTGGGTCGAGGGGAAGCTGGAGCCAATCCCAGCATCATCGGGCGAGAGGCGGGGTACACCCTGGGCAGGCCGCCAGTCCACCACAGGTGAAGTAAATCACTGAAGGAAATCAGTGGTGGAAACTAATATAGTGATACTATGAAGGAGCCAGTGAGGAGAACGAATGTAGAGAATTGTGGAAGTGAACAAGTAAAGGAACTATTGAAAGGAACCAAAATATAGACTCATTGATGGGAACCAGTGAAGCAAATCTCAGGAACTAGTGAAAAGAACCCTTGTTGGGAACCAACGAAGGGGACCTGTGTAGGGAACTAGTGAAGGGAACCAGTGAAGGGCACCAGCGACTGTCCTTTCTATAATACAAGGGAGGCAGACAGTGAAGGCCTGATGTCACCTCATGCAAATGAGGCTTTTTCATTGTATCAGCAAATTAAGCTTCAGGTAAAAGAGACAATGTGACAAGAAAAATTCACATTGCACATAATAGCTGACGATTTTTAAGATTAGCGAGATCCCAAAACGCGAGCGGGGCTCTTGTTCGATAAAGCAATTTCCACAAAAGTGATAATGAGATTGATTTATTTCATTTGAATCGAAACAGTTACATGGGGCGAGCATCTTGCTCGAAATACCTTGGGCGTTGCTCGAGCACCACTCTCGTTCGACGGCATACCGTCATCACCCCTGCCCAGCCCCAGCACCTCTCTCTAGCTGTAGGCTGTCTCATGGTTTGGTTTCAGGCCTTTGCTCCTGTGTCTTCAGTATCCACGTCACAATGCTCCTTGCTGGTGCAGTCATGCGTACTATGAGGGGTGGGGAATGGGGCCCTGTTTCTGCTCTTCCTGTGAACAGAAGGTTGTTGGTTTGAGTCCCACGGTCCGTAGACTAGCCACATCTCTGTTGGGCATGCTCCAGGGTGGTGTGGTGGCTCGGAGAGCAGCACTGAGGCCATGTCTACCCCTTGGTTTCTGTTTCTGTTCTCCTTACGTTTATAGGACATCTTCTTTGATGCTCTGTGTCCCTCCACTGTCCTCTATTTCCTACTTATTGGAAGAGGTTCCAAGATCTCTGGGATACTATACTGCATATCTGGATATGGAAGATGGAAGAGGGTGACGGTGACAGCAATGAGTACCTCGGTGACAGCACTGTGATATGACAAGGTAAAAAAAAAAATCGCCTGTGAAAATGAGCTCAAGGGAACAAAAGCGCTTTTCAGGGAACTAAAGAAGTTATACACAGGATCATATGCGGGGGTGGGGCCACATAGGAACTGGCCCCATTTGACCCCCCCAAGTGCCCCCTCTGGTGTCACTCGCTGACACAAAACACATCTTTGGCTAATGACAAGGTTGGCCCCTCTTATGGCCCAAAATCCTAGAATTGCCCCTGGCGACAGTGTGGTGGCGTAATGGAAGTGGAGTGATTTCATGGTAAAATTCCTTCAAAAGCCACTAATGTAAAGCTGTAATTATGGAAAACGTGGGACATCAGATGAGACGCATGCACCGATGGTCTGGCGATGCTTCTCCCTGTCAGTCAGGGGCATGTGGAGATGTACACCCCACCCCCCCTACACACCCCCCGTTCCAGATGAAGCGCTCTGTGTAATAACACGCCGGCTGGGGGGAATCTGCCAGCACACGTTAGCCCCCTCTTCACGCTTGCCTTGATGAAGACAGAGGCTCTAATTGATGTTAAACAAACCACTGACCCAGACAGGGTTTGCGCTCCCATCAGAGCTAAATGCACACACACACACACACGCACGCACACATACACACGCATGCACGTTATGCGCACACACACTAAGACACACATACACGTTAATGCACACACAATAATACACACACAGGCACACATACTAACCTGCACATACACTTGCTCATGCACTGGCACGCACATTAATGAGCACATATACACACACATGCTAAAGCACACATGCACATGAATGTACACACACAATAATGAACGCACACACCGGCACACTCACTAATGCACGCACGTGCACAAACAGCAATCCACGCATTGGCATGCACACATGTAAGCTAATGCATGCAATGGCATGCCTGCTAATGCACACACACTAGCATGCGAACATGCATACCAATGCAAACACAAACTAAGGCATATACACACATTAATGCACACTCATGCATGCAAATGCACAAACACTAATGCACACTTGCATATGGAAACACGCAGACACACAAGTAAACAAATGCACGCATACAGTAAAACACAAACACACACACACTTCCATACACTAATGCACACACTAACAGCCACACTCCAATCACTCATATGTAACTTTCCCAGATGGGGGAGTTCTAAGTGGAGGGGGGAGCTGAAATCTGTAAGCAGCTGGGGATGTGATGTCCAGTGAGAATTGCAAACGGCGTTCCGAAGCCTGCATGCCACGCGTCACACGGTGCTTCGACACGGTCAGGAATATGCAGCCGCCCCCCGTGCGGATGCTCGCCAGGGGAAGGGCATGTGCTGGCATGCCAGCGGGAGAGAGACACCAAGGGCCCCCACTCCAAACCCCCCCACGGAGGAACCTGCCCCCCCATGGGATTAGATCAGCTATCTGAAGGTGATCCTGGGCTGAACTGTAACCCCCTTCACCACCTCCCCCCCCCCACTATTGTCCCTCATCCGTCTCCAGATAGTAGGCAGATAATGCCCATGAGTGCCAGCTTACCGGATGCCCCCCCCCCCCGCTGTTATGGCCCCTGCACCCATTTCCTGCCGCTCACTGTTTTTCTGCTCCGCCGCCGCTTCATTCTGACATGTTTCCCGTGTGCTCTGAGCACCCCCAATTTTCCCCATGGGGGGGGTGTGGGGGGGGGGGGGTGCTGTTTCGAGAGGGATAAAATAACTCTGGGGTGGGGGGGCGCTGGTGTCCATGGGTAAGAGAAGCCGGTGAGATGAGGCCCTTTCCAGCCCTGCCTGGGCCCCGCTGATGCTCTCCTGCTCGTAAAGACACTCCTGTGCCCATCTGTCAGCGTGTTGGTGAGAGTCCAGTCATGGCCGGCGGGGGGGGGGGATCCATTACCCTAAAGACACTTAATCAGAGGCTCCAACTCCTGCGCATTCGATGCCTATAATTATATCAATCCTTTTTAGCAACTGGCACTTGTTAATGCGATTAAATCCTTCCCCGGGCGGCCGATTCCGCTCTTAAGGGGGCAGTCACTATATGAAAAGGGGGGGGGTCTTGCTGGATCTCCTGATGCCCCCCCTAGCTTCCCTTGGGCTGTCAGTCAGCTCTTGGCCCGACTTCAGCTTACCCAGAGCCATACCCCTTGGTGCGTCCCGGTATAATCTTCCTGTTACCTGATTGGCTCATTCTTTCACACCCTCACTGGGATACCAGGGCAAGGTGTCTGCATTACGTCATGTGGAGGGAGAAGGGGAGACAGAGTGAGGGAGAGACAGAGGGATGGAGGCAGACAGATATATGACGAGGGAGAGAGAGACAGAGGGAAGGAGAGACAGAGGGAGAGAGAGACAGAGGGAAGGAGAGACAGAGGGAGAGAGAG